>JAEQBH010003958.1:0-403827 GCA_016808115.1 Tetrastigma voinierianum
TCATTTGCACAAAACCATTAGGGTTTGAACTCAAGGCCACCATTGCACTCTATCGCCTCCTGTGTGGAAGTTCGATTTGTTCATGGCCCAGCGTGTTTCTCCAACATGACTCCAGAAAGGAGTCAACTTCATCTTCGTGAGGTCCCAAGCTAACTTGCTCAGTTCCACAGCCGACAAGTGATAGCTTAAGAGACTCTGCGATTCTAGATTCATCCTGCATGGCAAGGCGGGCCTCGAGCTGTTGTTGCTATTTGGTCAACGGCTCATTATTCGGCTAGTGGACCTCGTAATAAGTTCTTACCGCTGTCTCCCAACGCTAACTGCCCCGAGGAATCAAGAAACTTGAAGTATCTAGTGATATGAGGATGGCAAAGCCTTCATCGCATGATCTAGGTGCAACCCAAAATGGTGTTTAAGGATGCATGTCTTGTCATCGTGGAATTGCAATGAGGGAGGTGACAGGGAGGGCCGAAACTTGTAACACCCCAAAATATACCCTAGTCATTTTCAACATGTTTAGGGTATTTTGTAGGTATAATTTGAATTTTTCGTAATTTAAATTCAAAACGTGAAAATTGAGAAACCCGGAAACAAGCAAGGGTAAATTTGTAACTGGTCAAACAGGATATAAAAGTCATAAGATAATAAGATTATATGCCAAAGTGGAATAATGGAGAGTTGTAGTGCACATAGAGGAAGTATATGGGCTATAGTGCATTTTGGGAGAAACTTAAGTCAAAAGAATGCATTTTTGTGGCCAAACAAGGCCTTATGAAGAATAAGTGACTTAAGACCAAGTTGGTCTCTCATTTGGGGGAGCAAAAACGTGAAGAAGAAGAGAGGAGAAGAGAAGAAGTAGAGGAAGAAGAAGAAAGGAAGCCAAGAAAGGTATGGAAACTAGGGATGTGTATGGAGATGTATGGATTTCTATGAGTTTGTATGGAGATATATGGATTTCTATGATTTTGTATGGATGGCTATGGGTTTGTATGGATATTAGTTGGTTCCATTTTCTAGGGTTTAGTTAGGAATTCATCCTAACCCTAGATTTGTTGAAAGTTGGGTTGGTAAGACCTTAGTTGGTATAAGATGAGTATGGAATCCTCCCTTTGAGTATGGATTCTTGATTTAGGATGTATGGATACATGTTTGGGTGTTAGGAAGTTAACCTAACTTACAAGTAATTGAGAATGGGTTTGGAAAAACTCTAATTAATCTCTATGTTTGATTTTGGTTAGGTTAGAATACACTTGGGAGATGTTTTTTTGGAAAGTATATGAATATTCTTTTGGTTTTTGGTTAGATTTTTGGAAAAATGGACAAAATCAGCAAAATCTGGAAATTTTCGGGGTCCTACGTTGCGGCGTAGGGATCCCAAGGTTACAGCAACAGAGGGTCCACGCCTGCTAAGGCAGGCGTCCATACCATGCACAAGGGCTAAGAGGGCTTGATAAGCCCTGCAACATCGCGCCTAGCGCTACCGCTCACGCAGGTAGATTTTTGTGTTTTGTTTTGTTTTGCTATTCCGTTATTCCGAGGACTTATCTATTGGACTAATGAGGACCCTATAAGTGTATGAAAGGGTTCATTCATGTTTGTAAGGTAAAGGAAAAATTATATTGTACCTCGCGGCCTCGGCGAAGCGAGTTTGATGTGGGCAAACTTAATGCCCTATAATAAGATAGTAAGTTCTTGAACACATATAATTGTAGGACTGCTTAAGACAGATATTGAATGACACGACACCTTTGTTACGTAAAATTTTATGTTATTCCGCACTTTATTAGTGCGACAAGACTTTCGACCGTGCTTCTGGTACTCTCGATGTTTCGCACATTTAATACTTCGGTACTCGATTAGTGCGACGAACTCTCGTTAGTGCTTCTAGATTCTGCTTTCAGGCTACGATACCTTAGTACCGCACTATACCTTCGTGCTTTACTGCGCTATGTCCTACTCATTTCTTATTACTGGTCTAGGTAGTCAAATAGTTATATGATAAGAGTCTGAATAACGAATAAGAGTAAAGTAATGTACATCGTTCTGATTTGAATGTACCTACGGGTACCTCTGTAGAAGTATAAGATCTGTAGTACCTACGAGTACTTATGTACAAGTATAAGCTCATGAACCTCATGGGAGTTCCACAACAAGTATAAGCTCCATAACCTCACTGAGATCCGAACAAGTAAGTCCGCTTATAAGTACAAGTATGTGTATAAGTTCAAGCAGGAATTCATGATAAATTATAATATTCTCCCGCATCGAAAAATCTATTACCGCTATATGATTACTGTAAAAGAGTATTGATGCATGTGTATACGTATAAGTCATATGTTTCCCACTAAGCACTAAGAGTTAAGCTTAGCACGGGTTTTAATCTGTGTAGTTACAGAGGAGGACGTCCGCGATCTTCCACATACTGCTGGGCCAGCACACTAGTAGGGGTTCATCACTTGTAGGTTTCACGCTCTGATTATGCAAATGTAAATGTACAATTTTTGTATATGTATATGTAAATGGGACTTAGGACTGTATGTATTAACATTGTAAACCCCACTACGATGGTAGTTTTATTTTTGTATCTTTGTATATGATATTATGATTCAGTTATAAGACTTGGGATCACCAATGTCTGAAAAAGCAAGTAAAGAGTCATAGTATTGCATCACTTCCCTCGCATCCGCAGGCGTGGCCTGGGGCGTGACAAAACTAGCAACACTATCTTTCTCATCGAATTCGTTTGTGATCCATTAAAGCCAACTAACACCCTTCCAAGACGGCACAGATTGTCGGGCTTATAACCCAAGCGTAGCAAGGATAGCATGTAGAGCAGGTCGGCCACACTACCAGGGTACACTAGGATTCTTTTCATCAAGTGCAACCTGACCTCCAAAGTTAGAACAAGTGCATCATCGTGAGGCATAGACATCTTCCGTAGGGGAGCCTCGAAAAACATGATGAGCCCTTCAATATGGTGGGTGCTGCTCGAGGAAAAACTGTAATTAACTCCAACCACAAAGACACCGAGCGGGGTTGACCTCGAGCTTTAGGCGTTGTTGGACCCATGAGAATTGTATCTATCACAAGTCGTGTGGGTTAGAGGACTTGCGCATTGTTTGAGACCTCCTCTTCCACATATTCTCGTAGATGTCCTTTTCTGACCAAACACCAATGTACTGAGCTAGTACGCCTTTGATCCGCCGATGCTTGACGCCCCGCGGGATTTCCTACAAAATCAAGACTTGTCCCTCCCCTTTGGGTCTCCCTACTGAGGCCTAGGCCGCTCGAACCCTTGTAGGGACTAGATAAGGGGAATGAGCTGAGAAGGCGGCACCATGAACTGAATCTGCTCTGCGCTGTTGCCTCGACCTGGATTTTCCACGACTCAATCCTCCGAACCCTCGGGCACACTATGCTGACTAGATTGCCTTTTGACTTATAGGAATCGCGCTCACCTCTCTAGTCCTTGTCATCTCGGCTTTGTTTTCCCTTGCCGAAGTTGTAATGCCCAACGTCTTATGTGTTGGCGACCATTCGCTTGATTGCAGCGAATTCGACGCTGCCCTCGATCATGGCTTACCGAGCTCAAATAGCTTAATACAGAAGCGGGATACCGATAGTGACGAAGAATCGGGTATTAGGCATATAACCAACTTTATCGCCGCAAACCGCGGTCGTGGCTAACGTGTCAAGTCGAGGATCAGAGTCTCAAAGCATTTCATAAAGTCTGATGACTCGATCTTCCCAATCCAAAATGTGGAAGAGAGACCGGTAACGCCGTTTTCCCATCGAGTGCGACAAACTGGATGTGCAGCTTAAAGAAGTCACCGTATTCGGGGCTAAAAAATGGAACCATGATAGAGTGGGACCCGCTAAACTTGACAGGAAGACTTTACACAACAAAGCATTGTTACCTATTGGCAGTGTCATTATTTGGCGGAAGGCATGAGTTGGTCAAAAGGGTCCTAGAGGGCATTGTACATCTAGAACTTTGGCAAGGCGAAGTGTGGCAGAGCATCGTGGTTCAAGATGGCAAGGACAAACGGGGATGATGACATGTTGTCCAATGCTCGCAATGTAGGATCCAGACTTCTCTATGTGGAAAAGGAGATCGGACCAATCGGGATTATTGGAAAGAAGGTGATCCCATTGCGGGGGAAGAGAAAAGTTATCCGTGGACTTAGATCGTATGGTTGCAAGATGCAATTAGGATGTCAGGGCAAAGAGTAGGGGTTGCCACATTTTGCATGGTTGCGTTCTCCTTGATTCATGCGCAAGTAGGTTGTGCTAGAATCAACAAAATTTATAAACCTAAATTCCTCCTACTGCCGTAGCATAGCTATCGCAGTATAGTGGCTCTAGGGTCCAACACAAGAATGGGTTTTCTTCGTGTAAATGACTTGTAGTGAGGCACAATTGGTGAATTTGTTTTGATTTTGCTTTCGTAAACACAAAGGTTGTAAATGTTCGAGACCGAAACTTCTAACAAAAATAAAATGTAAAGAAGTCTCCTGAAGTGTCAGTTATTGGATTCGGGGTTTTAAAGGTCACCGAGGGTTCCTGTCCATTTTCCTCGTGGTTGGGAGGATGACCTTATACCATTTCCGAACCGAATCTTCATGTGGCTATAAAAACTGAACCCTAAATAACTATCCTTTGAAAAATGACATCCACTGGCCATTAGTGCTCTCAGTCGTTAAAAACACAAGTCACCTTAACTCACCTTATAATGGATCATAAATGATAACTAACAAACATCAATGGATCTAACATTAAGCATCCAATGAGCCCAAAAGCTTACCAAGTAATAACCATTCAAGGTGACTCAAAAGGATCAAAACCTAAAGTTAAACGGAGACACAGTAACGACAATGGATACCTGTGTGAAAAACATGGAACCTCCAGTTGCCTTCAGATCTTGCACCAAGCAGCGTTCTTCTTCAAGGAGGAATGGTTTCTAGCCGCTCATCCTCCGAGTTATCATCCTGGGAGGGCGTTTGGCTAGTGAGAAAATGAGAGAAAGTGAGGGGAAAATGAGAGAAAATGAGAAAGAGTGGGAAGAGCTGAAAGCTTCCCGCCCAAAAAATTTTATTTATGATCAAGCTCCTTTTACAGTGTCACACCTAGGGTCTTTTATAGACAATACCAAGTACAAAATTACCAAAAGATCAAAACAAGCACTATTACAATGGGGGCAAATTGGGGAGACAAACAAAAAGTGACAAAAAAAAGTCAAAATGTCAAAAGCATGATGAATGCTAAGTATTATGAAGGTAATTTTGGTGTACTTCGAAAATTTCAGCCCCATTCCATTTCTTCTTTGCTTTTTGCTTTGTTTCTCCGTTTTACTCTGCAATTATGAGTTGAACTCGATCCCTCCACTCGCTGAGTCGAACTCCTATCTACTAGATAAAAAGCTTGCAAAAACAACAAAACTTGCCACATAATTTGATTAGTAGCTTTGCTAGGTCCTTAACATGCCAATTTGGTTAATTAGGTTGATTAGTATACAAAAAATGCTCAAAACCTATATTAATAAGGGTGTAAAATAGCACTTTTTGAGCACTAATCACTCCTCGAGCAATGTTGTGTTAGCCGCCAATAACAAGACCAACTATTGGTGGTGGGATTCTTGCTGATCCTTCAACAACCTTTCCAATGACATCAGCCATTGCTCTAGTGTAGACTCGCAGCCGGAAGTGGGGGATTCACGACTAGCTGAAGGAAGCCCCGATCGTCTTTTCAGCAACTTTGAAAAGTGTGGGATTTTTCTTACCATAAACGGCACCAATGGAAAGGTTTCGAGTCATTCCTAAAAGAATTTGTTTTTTATTCAGAAAATATCTATCTGATCCCTAACCGGGTACATTCCCATTCATTATATACCCATCATGGGAGGTTACATGGTAGACGTTTATGAGATGGGCATTTATGAGTGTCCCCAACACTTTAATGCTACTTATTAATTTCTACATTAATCGTTATATGTTAACTGTCATGATGTCCGATGAGGTGGACTCGCCACGATGTACGCTTTGTCTCATGATCAAGGCAAACGCTTGCTCGTGTATCCGACATCCCATTCCCGATGTCGGGAGGTGGTCGGGTTGCGGGCCAAGCCCAACCTTCCTCGCTCTACCGATTTCGTTTATTGCTTGATCAATACGCGGACTCCGATTTGGGTCACCGATACGGTACCGTCGATTACTCCCACTATGACCTTCCAATCACTGTAATCACGTTGCACCTTCCACCAATGTGGAGGGCCCACTCTGTCAAGTGAGGATTATAAAATGCTGAGAACTTCAAACCTAATTAACTTATATAATCCTAACAAAAATTTTCTAATCCAAATTATAATTTTTTGGAAAACTCAAAATTATAAAAGTTTAAGCTCATATTCTTACAAAATATTGCAAAGTCCCATTATAGTGTTAAAAAAATTATTATTTACATGTCATACAAAATATGATATGTACAATATTTCTCCAAAATTCAATATCTACCCTGATAAGTCCTACTGGTGTGTTGGCCCTGGCGGATGTGAGATGTCTTTAGCGGTTGCTTTAGCTCCAAAACCTACACGGACAAAACACTCGTACTAAACTTATAGCTTAGTAAGGACCATATAACATGGACGACCACTAATAATGATCATCAAAAACTTCGCTCGTATATATAGACATATATTTCACAATACATCATTCATTTGTCGTAACATAAAAAATAAGTATAACAGTACAAAGCCATAATAACTCAGTATATTAATCATTTTCATGCTCTTGTTGTTTATTACTCATAACACATATATCTTAGGAGCACTAGCATGCACTTGTTATTCATTATTTTTTTTCAATATATATATTTGTTTTGATTACGAAGCCTTTATGCCTGCATCTTTCAATGGAAATGGATAACGGGAAACAGAACAATAAGTACCTGTAGGTACATCACTGTACTAGACAGTGATAACATAGTAGAATATGACCCAAAAGGGGCTCAAGTAATGACTTTGAATGGGGCCTACAGAACGGTAAGCTGCAGCATCATAGATTCCTATAGGCATGCCTATCTATCCACTACTCGGACATAAAGAGACATTCAGTTATTTATGTTTCCACATTAGTCATACCAGTATTCTTAACATAAATTCCATTCTTAAAATCAATTATTATGATCATGTGGTAATCATACATACAGTAGTATTCTAACACATATGTGATCCTGAAATATTCAGTGACATATAACATTTATACGCATTAGGTTCTTTCACATATTTATCATGATCATTTTAATGAACTTGCACTAATTGATATAACATTAATGCATTAATTCACACGCATCATCTACAAGGTTGGTATGAACCGCCATACAGAATACCCCGTCAGCATAAGTAACCTCTAAGTCCATTTTCAACAATAATTTTAACCTTGTAAAGGAGATTGTTTTTAAAAAAAGTGATCTTCTAATAAAATATTCCCCTATGTCTTAAGTTTCCTATATCTCACAAATTAGGTCGTTTGGACTTTTAAATTGGGAGCTATGGTCCTGACATCTAGACTATTCCAAGACAAGTTTCAAAGACATAATTGTTCTCCTTACTTTGATGAATTTCTAGTAATAATGGGAACTAAATTTAGCTATACTTCCTTCATGAAAGTTGTTCTCTCAGATGTCTAGTTTGTACACAAATTTGAATCACAATATTTGAATCAACAAAACTCAAATTATGATTTAAACAACCGAAATTACTCCTGTTCAGGGGACAGAACCGATAGCCTAACTTTAAACTCACTGTGTGGGTCATAGGACAAGACCACTCCAAAGCCCTTCTTACAAATGTAGCTACTGGTTTTAATTTCCCATAAATGGGAATCATTCAGTTTGGAGGTCGGTGGGCAAGTTATAGTCAAAAACAAGAACATAGGTTCAAGGAAAATGGACAAAATCTTCCCCTTTAAACCCCACTACTTTTTTCACAAATTGTTCCTCATTAGAGGTCACAACCAAAACAACAACGCAACCAAATCAAAATATACACACAAACAAGGTTAGGATCCCATACCTTAGATCTACTTGCCAAAACGTCAAGCTCTAACATTTTCCTCTTCCTTTTTCTCCTCTTCTTCCTTCTCCTTGAGATCTTCTTCAAGAATTTCTGAAATCAAAACCTTAGATTAAGTTTTGAGAAAAGAAAGATGGTTGAAATGGAGAGCCCTAACCAATTATCCTTCTCTCCAAAAACCAATCTTCTTGGCTGGAAAAACAAAATGAGCCAAAAGATTTCTCCTCCCTTAGTCTTCTATTCTCTTCTCAACTTTTCTAGAAGAGGGCATGTGGCACCATCCCCTTTTTGCTCACAATTTTCTTTTATTATCATTAAGCCCCTTTAGCTTTTTCCATTATGCAAGAAACCCTCCTAGGTAATTCAATTTTTTTATATTTGCCATACCCTTTCTCAAATCATATTTTAGCCTAACAACTTCTCAATTCTATACCCTTGAGGACCTTACTTATCAATTTACCAAAATACCCCTTGACTTCTAGATTAATTATGATTATATTCTTCTACTCTTAATTATTTTAACCTCCTAAAACATATTTTTAACCTTCATTATCCTCTATACATGACTTAAACTACTAGAGCATAATTTAGGACGTTATACACACGAATGCTACGTGCCCTGTAGCTAATCCAATTTCATGGTTCTCTTTCCATTTGTATTTATAAGATCTTTATTCTGTGGTTTTTTTCATTAAAAAAATCACACTGTCATGATTTTCGGAAAACAACTGTACAAAGTTAAATGAGTAAATAATGGGATTATTATCACAATTTTATGCACAGAAGGGTTGGAGAACCCCAAAACACCTGCTCTAATAAACACTCTGAGAAACAACAATTTGACGAAGTATGTACACATGGACAGGGAAAGAAGAGGAAGACCAAGAAAGTTGTTCTTGGAGCGGCTTTGTGAAGATCAGCTCAGTTAATTGAAAGTTGCTGCAACAACTTCAAATTGTCAAAATTTAGCGCATGAGTTTCCAAAAGCGATTTCTGCTTTCTCTGGGCTCTCGCGTTTCCGCTTCGAAATCTCAATCAAATACTGTAACACACCAAACTGAAGCGTTAATCAATATGAACGACGAATCATAGACGCCAAAGAAAGAAGAAGAGTAGTCGCCCATTCTTTGTTCGTCGGGGTCCTTGTCTGGTCAGATCAACAAGAGTTTCAATAAACGAGAACTGCCTGATCTCTTGCGGCCCGTCCTGACGCACAAAGCTGCGTACAAAACAGAAGACTGCCTTCCCATCAGATCATATACGAGTCCTTAACCAGCTTTATTAATGGCGAACAATCCCGGCCCCACTGCCCTGGTCTTATTCGCCTGATCACATATACTTTAGAGCCGCCGCATCTTTTTCCCCGTCAGTCCCATGCTGCGGTTAAATCCACCAACGGCGGGATGCCGTTGGTTAACGACGTTTCTTTAATGTCATTAACCATCGAGACAGCTAAATAACGCAGTCGCGGGGAGTTCTCTTTAGCTGCAGTGCTTCCGTTCCGGAGTACGCTCCATGATCACCGGAATAGCGCCTTCTAGCAATGAGTTTCTTGTTACCCCCATCAATGGACGTTCAGCAGGAGCTGTGACGGAATGTTCTTGAATCTTAAACTTTGATAGACAGGAGTTGGACTAATGGCGGATTCATGTCTGCGCGATCAAGATTCTGTTCACTCTGGATTCTCTTTGATAGCATTCGGATTTCTAGATGCTTTTCTCTGGACTTCTAATTGATTAGAGATAGGTTTCGACAGCTGACACGACTTCCTCTTTCCTCTAATGGATGATGATGATTCCAGTGTCTGAAGCGGCATAGTTTATGGGAAGTTGGAAATTATTCTCTCGCACCATTGAAGATTTGAGGCTCTATGGGCGTAGTTTGCGCAGGGAGGAGTGAGCCAGAGGTTGCTTCCAGAAGGCCGTGACAGGCCATTGGTGGGAGTCCAACCACTTTTGAATGCTTTCTTCATATGTCTTCATGAAACAAAGATAAAAACCACTGTTGTTCTCAATGCAATCATTTTTAAATATTTTGATTAAAAACATCAAAATAATCTTAAATTTTTAATTTAAAATAGGTTAAAAGATATTAAAGAATCTTAAATTATGAATCTAACATTTTTCATATTTTTTCTTGGAAAATAAATTTTACTTTGGACAAAGATATCCTTTCTCATTTCATTTATTTACATTAACTAACTCTTAAAAATTGTTATTTTTAGCAAGAAAACAAAAATAATTGGCTGATTTATCCAAACTATAACAAAATTGATGAAGGGTCAAATTTCCAAAATTGCCTTTCAAAAGGTTTTAATCAAATTCACCCCGCTTTGAAATATAATATTTTTCCTATGTTTTTTCTTCAAAATAATCCATTTGAACAAAAATGTTCTTCTCTTATTTCATGTATTTACATTGTGTTTCTTAAAAAAATGATTATTTTTGCATGAGAACAAAAAGACGTTTTTATTAAAATCAAACCAAAAATTGATGGAGGATGAAATTTCCAAAATTCAATTTTCAAAAGGTTTTTTAATCAAATCATCCATACAATTTCAAGAAATTGGTTTCAATTGGAGAAATCTAAAAGTTATTTATAAAACTAACATCTTGAAACAAGTAACTTAAAAAAATGTCATATTTTAAACAAAAAATCCCCCATTCCCATGCGGAAACTAAATCCTAAGGTTATTTTGGTCGGAAACGTGTCTTTTTGTACTCTTTATTTCAAAGAAGCTGCTAGTTTTGGTAATTTTGTAAGGATTTGTCCATTTTAAAGTGGGTTATCTCTTGCACTTTTAGGGAAATGAGAGATGATCACCTGTCCGTTCTCTATGAAAACAGTGGATCCGTCATTATTTCTAATGATGGGGCAGATGGAATTCATCAGGGATAACCAAAGACGAGGATTTCTTGAGGGCATTATCGAAAGTGGGATCGTCAAGAACATTGATGTCTTCAAGCCCTGCAATTTCTGCCTGAATTTACTCAGAAGCTCAATCATGCTGATACTTCTCCATTTTTCCCTCCACTTTCTCTCACAAGTTTTCTTACCGCTATTGTTTCTTGTTTATTCAAGTACAACTGAATGCAATTCAGCTTGCTTTTGGTTGGCCTTGCTATTATAGCACTATCTGCCTTCCGTTCATATCAGTTCCTGAGAATGGCTCACCATCATAATCATTGCAAGTCTCAAAGATCCTGACTCTCTGTTCGTCCTCCTTGCTTGCTCTAGTGCATGCGCACTAGATCAATCTGATAAAAGAATAACCCAACCTCATAATCTGAGTTTAAATAAACCACTATATATTACTATATTATGATTTGGAAATTGTGTCTGGAATTCTGAGAGTACACCTCTTCTTTCACTTCCATCAGATACCAGGTTTCGTAAGGTAAATTCTTCTAAAGTTTTTAATAATTTTTGATTGACGTTACAATCTGCCCATGATTGCTTCATTCTCATGCCTTGAATTAGGGAATACACAGACAATAAACAACAAAATCTCAACTCTGATAACATTTCCTCAGTATAAACCATTTGTGATCTGTTCATTTTGTCAAATTGATTTTACAAAACATTCGTTTATCCAACACAACTAACCCCTTTACAGAAAGACACGATATCTATATTAAACTCAAATCTTATAAGTTTGAGTACATATAAATTTGTTGTTTAATATATCTACATAAAACCTGAAATCTGGAGTGTTTTTGCCTTTTATTAAGAAAGTTCGTTGTTTAACATGGTATCAAAACCTGATTTGACGTGAAATCATGGTTTAACACAATTTTCATTTGTTTATTTGAAAGTCCTTGAAAGATTCTAATTTGTGTGTTTGACTAATCTCCATGTGCAATTAGGGCCGCTCGCATGAGAGATGATATTAAAGACATGATATTCATATTAAATTCAAATCCTATAAGGTTGAGCTATTAGGAAATTTGTTATTTAACATAGTATTAAAACTTGGTTTGACAAGAAATTCTCTATTCGAACCACTTCTCTGCAATTTGAATTCTCATTTGTTCATTTGAAATTTCTTGAAGGACCTTGTTTGATTTGTTTGACTCTTCACACGCAAAAAGATGTTAGTGCCAACACGACACCCATATTAAACTCAAAATCTTATAATTTACAAACTTAAATTTTAGTTAAAATTAGTCATAAACACCTTACTGTGATAAATCTTGCCTCCTACTGGTCGCAAGTTATCAAGAGTTCCTTGCCATAGAGTTTCTCTCAAATTTATAGAAATTGGAATCAAACATGTCTCCATGGAACTTGGCCGTGAAGTCACTGATATCTCTAAGAGCAGCAACAAATATCTCAACCTTCTCAACTAATATATGCCTTCCTTCTGCACTCATCCTATAATCTCAATGCTTGCAGTAGACCTGGATCAAATCCCACCAGTTCTTTAACTTCGCACACGCCCTTGGACCGTTGTACTGGGAGCAGCCCCTTCCCTCCGCAGTCTCCGCCAAGCCTCCTCGCCGGCCTCCCCTTTCTTTGAACTCCTGCCAGTTCATCGTCATTCGTATATTGAATGTGCTTCCAGTAATAAGGATTCTAGAGCGTGGGAACTGATCATGCAAGAAAATTTTAGCCTTCTGGGAAAGGGAAGGGTAGGGAGATTTTCAGGGGGATGAATGGAGAAGAAACGTGAAGACAGATATCCTGGACTGTACTCATTGATTCAAGTATGCCTGGTTTCAATGTGGGCATGCAGCTATGTTTTTCCATGACTAAGATGGTTATGGATTCGAAAGTTTGCTATTCTCATACCTAATTATTCCACACCGTTTATAGACTGGATTCTGCTCTCCCCTTCTCCAGCCTCCATGTTTTTGACTTTTATTGACTGGTTTTTCATTATTTTGATGATTTAAATAATAATACGAAAGCATATTTTCATCCAATAATTTCCACATGAATCTATGCCTCCTTGACTCATATATATATATATATATATATATATATATATATAACGCCTAAACAAATACAAATCTTTCATATTAGTACAATCTTTTTTAAGAGAAAAATAATTTTATTAATTCAAACTAATAATATATTAATTCTAAACATATAATTAAAATAGGTAAAAATCATAAAAGATGAAACAACATCTTAGTTAATAGCATAATACATTGACTTAAAGTTTATACCTTTAATAGTTAAATCTACACATTTGATATTACTATTGTGATTATAATACATATGACTCTAGTTCTGCAGCATATTAACAACCATTGATTTGACATTTTGTTTCTGATCATATATATTTTGCTCGTCTGAATTACCCAAACACAAATAAACGCCGCATCATGATGATGAAAACTTAAACGTCATACTGATCACTACTAAAAATCACCAAATTACCGACCATTTTTTTGGTCGGTAAACAGTATTTTTTGGTCGGTAAACCCATTACCGACCATTTACCGACCAAATTATTTAGTCACAATTTTCCCGGTCGGTAATTATTTCACCGACAAAAAATCAATTGGTCGGTAAATTACCGACCATTTACCGACAAACAATTTCCGACTATTTTTCCGACTACTTCACCGAATCGGTAAAGAATTTGGCCCAGAATGGTTCCAAATGGTCTGTGAATTACCTTACCAAATTGTAGTTCAAACCGACCAAAATTCTTTAATATCATTGGTCGGTAAATGGTCGGTAATTAATACCATTTACCGAATTAAATGATATTAAAAAATTTGGTCGATTTTTGGTTGCAATTGCCTGTGAAATTAATTTTTAAATATTTTTTTTTCCATTTTGAGTTTGATATCTTGCTTTTAAATATATATATATATATATATACAATAGTGCATGCATATTATATAAAAGAGAGTAAAAAATATTTTAAAACAAGTAAAACTACATATATATACCGTGATATATAGTAAATAAGTCAAGAGAAAATAAAAACATGAATTCCCAAATCCAAGTATAAGACATTAAAAAAAAAGTGTGTAATACACTCATTCATCCAACCTAGTGTCATCATCGTGATGTTGAGATGTATTTGGTCCGTATGGTGAGATGTCTGCATCAGTAGAGCCGTTCCCGTCGCCGGCTAACTCGATGCGGCTGTCGTGTGTGCCGCCGTAGGCGCCGGAGTAGATGCCGTAGTCGGAGCATTACGCCGAACAATCCTGAGGTAGATCATCGTGGCTGAACTCGCAGCCCACCTTCCCGACACTTCCTTTGTAAGCCAGGTCCGCAGACGCAACGCGATCCCTATCATCCCTATAGTCGATCATGCGCGCCCAGACGTCAACCGATAATGTATCGCATTTCCTCGCATCGCTGGTCCCGAAAGTCCTCCATCGCCGAACAAATCTCAAAATGGTCCTAAGACGAGCTTCATAATCTGGTCGTCTATGCGAGTAGAATGATGATGCCGACGAACCGACGCCATAGACGGGCATCTTCTCCTCGGGCTATCAACAAACATACCAAACTGATTCGCATCAACTGCTTGGAGCCGATGAATGAGAACCACCGTCATGACCATCACATGAACCTGAAGTAGACTGAATACGCTTGAGTCGCAGCTAAGAACTAACATTTCATATCTCGCCTAATAAATATGTAAATAAGTATTTTAATTTATTTCAAAAAAAAATAAATAGAGAAGTATAAACCAAATCTTTCTTGGATTATATTTTTTTACATGTTCCCCGGGGGTCCGTTGACAACCCAATAACCCTCGTCGACATTCATGGGATGTCGTAACCCGACACCACTTCATTGAGTCCCTTTCTCCAAGACTCGATTTAACAAAATAGCGCAGGGTCTCCTTGAATGGAGCCTTACCAAAATACAACATGTCCCCACAACATGGCAACCTGGTCCTAACATTTCACACCAACCAATACCCTGGTCCACATAGGGATAAATGAGTAAAATGGCCACTTCTTGGCCCATACATCACTACTCACAAAAATATATCCAATCAATTATATATACATATGGTTCAAGTGTTAATAAATCGTAATAATTCAAACATATATTAAACTCCGTAATGCAACAAACCTGAAATACGCTTGAGTCGCAAAGCAGCCTAACATTTCCTCATATCTTGTCTAATAAACATGTAAAATAAGTATTTTAATTGATCTCAAAAATAAAGAGAGAAGTATAAACCAAATCTTTGATTATATTTTTTACATGTCCGCTGATCTAAATAAGGTTTTCAGTAGATTTTTTAAGAAACATCTTTTATTATATTTCTATATGGTTTATATTTCTTTTTTTTTTTTTTTTCTCTTCAATTCCATATGTTTGTAAATATATTTTTACAAAATCTCGTATTGACTCTTCTTAATGGGTTTATCTTCAGAGGATTCCTATAATGCCTCAGATTTCTCTTAAAAAGGTTTCTAAATATTTGTACATAGTTTCAAGGTCCAAGCCAGGGAGTATTTTTTCCAGACGTAGATACTACTATTGATATTTCCTTACATCTATTACACTATTCCATAATTGTGGATCGTGGAGGATGTTATATTTAAGATTTCCGCCCAAGGCCTAACCTTGGAACTTATAGGGTTTTTCTATTGGGTATGGTCTTCCTTTAGGTTTGTAATCTATAGATTCGTCATATGATTGGTTTGGCCTGGGTCTATTTTCATAATGTGCTTGTGGTCTAGGTAATTTTCCTCCTCTATTGTGTCTTACTTCCATAGGTTGGCTTCTAGCAAATGGTGTAGGAGAGGTTGCTGTGACACCCCGTTTCCCGGGGGTCCGTTGACAACCCACAACTCTCGCAAAATACCCGTGGACGCTGTACTCGACACCACTTCATTGACTCCCTTCTCCAAGACTAGGATTTAACGAAAATTCCTGAAGGTAGTCCCTTTCAGACGAGGAGCTCTACTCAAAATACAACATGTCCCAATAACATGGCAACCGGTCCTAACATTTCACACCGACTACACCGGGTCCACATACGATAAAACGAAGAAAAATAAGATTTTAATTTATCTTCAAAAAAAAGAAGAGAGAAGTAATTTTATTTTAATGAAACTTACATTTGCTGCACGAGATCTCTAATCAACAAAAGTCTGATCATCATGACCCTTCGTGTGCGTGTATCTGAATAAGCGAGGAGCATTGGGCTTCTTACCCTCCTTGCGTGTCTTTAATTACAAACAATACATACAAGATCCAATTGAAAAAATCCTTCGAGAAATGAAAATAGGCATAATTGAACACAATTCACAAAGTAATAAACATAAGAAGTATAAATTAGAAATACACCAATGCTCGCTCGTGCTCACGATAGAGCAGAGATCCACAAGTGTGTAGACATGCCACTACCCTCTCCACCTCTCCGAGCGACGATTGCCGCCGTTTCACCTCTTCCTATAATCGTGATCTTCCCATCTTCTCCGCCTAATTCGGAAAACATGATCCCGACACTCAAATCTTGCCTCTTCTTCAACCATCTTTGACCTCATACACGGTGTCTTTATACCGACCGGGCAAAAGATGTTTCCTAACACTGATCGCCTCGACTGCGGTCCACCTATAAACTTTCTCGCAATTATAATTTAAACATATTTCATCGCTGAACAAAAAGAATAAATAAAAGATGTAAAAATGTTAAGTAGTAATATATACCTTAAATTTTCCAAATCATCAATTGGCCTCTATTTGTCGCTGACTTCCAATTATGTCCATGAGGTTTAAAGTGACTTCCCCGAAATTGTCCTCGTAACTCTAGAAATTGAAATCCGCATTCATCTAACTCGTCTCAGAACTCCAAAATTTCATAGCAAGTAAGAAATAAATTAAGAAATTGATAAATCATTAGTTAAGCTCGATATCTTACTTACTATCAATCGTCGGATCAAACTGAGCAATAGGGAGAGTCTCGTCTGTAGGGTGCCTTGAGGAAGACTCTCCAACATCTCCATCCTCTCCCTCCTCTCCCTCCCACGTCTCTTGATCATTCATCACAATCTCAGGACCATGATGTGGATCATCAACATGCCGTCGCAGACATTCACAAACCTCCTCCGTCCGTCGCTGGTCTCATCCACCCTCGACCTCTCTACGAGAATCGGCATACCCGAGGCCTCACGCCTCTACCGTAACCGTACGACCCGCAACGTGCTGCCTCTACCTCGGCCCACGGCCATATCCGTTAAAAATAATAAACAAAGACATTATTGATTAGTACATCAAGTAAAATACATAAGGCAAATGAAAATAAAACAAACATGATTAACGATTGAAATAATCAAACTCACTAACTACTCATTCTCATTTAATCATCTAAATCTGGTTCGTCTTCTTCTTCGTATGTAGTAACATCATTTTCTCAAACTCCTCTTCATCACTCGCTTCTTCCTCATGATCAATTAAATGTTCATCAACATCACATCCTCTAATTTGTTTCCATCTCGTAAGATGCAACTAAAAGGACGCCTTCGCCCCCCACCACAAACTTCGATTATAACATCATTCTCATCATTTTGAAATGCCAAGTTCTATGACACGCGATTGTGATGGGATGTCAATTTGAGCTCCTAGCTTTGATCTTGCACACGCCCAATCCTTTCTAGGACCGTCCCACCCGATATTCACAATAATAAACCCCAGATGCTCAGGGACGCTAAGACAAAAGGTTCATACTTGTTGAATCATTTTTTATCGTGCACATCGACAAGTTTATATCGAGGATGGACAACTATACCGACATGTGGTGTTGGGTCGAACCATTCACATTTGAATAACACAGTTCTTTTAACCGAGAGGGCTTCAAATTCTAACTCGATCACTTCGACTGTGAGTCCCGTACACGATTCGGCTTCATTGTATACGGATCCTTTAATGCATACCCCATATTGTTCAAGGTTCGTAACTCCCATAATGATTCAGAAATTTAAACCATTCACACAAGAATCCTGCAAGTTCTAACTCTTAGGGGACCTCGGCTATAGTTCAAAGATACGATTGAAATTTATTCGCACGATTATGAACCCTGTAGAATTTAAATCGTTATTGTTGAAATTACAATTATAAATTTGTATCGTAACATTACAATTGTTTTGTGATTTTTCATGTTTAGTAAACATACGTGTTTTGAACCATGATGGAAATTCTTGCTCGAATCCGCGACGATGGCAACCGTCATTACCGAGAGTTTGGAAACATTTACATTTCGCATGCTGAAGACAAAAATAGAAATGAAATTAAGAGAAAATGGATACATTGAGAGGAAATAGTAAATTAACATGCTAAATAGATCTCATTTGACTTTTAGCAGCTTCTGCCTCTCTATGAATGGTTGAACCTCTGGACAATTCATTAGGACATATAGGTAAATTTGCAGTATATTCATTATCTTGCTAGATACCACGTTTCCTTGACACTTAGGTGCTTTACGGGAGGCTTGAAAATTTCAAACATATCATCATCACTTGATGTCATCAAGATAAACCTCGTTCAGCTTTTTCCTTAAGTGGAAGAATTGGATCTCCTTCTTTGAAATAGAATGATGTGAGAATTTGGCGACCTCATCAGTAATATACCCGATTGATATAGAACCCTACACTGACCTTATTCATGATTTTATGCTTTATTTTCCTCAAGTATCTACCTGAAGATTATTGAATATTACAAGTCATGTATGTGTATATATATATATATAGGAAAAGAATTGGTTGAGTGAATTAATATTACCTTTCTGGAGGATACATCCAACGATAATGGTTGGACCGACAATCCTAGCCGTAAAGCGAGTGCCTTGGGAAGATGTTCCATTGAGTCGAAAAACGGAGGGAAGATCTTCTCGAGTTGCATACCAGAATAGCGAGGGAATTTGTTAGTCCAGTTCCTCGACTCCTCATCGGTCGAAGAAGAAGAAGTCGGTTAGAAGAATAAAGAAATCTCGAGTTATGGCTCGTATTTCTATTTGTGGGAATTCTCGAGAAAAGCGAATTAGTGGCATGACCTTTGCATGAATACCGCAGCAATGATCATGACTCTTCATGACAAACATCTTAAGTTTGTTCGCATCCCTTTTTATCCCAGTTAGAAGCATAACTTATCCCGGAAATCTCGGTTTTTACCCGGCTCCGACCGTCCTTCCTTGCGTGATTTGTCGAAGGCAATGGCTGTCGAGGTGTTGCGGGTGACCAATTTTGTCTGAAGTGAGGGCAGCAGCAATATTTATTCAACTCATCTCTTGACTTGTACGTGTCCTTAGTTTTCCTGGAGATGTTAAACAACGTATTGAAAATGTTGTCGAGCACATTCTTCGATATGCGCATAACACCAATTGTGCACTTTGAGAAGCGAAGTGTTCACGCCGGTGCGTGAATCCCGAGAAAATACTTCTCTTATTCGACCCGCAGAGTCTTAGATAAGTGCATTCACAACCTCGACATCAACATCCCATCACCTGCCCGCCAGCCCTCTCTGTTGAATCTGAATTTCATCCCGGATCAACCGGGAATTGTTTAGTAACCTTTCTATTCTTGAATGAAGTCTTTGGTATTACGTCGATACGGATGATTCGTAGGCGAACTTACATGGTTGTCGACATGTTCATTCTTACAGTGTCACAAAGAAACATCGAGTCTTCCATCACCAATCGCACGGACATGCCCAGCGTACGGCGGTACTCCACGGACATCATAGAATCTGTTTGGAAAGTCATTTATAGTCCACATGAGCTACGATGACATCCCGAAAATTTTCTTAGTTGGAAATATCATAGTTTGAACTGACACCCCCGCAGAGACTTTTCAACTCCATTGCTCGATGGCTCACCAGAAAACATCATCTTCCACTTTGGATTCGTAGGCCACAAACATGTTTCTGATCAAAAAACATAAATTCCTCCGCTTACATTACATAAGTGCGGGCGAGTTATAAAGCGTCACCACCCGCGGCCACTTAAAGTGTCTTGTCAGTTAATGAGCAATTTGAAAACCCATCGACAAACCAAGCTGGCTAACATTTCGAACTTAGGATGAAAATCGGGAAACACACCGTGAAAATGTTTCCAAGCAGGGGGGCATCGGAAGGGTGACACACATCTTGCAGTCCTCCATTATGATGCTCTGAATGCCACTCATTTCATTAGTGTTGTGGTTGATGCATACAATCTCTGTGACCTAGGTGTTATTGGAAAATAGTGCATCTTCTTATGCGGCACCTTGACTTAGGTATATACAATCTATTCGGAACCTAACCTTTTTACTTGTACCAAAGCATGCCCACATTTTACAAGCGGTAAGGTCACTATCATCACCCGGTATATCATACGGAGTTGTTCTGGTAATGAATGACATCGCGGGTAATCGACCCCTCTAACCTAACCTTTGAGTCTTTGTAGAAATCGATGAATCGAGGATTACCTTGTGGCCAGCAGTTCATGAATGAAATTAGACATATCATCAAACCCATACTGCGAACACATGCGCACTTTATTTAACATCCTCATGTTGCGAGATGGTTAGTATGCTTAAATTTCCCTTATATCTTAGTTGTCTCGACTTGAATCATGTCATAGAAATTCCTTGCCTCAGATTGGGTTCCTCATCAAGTTGGTCCCGGGACCAGCGACATCATAAACCATTATGGCATGTAGTGTGATTCATATTATCCGTTTCCATCTTATCGGTTTCACTTCACCGACACCGTCTTGAACTTGAACACCTCACGGTGGTTTTCTTCTCACCATGGTATATCGAACATAATGTCCGACCGCAAAACCCATTTCTATACAAATGCACCTTCACAGTCTCGACATTCAAAAACTTCTTATTCTGACATTTAACTAAAGTGCAAGGACATCTTATAGTTGTGCCACCATTCACACACTTTCAAGGGATGTCTCAGCGAGAGCGAAACAAATTCATCAACTTTATCCCAGATTTCATTAGAGAACATTCAGATTTCACTATTCGACCCTCGTACATCAATTCCACGATCGTCTTCCGTAACTAGTCACAAAAGAGTAAATTTAGTAGCAGTGCTGGTGTCTCAATTATTTTTATGTTCATTAATAGAGCTTATTGTGAAAGTTTCAGATAAAGTTATTTTACGCGTGTGATATGCAGCCTACTACACATCCACCTCCTTTCCTTTAGTCCAGCGGTTATTTCTCTTGATAGGTTTGGTCTAATCCATTTACAAAAGTTCACGTTAAAAGATCCGCGATTGCATATTTCGTATGCATGCATTTCGGCAGCCTCCGTAGTTCTCAAGTACACTAAATAAGATATATAATAATAATGCATAATGCGGTTTAGCAAATTGCATTACTATTTATATATCTAATACCGGAGAACAAGCGAGAGCGAGGCACAAAATGACACATAATATATGCAATTTCGTTAAATCATGATCATTTGATGCGTCCTTTAAATGTTAAGCGTCCACTTTGAGACCGATCGGTGTATTCAAACTACATTTGTAATACAGCTGGACGGATGTATTCTACGGTAGCACTATATGAATTAAACGCTGACTTTAATCGTTTACGATGATGCATTTTTCAAATCGTTGCTAAGAGAATCTACGATTTCGTCGTATAATTAAAAAATTTTGAACATATATGTTAAGCGATTTCTTCAATTAATCCTATCACATGTTCTTATATCCATATCATTCATAAATTCATACTATATCATGTGATCAACTCATATATTCACACATAAATTTCATTCAATTGATTAGTACACTTGGTACTCTAATCTAAATTTCAGAAATATATGGGTACCCAATGCTATTAAATAGCATATGGTCAGATTCTAAACTCAATGGGCTTTCCATAGAGTTAAAGAACACCTATAATAGAGTCTAACGGAGTTATGCAGAGTTGCAATCCTGAAGAAAATGGCGACTTGTAGCGATGGCAGCCGTGGCGGCAATAACATTTTCATCATTTTCCGAATCTAATATGAGTTCAACTCTGATCGAGCTATATATGGGTGGATTCTAGACTCAAGAGCTTTCCATAGAGTCACAGAACACGGAATCCAAGTTCCTAATGAAGGAGTTATGCATGTTTTAAATCATGAAGAAAATCGACACACTACTTGATAATTGGAGCGCGAGGGCCCGATTTTCTTCTCGAATGGATATGACCTCGAATTTTTATCAGAAGCTACATATGGGTGGATTCTAGACTCAAGGCTTTCCGTAGAGTCTTAGAAACCTTTACAATCAGATTAATGAAGGAGTTATGCATGTTTAATCGTAGAATCGGCCTGCTACTTGATAGTACATGTGAGGAAACCATGAGACCTTTGTGAACATAGTGAGCAAGCAGAAAAATGCTAAATTGGGTTTAAACCTGAAGATCATAACAAAAATCATTCCTGGAACTTTGGAAATAAATACGAAATTAGAATCAACATGCTTAATTCATGGAAACCTTACCACAAAAAATCAAATGAAACTTCTCTTTCAAATCTAAAGACAAAAATCGTTTCTTTTCAAGCTAATTAGTGAAACCGAATTAGGTTTTAAAAGATTTCAGAGAAATCAAAACACAAAAACAAGGAAGATTATTCTTTTATTTTTAAATTACGCATAATTAATTCCTGATAGGTGATGACTAAAAACGAAATTAAGTCAAAATCTGGCTTAGATCAAGCGGGTCTGACAATCCACACAAATAATAAGAATCAAACAAACACCCATATGTCATATCAGCATAGAGCTTACAAAATATCCAACTTTTTGCACAAAAATCAGAGTCGAGAATAAAAGATGGATAGAAGAATTAAAATCAAATTACCTTTATGAAGATTTAATCCTCGAAAAAAACAATATCAGTGAATTAAATGTGATGCCTTTTAAGGAATTTCAGTAAGATTCTTTGAGTATTCTTGGATGCTTTTGAATATACTTCTATGATATAAATATAAATGGAAATTCTGACCATTTCACAGACCAAAATTTAGTCGGTAATTACCAAGTTAAAAAATTTTGGGTCAGCCTATTCTAGACCATTTTTTCATGGTATTTATTTTAGGTCGTTAATTGGTCGAGTGGTGGTGGTAATTTTGGGGCTAATTCCAGCCTAATTCTGAGACAATTTCGACCAAAATTATTTGGTCGGTAAATATGGTCGGTCTTTGGTCGGAAATTTTCTTTTTGACCAAACCCCTTTTTGGTCTCACAAGTAGTGCCGTGATTTGGTCAGTGGTACCAGCCAATTTTGGGTGGTGTTGGTCGTGTCCCGAGTTATTTTTAGTAGTGTGAGAAGACATAACCACCCACTGCACCAAAATGATGACAATCACACGTGCACGAAGGCGCTTGACGATCCATGAGCGAATCAACTGACGGTAAATCGCGAAAAAGCAAAATAAAACCTAAATTTTGTGTGGATTAACCCTTTGTGAAAAGAAAAGATGGAAAGATGGAATTTAGAAAAGAGGCTCTATAGAAAAAGTTGAGAGAAAATGAGGCTAAATTTTTAATACTCCAGCTAATTTGTTCTTGAGAAAAACTATTTATGTCTTAGAAAAATACTTTACAATGTTTTAAGCTTTATTTGCTCGGTGCCTTGTCAAATGAACTCATCTCCTATTTATAGATAACCAAGGAATTCTTTAAGAATTTGCAAGTCTTATTTTGTTATAGAATTCTCTAAAAATATTTCTATCTGAAAATCCTATGTACAAGTTTCACAAAATTACTCTTTATGTAACATCCCGAATTAGACCCTAGTAATTTTATTGTAATTTTGTAGTATAAGAAAAGTAAAATTGGCATTTTCGAAAATTTGAGTACTAAGGGTAAATTGATAATTTGCTAACTAAGGACCCAAGTGACATAAGATGAAAAGAGTATATCTTGAAGTAGGATTTGAATAAGTTGAATTGTAAATAATAGATAGATGAAGGCCTTAATAGCAAAAATGAGAAATTAAATCAAAATAAAAGATAAGGCCAAACATATATGGCCTTAGGGGGAGAAGACCAAAATATTTCATTTTGGGTGTGAGAAAACTAGAACTCTGGTTAGGGAGAAAGATAAGAAAAGATAAAAAGAGAAAAAATAAGAAGAAATCGGGTTTGAAGTGATATTGGTTAGTTTGGAACATCTCCTTTGTTTGGAATTCTTGTATTTGTAAGTATGGAACCTATTTGTATGGTTTTGTTGGTTAGGAAACTATCCTAACTCTTTCTTTGTCTATGTTTGGGTTAGGAACACCCTAACTCTTCAATACATGTGTATTTTGGGGTTGGTTTTAAGTTGGTTAGTTATGGTTGGAAGATTTTCGGTGAAAATAGCTGGCTAGTCATTCTATAATCGTGGTGAGTGAATCTTGAAAGTTGATCTGGAAATTACTTAATGTTGTTTTGCTAGAAGATGGTGAGTATCGGTATTGAGAGTTGAGTCACGTACTTTCAAGCTATTTAGGTCAGAAGGTATTGAGTCAGGTGTTGAAGCTAAGTACCAATGCTCAAAGTGACTTAAGACCCAGATAATGTTAAGTATCGGTGCAGAAAATTTGAGTCTGGAATTACTGAATATTTAAGGTTTAGAGGAGGTTTGAAATGCGTCTTGAAAAGTTAAGTACCTGGACTACAACCCTGAATCTGTCATGTTCTTCTTTTTATTCACAATTAGAAGGGTCGTGCATGTATAAAAGTCACATGAAAAATGTTATGCAAAAACACTTCGGCGTCAGATCATTAATTAACATTGGTTTCTTGCCCTTATTTGATAATGTGTTTAGAATAATTTAACAAGCTCGATAAAGACATATAATTATATGTCTGCTTAAGGCCCGAATAAGCGAATGAATTGGCACCTCGGCCGGTCGACAACACTCTGCATTGTCTTCACGACACCTATTAAGTAGGCGGAGCACATCTGATGATCTTGACGACATTCACGCATTGTGCTACGACACCTACATTGCACGTTAGCTGAGACACGTCTTTGTTGATCCGCGACGGCACTCTTTATTGTGTTACAACACCTGCATTACATGGGCAGGCATCTGCATTTAATCTTTGTCTGGTACCTTAGAACACCCTATTGTCTTGTGTCTCCCCATCATTCATTATTATCGGTCTGTGCAGGCAAATACTTATATGTTATCTATCTGAATAATGAACAAGAAGAAAGCATAAGAAATGCGGTATGTTAATGTATCTCACGGTGCAGCAAATGCAATATCTCTATTACGAATACATGGGGAGATATGAAATTCGTTATAGGCCCATGTTATATAGAAAACTCTATTATAGAATTCTATTCTCGTAAACCTTTACGACATATAAAATTATGTTATATTCATCCTGTAAATGTGGATCAACTCAGTGGCCATAGTTGTTATGCGATTTCCCATTTAAGTTATAAGCTTAGCGTGGGTGTTTCATTTGTGGAGTCTTGAAGGGACATCAGGAGTTATTCCCGCATAAGCAGGGACGACAATGATAGAGACCCACTTAATGTAGGTTTGATTTTTTGGTTTAATGTAAATGTAAAGTTTTGTAATAGTAGAATTTGTATAAGTACAAGTAAAAGGAACTTCAGGAATATGTAAATGTCAGATTTAAACACTACTATGGTGGTGGTATTGAATATTTATTTCTTATGGTTTTTAAATATGAAATGAGTCCTGATGTTCGAAACGGGTTAAAGAGTCTCGATGTCATATCGCGCCATCTATCTTCGCGAGACGAGGGTAGGGCGTGACACTTCTTCATGAAATGTCTCTTCTTTCTTTTTCTCGTTTTCATCTTTGTCTAGATATGTGTGGACGCTGACTAGACTTTTAAAATCTTCAAATCACGGTTTTAAACGGTAGAATTCCTCGGGTTTAGAGCACGCTTGCTAAACTCTATAAATTCAATGGAGGATCATTTGAGCATGTTGTAACATATGACTCATATTAGTCATCAAAATACATTGAGTAAGAAGAAATTACCTAAAAGAGTGAGTATAAAAATAAAAAAAGTACCTGAAAAGGTCAATTCCAAAGCTTTGTTCGAAGGGAATAGTAGTCTCACAAAAAGCGAACGATTGAGCAAAGTCGAACATTTCATATATTTATGAATCGTGAAAGCTTTGATGTAGGAGAATATCGATTCAAGAACACATAAATAAAGAAATCAATGTAAAGGTGGATGAGAGTGGTTTTAACGTGGTTCGACCAGGTATACTTATATCCGGAGTGAAAGTCTTTCATTTGTTCTTGAAAACATAGAGTACATAATTGAAGTATTAAAAAATTATTACGATAGCCAAAAAATCACAAAATCACAAAACCCTAGGATGCCACAATGCGAGAAAATACCTCACAAAACTCAGGTCTCTCAAGCCCTTACATCATTGGCAGAATTTGAATAGCCTTTACAAGCTCATCTCTCATCATACCTTTTTCCTCGATGACCTAGAATATTTATAGAGATATTTCGAACAACTTTTCTTATTCTATAAGAAAACACCTGTATTCCATGATTTATAACAAATAGTATACGAGCTTCAAGTTAAAGATTTTGGAAGAACAAAATATTGAAGCACAGATAAAGATAAAATTTGATTGAAGATTAAAATTCAATTTCTCTTTTATCAAGATGTGATGGATGATTAACTTGATTGGAATTTGATCAAATGTGAAAATTATTAGAATATGTCTCAAATTCCTAATTTATATTAATTCATTTTTGTAAAGAATATTTTATATGATAATTCATAGTTGTTATATTATTGCAATATTATGTTTCCTAGAATAAGGAAAGCTTTTAAGAATATCTTTATAAATATTCTAGGTCACGAGGGTAAAAAAGTTATAAGAGAGATGTGCTTGTAAATGTTGTTCATTGTGTGTAGATATGTAAGAATTTTTGGGATTATGAGTATTGTGAGGTACTTTCTCGATATTGTGAGCATCTAAGAGTTTTTTTATTTTTCCTAGTTGTCGTAATAACTTGATATTCCAATTTTGTACTGTGTTTTCAAAATAGTGAAAAATTCGCTTTCATCTATGGATGTAGGTATAATTAGCCGAACCACATTAAAACTCTCGTATACCTTTATTTGATTTTTTTACCTTTGTGTTATTTAATTGATATTCTCATACATCAAAGATTTCGTTTTTATAACACCTTAGATGAGGTTTCACTAGAGTTATTTAAGATTATTCAGAAAGGCAATAAAGAATTTGGATTACTAAATATGGAGGGCATTCAAAACGATCAAAGAACAAGTTAATCCTTCATACATATCAAGTCACGTGTTAAAAATTTAGGCAAAGTACATAAAATTGTATTAAAGATTATTTTGATAATTTTATGTTGTTTAAGAAAAACTCTTATCTGACCACGTAATCATGCATGCACTAGTCTTGATTTTCTTAAATTCATGGGTAGATAAATTTTGACCTCAGTAAGCTACATTAATATAATATTATTTTATTTTTTTAAAAAATGTTATATCACATACGATTTATTATTTTAAATTTTATAAAATATGAAATTATGTATAATAATATAATAAAAAAAGGAATAAGGTCCTCGTCGAATTTGAATTTACAAGAAATTTTTCTTTGTCCTTGATGGACTTTAATTTATTACTCATTTTCCTTGTCACCATAGTTCTTATTTTATTTTGTTGTGATGATGCTTTTTCAGCTGGGCCCAGAATTTGGAGCGTGTAAGGGAGTAGTTAGTGGGACTGGGCTATTTGGTGGGTTGGTTTGCGGGCTCTAGATTGTCGGGCGGAGGCTAGGGTTGCTCTTGTGCGGATCTGGGGCGGCTGCAGCGATTCTGCCTCTAAAATACAAAGAAGGGGTCGAGCGAGGGGTTTCGCCGTAGCCCTCCGATCTAAATCCCGGTTTCTTTCGAGAAAGAGGCCCCTTAGAGGGCGAATGTGTTACGTATGTTTGCTTATGAGTATGCGTACCTTTCACCGATGGGGTGGCCTTGTATTTATAGTAGATGTTCAACCAGTTGGATGGTGACTAGGATTCGTTCCCATTGGATGGGATATTTTTTGTTATTATTTGCTGCCAGTTTGGTAAAGGATATAGAAAGAGCAGTTTATTTGGGATAATCTTGTTTCCTTATTGGGGGATCCGGTTTGATGATGAATTGTTATTATCTTTCTTTCCTTATTGATGAGATTTGGTTGGATTTGCAGGGTAATATATTTTATTTCCCTTATCTTTGGGAGACTTCCCCTGTCATGACCCTTTAGGCGGAGCGGATTAGACGCCATTCTGAGTTAGTACCAAAAGAAGCGAATCTTGACTTAAAGGAATTTAAATCTTGATGGGCATGCCTCTCCTTTGGGGTTTAGCGAGTAGGCTGTGTTTCGTTGAAATTTGGAGGCTCTTTCTGGGCACGGTGAGTGGGCTGTGGTAGCCATTTTGAGCGCATCGGTTTGCCACGGCCTTGTGTGTGCGATTGTGCGTGGGCGAGGTATGCGTTTCTCGCATCGGGTGCGATTTCACGTGTCTGCTTTCGAGGCTGGATTAGTTAGGGCTGGTCGCGGAGTCATTGGTCTTATGATGTGATGACTCTTCGGTCTTGGCGCTCATTTCTCCCATTCCTTTAGGTTTCCTTTGTTTCTTTGCGATCATGCTATCTTGTGCGCTCGATCCACGATATCTTTTCCTTGCCTTTAGCGACTTCGGACTTCCCTCTCTCTGTCTTCTGTCTAAGCCTTTTTGGGTAGAGCTTTCTCTGGCGTCTTTCTTGGGATAGCCTTTTAATTGTATTCACAGGTGCGTCTTTATCCTTGGTTTTTCTTCAGGAGCTATCTGATGGTAGGGTTAGGTTAGCGAGTTTGTTTTCATTATTTGCTTTCATTATGGGTCCGGGTCGTTCTTCTTCTCTGCACATCGATGGTGACTCTTCGGTATTCTTTGGTTGCAGATGAGGCGGCGGTGTCTCAGGCGGATTAAGTAGGGTTCAGACTGAGATGTCGAGGTGCCTCACTCTTCCCTTGGACAAGGGTGAAAAAAGTAAACTTGATTAAATACCCTAGGGGGTCAGAATACCTAAGATCGCCATTCGACATGCTTTGGCGTAAGGACTAGCAAGGTCGGTCCCTCATGCACGGGGCCTGCTTTGCCGGGGCGTTACGGCTCCAGCCGGCGTTCGGGTGCGAGATCCCTAACGTTTGACCCTCCCCATGTGGTCTACGTACTAGATGGTGTGCTGAAGTGGCCTTCGATAATGGTCTCTGCTTCCTCTGCGCCTTACGTAAAGGGGTTTGCGGCTACTTCAATGTTGTCCTTCTCGGCTCGCTGATGGATTTGGGGTATCTTGGTTGGTTTGTTGGTTTTCTTTGAGGACGGGGCTCGGTGTCCCAGAAGCTATGGCACTAACCACGGCTACCTTTTTGCTTAGAAGGAACATCAGAGGCTTGTATCCCTGGCGTTACGGGTGTTCCTACGGTGATTTAGATCTTCCTCCTCCGCGAGTTTGTGGAAGGGACGCTACTTCTTAGTTAAAGCGGTAGTAATTGGGTATGACCCTCGACAGGGCGACACCACAGGCTGTCGGTGGCTTGGACCACCCAGAGAATCTTCGTGAGTGTTCGTTGCATTTTTTTGTTATAACTTGTGTGTGAGTCGATTTGCGATTATTCGACTCACACTTGCTGTCTACATGCTTCTCGGGTGCTTTCGAATTGATCTCGAGCGTTGGGGACAACGCGAAGTAGCGTTAGCGTTAGGTGAGTGTCCCTCCGTCCTTCTGCGGGAGGCGATGAGTCGGATGTTCCCGGCCTTGACCAGTGCGCTCGCTCTGGCGCTCACGGGCCTTCGCCTTCTTCCACCATGAAAGTTCCTCCCATTGGGCCTTCCACTACTGCTTTGAGGCCTTCGCCTCCTTCCATCATGAAAGTTTTACGCCATTGGGCCTCGACGCCAAACCCGCTGGGGGGCTATTGGCTCGGTTGGAGGCGTTGTCACCGGAAGCCCGGAGTGAAGCAAAACCTCGGTTTCCGTTAGAAGATCGGTCGCTTTGGTCAAGGTTAAGTTGGGGCATCTTCATCTTCTCTGTCTGGCTCATGTCCATAAGCCTGGGAATGGAGTGCGGTCGCGCCTCACGGTTAAGGCTCTATGGTCTTGAGTTCGCGGTCTCGTGCAGATTACTGCTGCGGAGGCGATGGGTCCCTCGGGTGGGGGGCGGGTTGGCGGTAGTTGGCGGTCGCGCCCATTCATCTGGAACCAGCCAGAAGAGGGTGAGGTCGCCTTCTCGAAGGGCGGAAGAGTCGGAGGAAGATCAGAAATCCAGAAGTAAGGCGGAGCCAGGGGGACTCTTTGCTTCGTCTCTGGGAACTCGCGGCGGGCGCGGTCTCGTCCGTTCTTGGGATTCCCGATCTTAAGAGGTGCAGTCTGTTGCAGTTGATGAGGCTTTGGCCTATCTCTTCGAGGGGGTCGCTTAGTGGTTCAGAGTACTTTATCCATATCGATTCACATTTTGAGTTGAGCTTGAACTTGCATTTGGATCTTGACTATCTTTGGAGTGTGCGGGTGGTACTCATTTGAAGGGTTTGGCGAAAAGGCCCAGCGACTAAGCGAAGGTCATGTCAAGCTGACCAGGAAGCACAAGGCGGGTGGCTTCCTTCGCATCGGCGAGGTGAGGCTGCGGGTCGGGTCACGGCCCCGTGTGACCCGGGAGCGGTGGGGTACAATCCCCGGTTTGGGCGTACCGTCGGCCGTGCTCGGGCGAGGTAGGAAGACGAGGCCGGGCGTCTTGAGGCTGACGGCCCGAGCCGGGAGGTTCGGGATGATTTGAGAACATGCGGAGACAACTTGATGGAGGCTAGGGACCCAGTTTGCGGTCTGCTGGTATGAGACTGAATGGTTAGGGATGGGCTTCTCACATCGAGGCGAGCCGATGAGTGCAGGAAGAGCGTGTGCGGTCGAGGCGATCTGCGTGATCAGGCAGTTGTTGGACGAGGGCTCGTCGCGAGAATTTAGCAGGCTGACCATTTCGGTGAACTGGCGAGGAGTCTTGCGTGAGAATTTGCGTGGGGACCTTCGTGATGAATAACTTTGGTGGCTCGGCGGAACGAAGTTATTGGAAGGGGCGAGGCGAGGCTTGTACTGATGGATTTATGGGTGGCTTGCCTTCGAAGAAGGCTAGTAATGCCTATTAGGCACGGATTTCAACTTTGGCCTTCGAAACGACGAGGAGGATGAAGGGTCCTTCTGGTGATTATTAAAAATGGGCACCTGGCAAAGGCCGCTCCCCTTCTTCACTTAGTCACTCCTCTTTCGATGCATGATCCTCCTGTGCGCATCTTCGCACGCGATGTCGACTTTTATACCTTTTTTTACATATATTTTTATTTGAACTGGGGCCCCGAGTATGCATGTTGTCCTTAATGAATACTCATTTTTCCACTTTACTTCTTTTGCCTCTACTTGTGCTCTTCGCGACGTTATGCATGAATTGAATGGCCTGAATTGAGCCTCTGAGTTGAGTAAATGAGCTCTTCAAAGCGAGCAGCGAGGGCTCAGTGGGTGCGTCTGAGCTAGGCCCGACTCACGGGGCGCGTGGCTTTGGTAGGTACCTCTTAAGGGTGCATGGCTGTGAAAGTGGTTGAAACCGTCCGATGTGAGCTCTGCGGGCTCCGTCGGCTGATTTACTTTGGCGGGGGGCGGTTTCTAGAGTGCATGGCTGTGTGGGAATGGTTGAGCTCGTCGATGTGAAATTTCTTGGGCTCGTCGATACTTTGCTAAGTCGGTAATTCTGGGAGTTTGCACATGGCACGTAGAATGGTTAGTCTTGTCAATGTGAAATTTCTTTGGGCTCAGTCAATTGATTTGCAAGTCGGGGCGATTCTAAGTGCATTAGCCAATTTGGTGCGAGGAGCTCACCTTGACTCCGCAGGGATATCCTCATTCCCAGCGGGGTTCCTTCCCGCTCCCAGGAGATTCGAACCAGTGGCGCAGGAGTGCTTTGGTCGATGGGAGCGTCACGGGGTACTAAGCTGAGCTAGTAGCTCGGTTGGTACCCAGTGCTTCATTAAACAAGACCTTGGGTCATGGGTTGAGCCCAGGAGCGAAAGGGAACTCAGTGGGTGAAGAATATCTGACAGTGGTCGGCTCTGTGACCGGGGGCTGATATGCTGTGTGGGAATGGTTGAGCTTCGTCGATGTGGTGTTGGAGCTCCGTCGGGCCGGTTGCTGAGTCGAGAGCGATTTAGGGCGCATGGCTGTGTAGAATGGTTGATCCTCGTGATCTTAATTGCTGAGCTCAGTCGTTTGAGGTTGGTAGTCAGAGCGATTCTAATTTGCATGGCACATGTGGAATCGTTGACCTTCGTCGATGTGAGCTCTTTGGGCTCCGTCCGGTGATTTACTGGTGACCCAGTTCCTAGGCTACATGGCTGTCTTGGTAGATGAACTCGTCGAGTGAGCTCTTTGGGCTCAGGCCAGGCCTTAGTGGCGATCTAGCTGGTGATATGATTCATTAAATTTGTGTGGCGTCTTTGAGTAGATGAACTCGTCGAAGTGGGATGTTGGGCTTGGTATTTGGTAGGAATAGCGATCTCTTTGGATTTGATCGACTCATGGGTTGCGTGACTTGTGCGAGGAATTAGACGAACTCGTCGAAGTGAGCCTCTTGGGCTCCCAGGATCTTGAGTCAAGTGTGATATCAGCGTGGTGATCGACTCCTTGGATTGCGTGACTGTCTGAGTAGACCGAACTTCGTCGAGTGGCTGCTAGACTCGGTATTTGGCCAGAATGGCGATCTTAACTGGTGATCATTCTTAGGTTCACGTGACACGATACCTGATGGATGAACTCATCGAGAGTGTTTCTTGGAGCTCCGAGGCGTAGAAGTAGAGTGGCGATATAACTGGCGGTTAATCCTTAGGTTGTGTGACACGTGCGGTAAGACGAGACTTCGTCGAGAAGTGAGGCTCGGGCTCCGGCGGCGAGGCCTTGGTGGCGATCCGGCAGTGTCGACTCATTAAGGCTGCGTGGCTTGTCTTGAGTAGATGGACTTCGTCGAGAAGTGGCTGGCGGAGCTCGGGCGTTAATTGAAGCTAGGCGTGTAACTTTGGTGATCTGACTCCTTGGTTGCGTGACCTGTGCGAAGTAGATGGAACTTCGTCGAGAGTGAGATCTTTGGAGCTCCGGGGCGCGAGGCCCAGAAGTGGCGATCTCTTTGGTGATCGACTCACTTAGGTTGGGTGACTGTGTAAAGTAGATGAACTGTCAGTGAGGCTATTTGGGCTCAGGGCGTAGTAGTGGCGATGCTGAGTGATCGATTCCTTAGGTTCAGTGACTTGTGCGAGGTAGATGAACTACGTCAGAAGTGAGTTCTTTGGGCTCAGGCGGCGAGTGGCGATATAACTGGTGATCGACTCACTTAGGTTGCTTGACTGTCTTGAGTAAGGCAGACTCGTCGAGAGTGTTTGCTAGGCTCAGGTATTTGGCCCAGAGTAGGCGATATAAACGAAGGCGATCGACTCCTTAGGTTCGTGGCTTTGTGTAGAGTAGATGAACTACGTGAGAGTGAGCTCTTGGAAGCCAGAGGCGGCCCAAGGCCTTGGTGGCGATCCGGCTGGCGATCGGCTCCCGTTAGGTTGCGTGGCTTTGTCTTGGGTAGATGAACTCGTCAAAGTGAGCTGCTGCGTGCGGCCATTCGACTTCTGATTTTCTTGGAAAGGTGCGAACGTCTTTAATGCTGATTTATGGAGAATTTGAAACGTTCGTGCGACTTTTTGAGTGCTTTGGCCTTCTTATAAATGGCGCTTTATTGCTATGGAGTTTATACTTTGAATATTCTCGCCTTTCCTAAGGTGAATCAAACTGCGCGATGAAGCGTCGGTCCGATCGCCTTCGCCAGTGGATCCGCTCGAAGATTCTCGCCCGCCTTTTGTTGGACTTCTCGCTGTGGAGCTACAGGTTTTTCTAGTCTCCCTTTATGGGAGTCATGTTATTCCCTAGCTTCGTGCTAGGGAATGTGTCCGGAGAGGGCGGCGCATTTATTGCGTCGCCTTCTCCATTTTCTGTTCTTCTTCCCTTCCTTTTTTCTCTCCTTCTCCTTTTTCATCTTTTTTTCCACATCTCATTCTCCCTCTTCCGCACAAACTCCTTCCATCCCTTTTTTCTTCTTCTCCTCTTTTCCACCTTTCTGTCCATTTATTTTCATCTCGTTTTCTTTTCCTTTTTTCTTCCTGAAGTTTTTTTTTTTTAGAGAACTGCTTGTACTGTGTGCTTCTAAGATGTAACCGATGACACCACTGATTGTAACTGAATGTAATCTGATTGGAATAAAGAGTGACTTTTTCTTTTATGGCTATGAGCTTTCTCATTCTATTGCATGTAATTTTTCTGATCATCATATGTTCGAAGAGCCAGACCTTTTAACAAATAACCGTAAAAATGGTTGAATCAAGCACTGAAAATTGATAACCTACTTTCTAAGATTACAAACCATCTACTAATAAAAACGCTAAGGTGTTCCGCATTCCAAGCATGTCGTAAAATTTTCCTCCTCGCTTAGAGCTCAGAATTGCCCGGTTTGATGACGTGAGATATGATGTAAGGGCCTTCCCAAATAAATGGGCCCGCTTCATGTGCCGAATTCTTCCTTGCCGGTAGAAGCTTTAAGACCAAATCGCCTGTATGTAGCTCTTGGCTCGACTCTTTGCTGTAGTACCGCCATCTTCCTTGGTATTCCAGACGCCTTAAGACTCCACGTTTTCATCTAAGAGATCCAAATTTAGACTGAGAGCCCGCCATTATGCTCCACTCAATTCAATCCTTGGGACTTAACCCGACCTCGATAGGCTACCGTCTGCTGTCAAGGCTAGGCGAATGGGGTTTCAAGTTGTCGACTTCATGTCCTGTAGGCTCATAGCACCTCGGGGAGGTATTCTACCCATATTCCTTTAAGATCTTCCAATTTGGTCTTCAACGCTAAAACTTAAGGGTTCCTTGGAGGAGACTGGCCCTGTCTGCTAGACCGTGGATGTGTCAAGACGAGCACAATTCTTAATTCCAGCTCGGCATTAAATCTCCGAATTTGCGTTGTCAAATTGTTATTTCCATTGTCCAATACCAGTGGCTCGGGATACCAAACCCGCATATGACGGCTCACACAAAATCATGTATCTTCTCGTTTCGTGATTGTAGCTAAAGGCTCTACCACCTCACTTGGTGAAGTAATTCATCACACGATGATGAATTTACATCGCCCTTCCCAAGGGGCAAGAGGTCCCAAGAGATAGTCAAACCCCATTGTTGGAAGGGCCAGGGGCTCGTGATCGACGTCAAGGGCTCTGATGGGAGGCGTGAGATCTCGCGTGCTCTCGGCGCATCTTACATTTCTCGAATTCAGGCCGATTGCATCTTGAGTATTGTAGGCCGCAGCATCCCCGGTCCCAAGACCTTCCCGCCAATGCTCGAGCGCCGATATGATTTCTGCATATACCCTCGTGTACTTCTCTTAGCACGTATTCAATGTTTTTTCCCGCTGATGCACTTAAGGATAGGTGTGAAGAAACCTCGCTAGCCGTGCTTCCTCATGATTAGTGAACCCGGCGCATCTCGCCCTTATTTTAGCCGCTCTTTCGGGTCAGCCGTAGACGTCCTTCTATTATATAATCCCAAATGGGGTCCATCCAACTCCGCCGACTTACCTCGCAACCTCCACGTCGCAGTAGATCGAGCAAAGGGCCTCCGTGTATTCGATGTGTGCCGACCTACCGAGGTCTTCTCCTCCTACAAGGCTGTTGCTAACTTTGCCAAGGCTTCATCAGAGTTCTCTACTGGGACATGTCCACCCGAATCCAAGACGAACTTTTTCAATAAATCTCGTACCTTTGGAGATACGTAATCATCCTTCCACTTTCAGCCTCAGAGGGTGTGTCTTTCTATTTGTCTTACTACCAGCCGAATCGTCGCACTTAGCTGGTCAACTTCCAGTGAATGGGCGAGGTTGAGGCCCGCTATGACGGCCTCATACTCTACTCGTTGTCGGGGCTCGAACCAACCTCGGAAAAGGTGCTCATCTATTCCTTCCCTGGAGAGGTCGATTAGACCTCGCCTCCGCCTCCCTGGTATGCTTCGAGGCCCATCTATAGAGAGTTTCCAGATGGGGAGGTCATTCATTGTTTGAGCGCTCTCGCCAGTTCCACCGGTGTGAATTCCATGACCGAAGCTTCCGCTAAGACCGCCTTTATTGCAGTTTTCGGCTTGTATATGATGTCGAACTCGCTTAGCTCTATGGCCCACTTCATCAGCCTTCCGGAGGTCTCTGGTTTATGTAACACTTGCTTCATCGGGTATTCTGTTGAAACTTCTATGGTATGAGCCTGGAAGTAGGGGCGGAGTTTCCGAGCTACGGTTACCAAGGCCAAAATTAGTTTCTCCATCCTTCGGTACCTCTCCTCCGCTCCTCTCAAAGCCCTACTGCAATAGTAAACGCGGTGTTGCACTCGTTTTGTCTCACGAGGACTGCTGAGAAGTCTCGATACCGCTAAGTATAGAGTAAGGAGCTCCTTCAACAGACTTACTAGGAAATTGTATGAGAGCTCGTATACGTTTCAAAGCCGAATGCCTCTTCACACTTCGTATCCTATCAAAGGCCTTCTTCGTAACTCGAAGAAAGGCTGGCATTTGTCACTTCTGCCCCGGATACGAACCTACTTAAAGAATCCTTCCGCCGACGCCGAACTTCCTTTATACCTGATGGCGATGGCATGTCAAGCACGACCTTTATCTGCCGATTTGCCTCACCTCTGGTCGACTATGAAAACCTAGAATTTTTCTACTGACACCCGAAGGCACACTTCATTTGGATTCGGCCATGTTGTAGTTTCTCAAGATCTAGAATGCCTTGATAGATGAGCTATGTGGAGCCTAACCGTGGATTTCACCAAAGATGTCATCTATGTACACTTCCATAGTTGTGCCTATCTGCTTTCGGAACATCCGATTCACCAACCTCTGATACGTAGCTCCTGCGTTCTTGAGCCCGAACGGCATCACACGATAACAATAGGTTCCCTGCGCCGTGACGAACGAGGTTTTTTCTTCGTCACCTGGGTCCATACTGATCTGGTTGTAGCCGGAGAAGGCATCCATAAAACTGAGGAGTTCATGGCCAACAAGAGTACTCCACGATGAGGTCATCTTCGCGGCAAAGGGAAACCGCCCTTTGGGCACGCTTTGCTGATGTCAAGTCGATGCAGCCGCCACTTGTCGCTTGCTTTTGACGAGCACGGTTGGCTAGCCATTCGATATTCTACCTCCCCGATCGCCCCGCCCAAGGAGCTGGCTAACTCTCGCTGATGGCTTTTGTCTTTCGTGCGGTTCCTTGTTTGATTGGTTTGAAGGATGGGCTGACATTCAAATTCTATGAGAGCATTACCGAGGATCAATTCCTCCCATGTCTCGCTCGTCTGCCGAAGACGCCTTTGTTCCCCGTCTTTAAAAATGGATAAGTGAGGTTTTGAGGTCTTTCAGCTCGGTTTCCATATACGGGATGTTCAGTGGTCGCCGTCCGTGCCACTACCGGTTCCAGCTTCTCGAGGGTTCTGTGTCGAGTGAGTACTGTCACGCTTGTCGAGCCTGGCCCAAGTATATGTTGTCGACCATTTTTGTTTCATTGATGCCAAGTAGCACTCCCTAGCTACTCACTGGTTTCCTCGAACCATTCCTACCCCGCTTACTTCTGTGAGGGAATTTGATCATGTGATATGTGGAAGGGATGGCTTTTATTGCATTGAGAGAGGGTCTTCCTAGCAATATGTTATGCGATCATGCCTAAGATGAAGAATCTTGCCAGAAGTCACGCCCGGCATGGGGATCTCCAAGGTGAGTACCCAATTGTATCGGGAAGCCTAGAGGTAATACCTTTTCCCCACAGAACCCCGCAGATGAGTGTTGACGGGCTCTAGTTTCTCCCTTCCATGTCATCGCATCGGCTATCACGTGGAAATGATACTCCACAATTTGTCAATTAGGGGACCCAATGAACTCGCTTTACTGGCCATCACCGCGCGAACTACCTGTGGGTCGCCAAGAGGATGTTGGCATCCCCTCCAGACTGAGTCGAGAATGTGATGGATGTCGAAATACGGTAGTTTAGACACCGCTTGAATTTCCGCTTATTTCGTCACCCGATGTCGCTGCAGATGGGCCTTCCGGTTGCCGATTCCCTCCTCCCGCGAATCCTCCCCGAGATTACCCGATTTCACTCTGTGGGTTAGTTGCGCCAGTCAGCCGTCCGTCGGCGGTGGGTTGGCCGAAAGTGGGCCTGCCTGAAGTTTGACTCTGAGCCTGATTTTCAAGGGATATGAAGTGTCGGAGGTATTCGCGCCTATTAAGTACTCTATTTCTCTCTTGAGTTGTATGCAGTCGTCCGTGCGGTGTCCGTAGTCCTTATGGAACTCGGGCAGCACTCGAGTTGTCTCTTGCTGCTGGTTCGATCATTTGAGTTGGCTATCTCAGAACTATTCGCTTGCATTTCAGACTCGTGATACCGAGGTCAAGTATGGGGCTGGAAACGCCGAGGCTAATAACGCCGTCAGTTTTCGATTACAAGGACCGAGACGATCTCCGAGGTTCCCACGCCTCGGGGGATCGTTCTCCATTTTTCTTAGAGATCCTTCCCGGTCTTTGTCTTTGGGGCTTCTCGCCCGTCGTTTGGTCTCTGGTCCCGCTTTTTTCTTTATGAGTGAAGAGCTCTCTTTCTTGGATATGAGGGCTTCTTCACCGTTAATATACTTCTCCGCTTTACAGCACCTTAGCCATGCCTGGCTGGGATTTTTGAAGCATGGAAACATCAAGTCTTTCAACCCGCACTTCAAGCCAAAGAATGAATGCAAGATCGCGAACTCGTCTATGTCTACCTTTAGAGACTCCGCATTGAATCTTTGGACATAAGACTCGACTTTCTTATAGCTCGCCGATGGTCGTACAGATGGTAACTTGGCTTTCTATACGTCCCGGCCCAAATGGCGAGAGATGAATGCAATGGATGACTTCTTGAATGAAGAGATTGACGACCTGGAAGCCTATTAAAACCATGCCAAGGTCGGGCCTTAGGTGATAGCGAAAGCTCGTGACGCGACCGATCTTGATACCCCACGCGGTAGCTCCATTTCCGTTTTTTGTAGTGTTGAGATGATCGACGAGACCGGTACCATCGAACGTCACCCGTGGCATCAACTTGGTCGAAGGGGGAAGTGGAGTACCTCTACTGCGGAAGGGTGATTCGCTGTTGTACCAAGGTATCCATAGTGTCGAGCGTCCTTATTCACCTCCTTCACACCTACTGAAGCTCTTGCTGAGGCGCTGTCCTCTCTTCCCATGATCGCTCATGCTCCTTTGCCGAGGGTGATGTTGCTCGTCTCCCTCCAGGCTAGATGTGGTCCATGCCTCGGGCTCGGCCGGACTCTCGTCGTTTCAAAGACCGGGAATGTCGAGGATTGTGTTGCCCCTCAATGGCGGGAACGCCGCGAATCTCCCGTGTCCGTCGCGCTCCCGCAGGCAACTGTCCGTGAGTTGTTCTAACTCTTTTATTAATGTTGGACAGGAGGCAGAGTATTCCACCGTCCGTGCTCGCCTCGCATTGCTTTCTAACGCTACGTAAGTCTACCGTCCGTGTTGCCCGGGCCGGTCCCGCATCCTCGAGGATTAGCGTTGCTCCTGCTTGTGTTCCGAGTCAATACCATCGCGAATCGAAATCAAGAGATGGTAAAGGAACTGCTTGCTCTCACAACATAAAGGCTAACCGGATGATGCTTTTTTTCAACTCGGAACTGGCCGGAGCGTGTGGGGGGCCGCTGGGCCGACTCGACTGGGCCGTGGCTGGTTTAGTGCCCTGGATTGTCAGCCGCAGGTGTGGTTGCTACCGCTGGGATTCGCGGCGCCGGCGTTGCTCTTCTCAAAATACACGAAGAAGCTGGGTCATGAGGGTTTGGCTCGTGGCCACCCGATGCCTAAGTCGCTTTCTTTCTCGAGAGAAAGAGACTCGCTTAGAGGGCGAATGTGTTACGTGAGGTTTGCTTATGAGTATGTATCTTCATCGACGGCGCGCTTTATATTTATAAGTAGATGTTCAAATCAATCGATTGCGATCTAGATTCGCTCCCATTGGATGGGATATTTTTGTTATCTCAGACGGATTTGGATAAAGGATATAGAAAGCAAGCTTTTTTGGGGATAATCTCTTCCTTATTGGGATCCATTTGATGATGAACCTGTTATTATCTTTCTTTCCTTATTGATGAGATTTGGTTGACTCAGAGGGGTAACATATTTGCATTTCCCTTATCTTTGGGAGACTTCCATAATCGGCCTGGGCCGAGCTGACACCTCATTCTAGTCAGTACCAAAAGGCTTAAATGTCGACTTAAAAGGGTCAATGCTTCAATGAGCATGCCCTCCTTCTGGTTTAGCGAGTGGGCTCAGCAGCTTCTGCTGGGCTAGGCTCTTTCTTGAGCCTGTGAGCCTTATTTTTCAAACCCTATCAGTTATCAACCCTAATCTTGTTTTATTTCAAAGGGAAGAAAATCTTCCACTATCATCATTAGATGCAAACTTATGAAATTAGAACTTCAATTAAAATTTTAGGCATTTTCAATCAAATCAACATTATATCCACGAAGCTAACCATAAATAGACATTCCCATAAGAATTAGGTGCATCAAATCCTCGTCCTCCTAAGATGCCCAAAATTAAAAAAAAATTAAAAAAATTAAAAAAAAGAATCCTCATCCTTCTATTATGGTCGCATACCCATTCTCCCAATTGTTATATTGTGAATTAGTTAAAAAAGAGAACATAAATAGTCTCTTTCTCTATCTTTTTAAGAATGTACAAAGATCATTGATTAACCTAATTATAGTGGGGATGAAACCATAATCGACATCTCCACAAGAATCATGAGCATCAAATTTTCTCCTATTACAGTTCCATAACCGTTCTCTCATTTATCATGTTGTGGATTTGTACTTGAAGAAAGAAATAAACATCCTCTTTCTCTATCTTCTTAAGAATATACAATAACCACCGCAAGCATAATTATATTAGGATGAGTTTGAGAAGGTTGAAGTTAGAAAAAGTTAATGAATGTTTAATGAGTGAGTGGAAAGTAAGTCTAAGATTGAGTTGGAAACATGTATAAGGAATGATAATGTTATTATAATGTTTCATATTAGGTCACACAGTAAGAATGAGCTAGAAACTAGGCACATGGGCTTCAATTAGTATTTAAACATAAAAAATCTTATTGTGAGGGTCATTCCTTGTGGCAAAAAAGCGACTAGGATCTTATGAGGCACAACTTACATGTTAGCACACACTCGTTTTTTAGAGTTTTCAAGAAATATGATCGTTTGGATATTTACGAAGGGTGTATGCATTTCCCATATTTTTCTGTTCGACCAAAAAGATCTTTGCACACTTAGAAGGCCACGAAGGAATAACTTTTCGTCTAAAAGAAATTGATGGACTAGTGAGTCACATGAATCTATGGATGAATTTACAAGGCGTTTTTCAAGAGCAAAAAAAAAAATCATGCTTCTTATTTGGTTCTAATCACCATATAAACCCAACAAACTTATTAAGATATCAGAGTGGCAACCGTAAAATAAAAAACTATAGTGGGGCCAAGCACATATAAGCATGCATGATATAATAAAAAATAAATTTGAAAGAAATAAAGTACAATTTTATACTAAAGGGGTGATGCTAGTCATTTATGCAAGAGAGACAAGGTGATTCCCACTTCAAAATTCAAAAACCACACCCGTTCACGTTACCACTCATGATGGGCCAGAAAGCATGAAATGCCAACACAACATGAAAACAGGAAACTCTATTATATAGCTAGATTCCATGTGTTTTACGAGCAAGTGTAGGTACCAGACTGGATAAATTTAGCAAATCTTAGTGAGTTTTGTACATATATAATTTATTTAAAATATGTTAAAAACCAAAATAATATTCAAATTAATGTACAAACAATAACGCTGCAGTTATTAACTGCAAAGACGTAATACCGATCATAACATTAATTTAAAAAAAATTAAGTATATAAACACACTAATTTGAAAGCATTTTATTTATAATTTAAACATATTTTAGTTTTTTTTTTTTCAAAATAACCTAAATATGTCCTAAACTCGATCTTATTCCATGTAAAAGGCAGAATTATTAACGGACCAAATATTCCAACAAGTTAGTTGCATTTGCATCCCATCCCATCTTCTTTCTATTTACCCATTAGAATTGGTGAACGTGTCAAGTTGCAGATGCCTTTATCTATTTTGCGATGCTTAATTCAGAGTTTGTAACAGTTTGAACAAAAAGAAGAATACACATGACCTTATTTTTCAGCATTACCATTTCAATCAAACAATGTTTGATATTTATAAAAACATTTCAAGTCGCCTTGAACCGGCTCGAGTGGTAAAATAAAAATAAAAATATTTGATGCCTCTTTGGGGCCAATGAAGGATTTTAATTTATTATTTTTTAAATTTAATTTAATTTTTATTTTTCTGATTGATTTCCTTAATATTTCCAATAACTAAACATTGGTAGGTGTGGATTAAAGAAAATTCGACATAATACGACCAACACGTTTCTATATACTATTGAAGAAAGATAATTACGTTGGGATCAAATTCATCTTAATCCTCATTACCCTTCATTATCTTGAGCCAAATATTATGATTCATATCAATACATATTATATTGAAACAAGTTTGTACTCAAAAAACCCTCATTATTATATAATTAATATAACTCTTGTACCAACCTCGTTAATAAAATTATTTGTAATTAATATTAGATGTTTTAAATTAATAAATGGATTATATGTTTCATCGTTTTTGGTTTTCTAGTGTGTAACGGCATAGAATAGTTAATTAAACATAGACATCATCCAATCAAATCAAGTTTATCGGTATGTTGTAGAACTTGATTATATGTAGACTTAGAGTCTTGTCATTATCTTATTAACTTGAACGTGTTGTCCTTTAATGTTTTTAGTGAATTGGGATTTATGTTTCAATCAAATGTACCATCTACATAGATCGTGTTTGAATTTATTGTTTCTTATTATTATTTTTATGTCTTGTCCAAATGGGCATATAAATTAACTAACACGACACATGGACACGAATTACAACTCGGAAGCGAGAAGCGATGAATAATAATTCAAAGTAGAGAATCGGAACCCCACTCATTGATGTAGCCGCGCCAATATGTTTTCTGGATCAATGGGGTATGGACCACCATCGATTGAGTGGACCGTCTAAGATTTACGTGGTTTGACCCTTTTTATTTTCCTTCTCGATCGAGATACTTATCTAGTTTTCTTCATCATGTGGGCCACACTTGGGTGTAAACGCGGTCTACGGTGTAACATAGGATGTCGCCACGTGGCAACGATGGCCCACTCAATGCTGATGTGGCGAAATCAGGGTGGAGAGCTGAACTTGCAGCCTTAGCTGTATTGTATTTGTAGGTAGGGGACCGTAGTATCTGTTGGAGCGAAAGCCTTGCCCTTTTGAAAACCTCTTCTTTCTATCTCTTCATCTTCTCCAAATTTACACTGCTGGAACGGTGATTCTCTCTATCTCTTTGTATCTGTATTAGTGGGTTGTGATTCTGCTGTGTTTGATTCTGTTGTGCTTGATTTTTCCGATGGTGGCCGGGAAAACTGAGGAGAGAGGGAAAAGAAGGAAAAAAGAACTTGAAGTTTTACAGTTTCTGCTGTTTTATTTTATTTTTATTTTTATTATTTAAATTCTTTTTCAGTAAATCAAACAGTTGAATTTTACTGAGTTCATTGCCCCATTTTCTCGTGAGCTGAAGCTGAAACAGCGGCAAAAGTAAGCTTCAAATTTTTTCTCTTTTCCTTGAATTTCTCGGCGGCCAAACGGGAAAGTAACGGGTTTCAGGTGAATTGATGGGGGGTTTTAATTTCCCGCTTCGAGCTTGTGAATGGTTTATTTTGATGAACTTGGACACTTTTTTATACGGTTAAGTACAAGTCGCCGGGATTTAATCCGTTTGAGTTCTGGTTGAGTGCTATTAGAGCTCGTGTTTTTATGGGCATTTCTCATTTTGCTTATACAAATGCTATGAAAAGTGACCTGCTTTGGGTACTCTCCAGTTTGATAAATCTGATTGACTTGAGAACCTAAATTAATGGCAGATTCTTATTACTGAGTGTCAGATATTTGTATAAATCTTATTTAGGAAGCTTCCTTCTTTGGTATGTAAATACGGCTGTTAATTTTTAGGAATGCATTTATTGGCTGTGTCTGTGTTGCTTAATATTTGAAACAATTCCTTGCTCTTGCGCATGTTATAGGATATCAGGATCTCGTTGAGAATTCAAGAAATGACATTGCTTCACAGCTGTACCTAACATCAGATTGTCTTGTTTACCCGTGTTGCTCTTTTAGTTTACCGGCATAGCCTGAGAATTAGTAATGGACCATTAGCAAACATCTACACATCTCTTTTGAGTATTCCCTTTTAGTTTACTGGGATAGCTTGAGTTAGGGAGGAATTGACAAGGGTTTGATCTTACCTGCACAAATGAGACTTTATTAATGGTATAACTGAAAAAGCATATGTGAGCAGTGGCACATTTTGTTTGGGTATCTGTTTTAGTTGAGGGGCATGGGCCTAGCTCCAGCAGTAGTTAATGTTCTTTATTGCTTATATGGTAGGTTTCATTATTTAATCCACAAGTTCCTTTATTTCTTTGAATGGAGCTTGCCTTTAATATTCACCTTTACATAAGGAATAGATTACTTAAAAAATCTTATCCATTGATCACGTGTTAGTTTTATGTGTTTAGCATGAAAAAAAAATGTCTATATGGTGTGGATGATTAGTATCAAGAAAATTGGTAGAGATCTGATTGTAAATCTTTCTCCCACATGGACCATTAATGTATTCGAAGTGAATTGCTTTACAAAAATGATTGATTATGAGGGGCTTTTGTTGATTTTGTCTTTCATCTTGTACTTAATATCTCCAGGCTAGTTCTCTGGCATTATCTCTGTGTTGAATTGGTTCTTCTGGTTTCAAGAATGATCAACAGTAAACTTAATAGCAACAGGCTGGGGGACAACGGGAATGGCTTGGCTTCTTACCATAAACAGCCACCTGTAGCAATAAAGAAGATACCACTGAGAGATGTACAGAATGATAATAGGAGTTTGTTACACGGCCATACTGAACTGGAGGGAGTTTCCATGGCAGATGCTATTAAGCTATCTGGAACCAAAAGATTTACTCCTGACTGCCCTCAGAGTCCTCCTGGCCATCAGTTCTTCAGCAGTGATGGTGCAAACGACCATGTTGTGTATGCGCGTAGAAGATTTGAGTCAGAACTAGGAGAGAGAAGAATTCTGGACCAGACCAACAAAAATACTGATAATTTTCATTCAACACAGTTTTGCCACAATATGCAGGAAATACCCCAACAGCAATCCCAGATGAAGGATCATAATGTGTATTGTGCTCCAGCATTTGCACCAATTCCTTTGGCCTCGCTTGTGACCTTTGCATTTGCTGAGCCATCAGTTCCCCTTTCTATGGGGAAGCCTAGTAATGGGTTGCTAGATGATGAATCCAACTACCGAAAGGTTACTTCTGAGGTTCCTCGTTTCATTCATTCCAAGGAAACTGACGATCAGCGGAGGAAAGAACGATTTCTCCACCTGCAAGAACTCTTGAAACACTGTGATGAATTTGACCAGAATGACTACATCCAAAGTAAGTCATCTGATTCCAATAGTCTGTTATGAAATTTTGTAATACCCTGCTGTCTTTAATTCTATAAGTACTGAACCTAAACTTTGTTTTATGTGTTTTGTTAGTGCTGCGAAGCTTTTCCCCAAGTGAGCTTAGCAGGCATGCCATTGAGTTAGAGAAAAGAGCAATCCAGCTTACCATTGAAGAAGGTAAAAATATTTTGGCACCTGCATTTCTTGCCTTATTCTTAGATCACATCTAGAACAATTTTTGGGTGCAGATTTATTCTAAAAGGGGAGATTCCAAATGCTTTCAGGAAATTAGGAGCAATGAACTCTTAAACATAATTTATCAGTACAGAATTATAGCTCTAGCTCTACCTAGTTAAGATAATTTATATGCTGCTTATAAAACATGGACAGGACTTAGGCGTTTATCCTTACAGAAATAACAAGCCAAAAATGTCCTTTATTGTGTAATGATTTGGCATACCACAAGATAAACATCTGGCTATACAAGGTGAAATTTACAAACCAAAAAAATTGCTTTATTAGGCAATCCCACAGGTTTAAGATCTGGAGATGCTGATACCTGACTGGCCTGTACTTTTAATTGATGGATTATACATGTTGGTGCACACACAGAATGCTTCCTCTAAACTGCTCTACTGATCTAAACAATTGACCTAGTTATCCTACTTTTTTTATTCCTTATTTTGTTATCTTTTTCTTTGATGCTTGAATAATATTTATCTGGGTTCAATGAAATGCATGGTTGTTCTATCATGAGTTTCCACATTGATAAGTGAAAGTTTAGTATGGACAAGCACATGAAATGGATCTCAAGGCTGTCCAAGATATCATGTTTAGCATTAGGCTTGTATGTAGAGAAATCCGTGAAACCAAATTTGCTGCAATTAAAGAGAAAGAAAGGTTCTTGCATTGGAGAATCTTCTGTATCAGATATCTGTTTCTTTGTTTGTCAATTAATTAATATGCTGGTGAATAGATTATTAGTATGAAAATTAGGGGCCAATCTGATTGAATGAACTCATCGGTTACCCTCCATTGCAGGCAAAGAGATCCAACGGATGAAGGAGCTGAATATCTTGGGGAAATCTGTACCAAAAAATAATCCATCACCAATAACTCAACAAGTCCTGGCCAAGAAATAAAAAACAATAAGGAATCAAGGATAGATATAATCTGAAGCAGCAGAAAATCAAGTATAAATATAATCTTTTTATTGTGTTGATCTGCCCAATAGGCTGGCATCATCCATCATCTGCTTCAGAAAGAGTTGTAACCTTTATGTTGTACTCTTAGACTCTTTTTTCTTCAGCATGATTAGCCATTTTTGTAGTTTGGCTAGTGTTTCTGTGATTGAACCGTTTAGAATGTAGTTTCTGAAAGCACAATAATGTGATGTTCCTTTAATAAATTCGAGGTAATTTTATGAACCCGGTTTGGGTTTGAGAGGCATTTTGTGCAATTCCCTACTGTATTCAGGTTACCTATGGCAGTCAGTGGTGGAGCTAGAAAATATAGTTAGGGGATATGATAGTGTAATGGTTAACTATTATACTTTCTAAACAAGGGGTCAAAGTTCAATTCCCTTTGTAAATAATTTTTTTTCCAATTTTCAGGGGCAAAGCATTTGTTGCTTTGCCCCCCCATGCCCTATGTAGCTCCGTCCCAATGGCAATGATATTTTATTTTATTTTTTTGAATTTTGGGTTACAAACTTGCAACTTAAGAGTGATGTCCAAAAATAATCTTTCTTTTTTTGTAAAAAAAAATCTGAAATAATACATGTTTTAAAATAATCATTAAATTAGTCTTTTCACATAATTTTGAAAATTAAATTTAAAACTACGTTAATTAATTGTTATTTTGAAAATTAATCTCAAAACTTGGCAGATATGATTTTAAAAATTAATTTTAACACTGCAGCTAGAGAATGTAGTTTTAAAAATTAATATTAAAACTGTGGTTTGTGAATACAAGAATTTTAAGATTAATCTTAAAAATTGTAATTGAAGAATGCGAATTGTAATACTAGTTTAATGATTATTTTTGAGTCATCTACTCTTGGACTTAGAATCATCATCATCATCGGAGCAGATGGACAGCGCAGGTGTTATAGAAGAAGCTGTCATCAGACTTGACGTTGTCTGACGTAAAATTGATGAGGCCGGTGGAAGCCACATCATTGCTCCACTTCTTTAGTTTTGGGAAAACAAAAGTACAAGGCATAATTAGAACATGTCTTCATAAAATCATTATCTCAAGTCTCAACCCCTTAATCTAAGTTTTCCTATTCTCATTTTCTATTCAGGGCTTGTTTTCACCTGATCCACATCAACTGCTGGCACACATGTGACAGCCAATAGAATCCTGCCATGTGACAAAACTTGATTTCCTCTTCTTCTACAATAACTTATTACATCTACATACTAGATTCATGGTATTAAGAGACTAAACTGAAGAAAAGCTGTTTGATTATCAGACAATTGGGAATGACTTATAAAATAAAGAAAGTGGGTTTGGGAATATAATTTTTGTGGCCAGACACATCAAAGAGACCCCCACAGGATGTTCAAGTGGCTATTGGGCAAGGGATCCATTAAGGGTCCATCATGGGGACAAAGGAGGTCAGTCATCATTCTCTCCTTAGCTTTTAAACTTGGGAAAGTCAATCATGGGCTTGGATTATCAACCCATGAAACCCCCCCCAAACTAATATCAGCCATTTGATGAAAAAGATGATTCATTTTCTGAATTACCTTTCAAATTTTCTTCACCATACATTTTCATAAGACCTTCGAAAAATGAGAAAAAAACATTCATGCACTTGGCTTGAAAAAGGCATTTGACCATTTGACCCAATCAAGTCATGTCCAAATGGGTCCATAGGATTTGGGTAGGGTTGAAAGCAGGAGAGTGGTTGAAGCTTTTAAACACTGCTTTTAGTAGAAGATAATCAAAGTCAGTCTAATAAACAAAGAGGCTTGGTGTCTGGTGAGGACAAGGAAAGCCCATATAAATGATTTGGTCACATGGGGGTTTTAGCCTAGGTATCACCCTTTTCGATTTTCTCTTAATGTTTTTGAGACACCCAAAATAGAATAAAGTCCCAGCCAAGCTTGGAAAACCTAGCTCACTCTTTTTATATCCTCATAACCAAACGACAGACATGATAGCATTACACTTCCCGGGGGTGGTTGTGGTGGTGGTTGTGGTGGTGGTGGTGGTGGTGGTGAAGAGAATGTACAGGTCTCAAAGAGAGAGCTTTGTTATACAAGTAAGAGCAGAAGCCCTCCAACTCCCTCGTCCTGATCATCCCAACCCAACAGACTTTAACCTCTCCGCCATGAAGCTCTTCCACCGCTTCCCGCACTCTCATGCGCTTTTTCTCCCTTCCTCCTCGTGCTAGCCTCTCCCTCCTCCTCCCCTCCTCCTCCCTCCCCTCAGCAACAACCAAGGACAGAAGGCCCAAGTGATAAAACCCTTGGATCCTCCGAAGACTTCATGCAGCTCTTACTACTCATCCAATTCTCATTACACTGAAGCCATTGCTGACTGCATTGAGTTCTTCAATAAGGAGGGCATTTTGGATGGCCGCAAATCTGATGCTGTGGTTTGATCGACCATCAATCCATCATCATCATCATCATTATCATATTTCTCTCTTTCCACACTTACGGTTTCATGGTTGTTGTGATTCAGTTTACTTTGTTTTGCTTTTGGTTCCAAGCTTTTATGTATACATTTGGGGGGGTTTCAGGTGTTTGATCTGTTAGCTTCATTCTCTCTTAAGTTTGTGGGCTTTGTTTACCTGCAGTACAGAATCTACAGATACTTACATGTTTCATGTTTACGGAAATTTTGGAAAATAATCAGTTTTTTGGGCCTCTTGGGGTCAATCACACTTTCTGGAAGCTGGCCCAAAATGGAACCCATGGGCCGTAATTTTCTCCAACTGCTGCAATATATGCTTTCCTCAGCAGTTGCACCAAGGGCCAAGGGGGGGGTGGGGTATCATATCACGTGACGAAAACGTGCACAAGCACTCTTGTTTTTCAAGAAACCATGATTTCATCATCAGAAGCAACTAGCAAGCAAGAGACCGATCCCTCCTTCATTACCAAATAGTCCTTCTACATTACAAAGGAAAATTTTTTATTTTTCAGTGTTCATTACGGGGTTGTCTACTTTCTACCGTATCTTATTAGATGCCTCTCTAATGGAAACAACATTTAGTAACATGTTCAAAGGGGAAATTCTGGAAAAAAAGAAAAAAGGGGTGGTGTAAAATTTACGGGGCGGCTTGAGGGGTTCCTTTTCTCCTAGAGAAGAGGCCGCCAATGAGAGGGATGAGCGGCTTCTTTTTCTTCTTTTTGAGAGAAGGGTGTCTCTCTAGAACTTCTCTGCCTTGTGGGAGAAGGAATTGAGCTACCGATGCTGGGTTTGCGAAGGTTACATATCTCTTTTTCTGAAACTCTGTTCTTGTTTCTTCATCGCTTGTTCTGTTTTCTGTTTTCACTTCCACCACGTTTGCGGAATCTTCAACAAACTTGACGTCCTCAATTTCTGACTCCAGCACTAGCCGTTTGTCGGATTGTCGTTCCTTCAATTGTTCCAGCTGTAGCTTTGTCTGTTCAAGCTCTTCCTTGAGGGAAGAGAGGCAATTCGCCATCAGCAGACGCTCTTCTCTTGCCTTTTCGAGGCTATGCTTTGTCTCTTCTAGCTCCGCCACCACTGTTCCAACCTTGGACTGGCCATGGCCATACCCATTTTCGCTATGTCCCTCGTGCATCTGCGAATTAATCAGACGAACAAATCATTTCTTGGGAATCAAACAACACACAATTAGCATTAGATTATGATGGCCTAAAGAAATTAAGACAAAAGAAGGTAGGAAGAATATAAAATATATGATTCATAACTTATACATGGTTGATAACATGTTATGAAAGATAATTGGTTTTCAAATAAGGTATCACTTTAACTAATAATGGGTACTATCTTAATCAATTATTTAAGATAATATCTATAATTAATTAAGATAGTATCTAATATTCTATACAAAAGCCACATATTCTCAACCATGTATTTCTGATTGTTGTCCTATATTCTTTACCTTTATGTCTAAATCACCAAAGAGTCAATTACACGTTTATTTATTCTTAGGGGGTGTTTGAAGAATGGATGGTTGCTTGTGACCTCCTCCTAATGTCACAGGGTTTGGCATCTCTTCACCGAAACACAAATAGATTGATTCTCATTTTCCCAATAAAGTTAAGAGTTAAACAACTGTTGATACCAGGTACTAAAAACTACATATTTATTTGTTTATATGCCTTTATTCCCTGAGAAGCATGACAACCATGACCAGCAGCATTAAGAAACTTGCACTCTTATTGAAGCAAACATTAATTTTCACAGCATTCTTTTGAACCTTATGCAGTGCCCCCTAATTAAGTTACTGATATATATTAATGGGAAATTATTTTAATCTTGGAACTGTCAATTCTAGTAGACAATTTATCTTAAAAATGGGAACAAACTTTTATGTATCAGACATAAGTAGCAATCATAGATTGGGTAATATGTAGTCAAAGCTATCATATATTTAATAAGCAGGGAATGAATTAGGGCATGAAGGGTGATCATCACCTCCTTGAGTTTAGAGGAATAAACCTCGCCGGCTAGAACTCTCTCCCCGAACAAAACTACGGCCTCCTTCACTGACCGGAACGGCGCCCTCGTGTCGATCTCCGCCCTTCTGATCACCACCACGCCATCTTCGCCCTCCATGCTCTCTCTATCTACTTACACAGTACTACTCCCAAGCAAAGAGAAGCTAGGACAGAGAAATTATGGAAATCAGACGGGAAAACCAACAAGAAGGTTGTCCTAGTTTTTGATAACCGAGAAAGAGACAGAGTGGTTACAAGCAGGAGTGATTTGGTGTGGGCGGAGTTGTACACTTATATTGATATAGAAAAGAGAAAAGAAAAATACTAGGGGGGGTGGGAGCTTCGTTACTTGGCTTCCACTTCACTGGAATTCTGTTCTATATGTTTGAAGAAGAAGCCTGTGAGGATATGAATATCTTCAGATATGATATGGTCCCTTATATTATTTATTAATATGGCCACCAGAGTGAGACGCTTCACCTATATATATGGCTGCAATAATACCGAGACTCTCATAACCTCTTTCTGCATGTGGGTTCCATCTCACCAAGCGGCCTTTGCTTCACAGCTCCAACTGAGTTACCTTTGAGGCATGACTTAGAAATATTCCTCTGTGATATATGTTTGCTTAAGGAAAGGCCAAAATAAAAATTTTAGGTATGTCCCCACGTCCAATTGAACTTGATATCTGTTTCTTTTCATCCTTCGTGTTATTTATAACGACCTATAGTCCGGATGCATTAGCCCTCCGTGACTTGTTTTATTGTGCGTTCAGCTGCATTTGACTTGTTTGGCATTGCGTTTGAACACATTTGAATGAAGGCTTTTCTAAAATGTAACACTTTTTATACGTTAATATAACATATTTTTTATTCATGTAACTTCATTTTCAAGATTTGATTAAATATGAAATTATCACGAAAGTTCTTCATTTTCTATCTTATAAAACATTTTCTTTGATATTATACTGAGCATTTTCTTTTCAAAACGATTTTTTAACTAACAAAATAAATCATTTTTCTTCATTCTCTCCACAAATAAGACGTCCTTTACCCTTCAAAGGATTTTGCGCAAGATTGATAGTTTCTTTTGTCCCCATTCCTATGAGAATGGGTGTTAAAAGATATGCCAGTGCTTTTTTTCTCTCTTACGCCTTACGTAGTGCATGTGAGGGGCATTTGAGTCTTATAGAAGCTTTATTATTCAAGCAGATGCTTATTACTTATTGGAAATGAGAATAGGGTACATTCTATTTTCTTTTTTTTTTCTTTTTTTTTTTTTGTAATGGTGCCCCTTAACATAATACCCCCAAATAAGATTAGACAAAAAGAAAACCATACTAAACATATATATTCACGTGAAAACTATGTGAAGGAAATAAAAACTACAAATAGAGGTGAGAAAATCCACTATTTTAGATATGAGCACACAAAAGTAAAGTATTATGGTATCATCGAACATATAGTTGAGATTATTAAAGCTTTTTAAGGCTTTAACCAGCCGATCTCGAGTCGAATTAAATGAATACATACAGAGCTTTTTACACTTAATAAATTTTCTCGACCAGAGGCACTACCAGATACAGATGACTTAAAGACGCCTTCCTGTATACAGATTGATTCACCTCTGATGCCCATCAAGCCTTTTACAAAAAAATGAAGTATTATGGTCAAACAAACATCAATTCATAAAACCTTAAATTATATTATGTATATTAAATGATATTCCAAAACACAACGGAATTTGTTGGTTCAATCACTTCATTACCATTATAGATTCTCTAACAAAAACCGAATTCAAGTTTCCAAGTTAAATCGGACAGAATTCAAGTTTCCCAAATCATGTTATTGATATCTATAAATAAATTTATATATATATATATATATTTCAAATGATTAGCTTTTAAATGTTTCTATCTTAGCCAATAAATGACATGAACATAATAACTAACTTCGTGTTTAAGATATAAAATAAATATATTTTACTACTTAAGATTATTCAAACATGAATAGAAAATAAATTACTTAACCTTAAATAATAATCGGATATCAATAAAAACACCTATCCACCATCCAAATTTTAATTGAATGAAAGTCTATTATTTTAGACAAAAAGGAAAAATGGACATTAATTGGTGGAACATCATCGATAGTGGTAGCTCTCACATTGATGATCTCATCTATCCTTCCTCCATCGTTATTGAAGCTCACAATAAACAATTATTGTTTTTGAAGCCCACAAGTTGCAAGACAAGCCCACGATATTGAAGGTTATCTACTAAGAATAATCATTTATCCCTTTGTTTAGGTTGGCCCCGGTTGATGATTCCTTTATAATTAACCTAGACTTTGTGATACTGTCCAAAAAAAAAAAAAAATCTAGACTTTGTGATCTACATTATAACATTACACATCTTGAGTTGACTTCTTTCCCCTATTTTTAAGTTAAAGTTTGATAGATTTTCCATTGTAAACAATGGATCGACTTTTGATCATTTATTTTTCATCAATCCCAAATCCAACATCTTTATATTAAGTTGTAATAAATTTTTTTTGAAGATAAAAATAATTTTATTGATACAAACTAACAATACACTTGATAAAACATTTTAATCAAAATCATGAAAGACTTTTAGGTTAGCATTATTTAACTCGAAATATAACATAAATCATGATTTTGATGTTAACTAAAGATCTTATTCGTTTGTTTTTATATCTAACCCCTAAATTTCAAGTGTGATTGTAGAAACGTAAGAAAAAACAAAGGGCAAAATGGCGAATAAATACGAAGATAGGCTGAAAGAGACCCACGATCGCGACTCGCAAATCATCAAGATCGCGAAATCGCAAATCATCAACGTCAGAATCGCAAATGTACCTACCTACGCAACTCGCAGCCAGGTAGAAATTCTACCAAGGCAGTAATGCTCGTGCGTAAATGACTTCAACCACTTCGCGCCACGACCGTGAACCCTGTGTGTGTGGAATCAAGTCCTCGCAGAAGGTCGCACCCCGATTTCGATGAAACTTACGGTTCTTTACTTAATAGAAGTCGCCGCGACCGCAGTCATCCTTGCCAAATATTTCGAAGATATTTCGTGGAGGTTGCACCGTGGAGCACTTTTATGGTCGCACTATGATGATTGACAGCCTCAATTCCTCATTATATTTTCCTCTTACTTTTTAGCCCCATTTCTGGGCCCCGCTCGGTGTGCATATGAAAAAGACCTTTCCCTTTGAATTTGAGTGAGTTCGTGGAGGCAAAGAGAGGCTCTCTCTTACCGTGTTAAGAAGCCCTGCCACAAACCCTAGGGCACAAATCACCCCTCTTTGGGGAAGGAAGAAGACAAAGAAGAAGACAAGATTTGGAAGAGAAGATTGATTATTTCATCTTCTATATAGTTATTTCTCCTCCTTTATGTTTTCTCTTCTTCGGCTTTCTGTATTTCCTCTCCCTCTTCAGAACTATAAGTTAATCTTGTTTTCTGTGCAGCCTTAGATGCCGTCTCTGGTTTCATGACTCCATTTACTCCGGAAACGACTGATCTAACACTCCCATCTGATACTCCAGCCACACTCTAATAAACGTCCTATCTTTATCCTCCTCAATACACGCCGATGCCTCACAACCACTGGGCACGCCCGTGGTCCAACCCAGATTCGAGAACGAGTCAATCACCATGCAGTAAGATCACATTTCAACATCGATGCTAGATTCTCGCTGTTTTATGCGTGAGAATTTAGGGCGTCTAGTGGTTTATCATGCTTCTTAGGGCTTTGGAGTTGAGTAAAGATACAAAACACCTAAGTTCTATGGGTAGAATATGGATTATTGAGAGAGATTCACATATGCAAAAGTGAGGCTTACTATTAATAGATGATGAGAGTATCAATTTAGGGTGAATTGAACTAGAATATATAAGGATTAACCAAATGAAATCTAAACCCTAGGTTTTCCATCTTTTATTTTACATCTTGCATGTTAGTTTAGGACTTTAGTTTTTATATATTTTTACAAATTATCCATCATCCAAATAAAGATAGGATTATTTTAATTTTAGTACTTAATAACCCTTCTTCCTCGTGGGATTGATACTTGTACTTTACACACACTATATTACTTAATACGACGAGTACACTTGCGCACATAGGCGCTTAATACATTTTACACACACATCACACTTTCGCCTATCAAAAATCGCTAAAAATCATAGATGGTGAAACAACGTCCAAGTTAATAGGATAATAAATAGACTCAAAGATTCACGATTCGATAATCGGTTCTACACATTCGATATTACTATCGCGATGTGCTAATAACTTCTCACCCGCTTTGCAAAAGATATTGATAATCGTTGATTTGATTTATTATATTTGATCAAATATATTTTTCTCGTATGAATCGCCTATACATAAATAAATGCTACACCACAACGAAAAAAATCAAAACGTCGTATCAAGACAACACAACCACAAGCCGCACCAAGAAGACGATCGACAACCACACGCCGCACCAAGACAACGATTAAATCACGATAAAACAAATGAAAACATAGATATGTGTAGAATAACCACTTTATTGAGATAAAAAATAATGGAAATAGGTGTAAAAGGGTGATTTCATTTGAGTATTGTTAATTTTGAAATAAGTTGTAATAAATTTTGAAAACTCTCATGAGTATTGTTAATTTTTTTTATGGAAATAAAGGAGCTTGCATATACTTTGTGTGCAACCGGTGAATCTATCTTTGAGTTGCTTATTGATAAGTTTTTTTTTTAATTTCTATTTATTTTACATATTACATTGTAATACTTTGTTCTGATTTGATCATGATTCTCTCGTGTGTCAATTTCATCCTTTTATCAATTAAACCAGATCTTGAGGACTTTGATACATTAGATAATAAATTTGATGCTTGTTATTGTAATAAAATTAATTCTTCAATTTTTCGTCCTATGACAATAATGGATCATGATATTTGGAATCTTTCATCCAATTTATCAATAAAGAGTTAGTGAAACTACATTCACTTCATTAGACTTTTGTCCTTGTGAATTTTCCAATTGAAGTAAAGGAATGTGGAATGGTAAATATAGTTCTTTTGCTCTTGTTCTATTTTAACAAAGTATGAATTTAAAACAAAAGGATAGACATATAATTGAGACTGGATTGACATTCATGATAGTGATGACACAAATGCCTTCTTCCATTTGATACCTTTCTCGTTATTGTATTTGTTTTATTAATAGATTGTTTTCTCAAATTCTTAATCCATTTTAGGCTTAATAAATTGACAAATATATAAGAATGTTAAGAATAATTAGTAAATTTTTGCAATGACTGTCACTATAATTTATTTCAAGTTTTTGATATAATTTTTATTTTCGAATACAAATTTATAAATTTATTTCAAATATATCTAAAAAATATTTTTTGAAAATTGTCTTCTCTCTTAAGGATTTCATTGGAATCCATTGAGTCATTAATAAAGTCTCAAAACAAACATGGCTTTCTTAGTCAATATATATATAATCAGAAAATAACAAAATTAGCTTTGAACTGAGTTTACATTATTTGAAGATTTAGGCTCAAACCTGTCCCGTTGTTGGAACTCATCATCACCTGGCATATCATATAGTTACAAACTATAATATACATACACATTCAATAAAATAATGATGTCTGCTCTGATATAAACCCCAGGTTAAAAACAATACCCAATTAATACAATCATGATTGATAATATCATCCACTACCACAAAACCATGATTTGGTGATCGATGATGTTTCCAGACAACACTGTTAGTCACATAGCTAATGTTTATGAGTCGTCAGATCCTGATTCAAAGATGATTTTTATCTAATCTCAGCCGGCGCGATTTGGGCTCAATATAATTACGCGCTATTAATAAATCCCTCCCCAAAACATTCCACCAATGGAAAAAGAGAAGCACTTTATTAATCCAATGGGTACGAAGACTATATCATCTCAAGAAAGTTGAAACATCCCAGATCAACTCATCAATTGATGAAGATGATGAAGAGAATGATGTGAAACAAAAGACTTCATCCAAAAGCGCCGATAGATCCAGATGGATTCAGAGATCACCGGCGGTCACGAAACTAATTTTAATACATAAGAGTGCCCGGTGGAATAAGGACCAAGATCACTAACATATTATATAATGTCCAATCATCTCAGAAGATTCGCGCCACATGGAAAGCCCCGCCAATCACTGTTCCGCTACCACACATAGATAAATCCATCACCAACACCCCAATTCCACCGCGATAATCCGACATCGTGAGCGCTTGGCAGATAGTCGGCAAAAAGGGGTACTCATCACACCAAAAAGAGGGAAGAAAGAAAGAAAAAAAACCTTTTAACTGAGGGAAAGAGGCTTTGACAGGATTGGTCAAAGACTCTTCCCCTTCACTAGAGCCGTTTGTGGAAACCATTCCCCCATCATCGTGATTTAGCTACAATTTACCGATTCAAGAAGTGAGCCAAAGAAATGGGAGATCTACCCTCCGATCCAAAAACCTCCATGAACCAACACCTGAGGCAACCGGAGAGACGACTGAAGGAATAGCAGGACTCCCACCAACAGGAGTTTGCCACTTTCCTAGCAGTTAACGCTTCTTTGTGCGAAGAGAGCACTCCCTTGAGAAAACCCGCCCCAACCTTACTTCGCCCGAACAACAACACCCATCGTGTGGATGACCTGCTCGACCAGAGGAGCCCCATGCAATCCGAGTCCACAAACAACTACTCCCCACCCAAACGCCACCTACGACGGCATGAGGGGGCTCCCATCGGAGGAACGGACGCCTTCACCTCAAAGGAACCTAGACCCCGTGTTGCAGGCATTAGACTACATGTGACACCCCAAATTTCGGGGGTCCTTTTTTTTTTTTTTTTTTGTTCACAGGTAACCTTCAACAAGCTATTTAATAGCCTCATTCACGCATATTCACGTGTCACTCAATTATTAAGCAACACACATAAAAGTCCATCTCATTCAAGACTTAGGTAATTAGTGCAATTCTAGTGCAATGATCAATTTTTCAGAAACTATGTGAGCACCAAATTCCATCCTCAGCATATGGTTAGATCGACTCAGAGATCTTCCATAGAGTCCAAGAATCACATATGAGAAAACCGACTCTGGACGAGAGAAGTTATGGTCATCCGAAGTTGGCATTGCCGAGCACATTCCCTAGACGAGGTCAGCTCGGCCAAAGGATGTCAGCTCGCCCAGAAGAGGTCGTCTCGGCTATATTTGAGTACTAAATTCCATCCACAGGCATGTGGTCAGATTCTAGACTCAAGGAGATTTCCATAGCCTCTAAGAATTGACTCCGAAACTGACCGGACGAGGAAGTTATGGTCATCCGGTTGGTGCTTCATATGAGCAAAGAATCGACATGCGTAATTGACAGGCACCTACTGTATTTCGTCTTTTTCGAACACAATATGAGCTCAGATTATATTGAGCCATATATAGATGGATTCTAGACTCAAAGGGCTTTCCGTAGAGTATACGAACGTGTGAAACGGACTTCAGGCGAGAAAGTTATGATCTTCCAAAGTTGGCACAACCGAGCTCATTCCCTGCTGAGCTCGGCCAAGAGAGCCCCACCAAGGAGGTCAGCTCAGCCTCACACGCCCTCAAGTGTATGAGCTCAGACAAGGGTCGCCATGCAAGAGCTCAAAGACAAGAGGTCGCCTCATGAGCCCATGCGTAAGAGCTCAACACAAGAGGCTAGCCCATGCAGCCTCATGTAAGAGCCTCACCTTACACCATGCACCCAGCGTAAGAGCTCACCACGTACCATGCAGGAGAGCTCAAAGATTGCTCATGCAGAGGAGCTCGCCCACAGCTCATGCGGTATATTCAGCACTGCTCATGCAAAAGAGCTCAGCATAGCTCATGCAGGAGAGCTCAGCATAGCTCATGCGTATGAGCCTCGCCGACCTCAAAGAGGCCGGGCCTGGCTAAATGAGCCTCGTCCACGTACCCTCATCCTCTCGCACTTTCCCGAGTAAAAGTGCCATAACTCGCTGTAGGAAGTCCGATTGGTGATTCAAAAGCCTACATCAAGCTTACTGATGGGGCTACAATATACCAGAAGGAAATAGGGCCAAATTCCCTTTGATGCCCAACAAAAAATCAGTCTTAAAGTCCGATGAGAAATAACAAAGGTGAGAGAAAACCTTTACCAAATTGTATTAAACATGTGAACTGAGTTTAATTACAATTTATCTCACACTACATTTACATAAACTGGATAACAATCCAGTATATAACAAAATCGGGTTTTCGCCTTGACCCAGATTTTTACAAAATACATAACAGTCATCCTTGACCTTCAACTAAGGCCCCATGAAGTGCCTTTCGTGTACCTCCAAGACTGAACAGCTTTTTCCCACGTACGGGCAGCTACGCCCCGCAGAGAAAGTCTCCCAAGGCGGCCTACCCCCAACGAAGTGCACACATGCACAACATAATCCACAAATCATTCACACACATTCATATAAAATATGCATATCTCTATATGGAATGTCTATGTCATGCCCCGCTCCCGAAGTCCTCACCGACTCTACACATGCAATCAAGCCATGTATGAGAACCCTTTCAAAACAAGCTTTTTGTTTTTAAATCCACTAGACCACCCGAGTATCAAACCATTGACCATCTCCGAGAACCCTTTATTAGACAAATCTTCGAGAGAGTTCATTTGACAAACTCCTCCAATATAATTTATCGGACAACCCTCCGATATAATTTATTTGGACAACCTCGAACCACCACATTGGGAACCTTCGGCGCTCCTATTTTATTCATGCACTTCACACCATTTACGCGATGTACCCGCGCAATACGCGATGATAATGTCATCAGATAATATCTCATGCGTTACATGCATACCGAAACTACACGCGCAATGCTTATATTCATGCTTCATTCAAGCATCATGTTAATATATCAAGCATGAGTATATCAACATCAATATTCACATTAACCGCGATGTTATTCAAACAAGCAATAACACACAACAAGATCATCAATATCGTGATTCACGTATCAAGAGCAAAATCGGGCCCAGAATCGTAGTTCTAGAAACCACACAAACACTCCGACCTAGAAAACTCGATCCCACCAACAACGCTGGTGCTCAACCTGCTCTTCTTTAATCCAGCCCATCACTGTGGCTAATTCTCATAGCTGTCATGGCTCAAATGAAGATTAACCAAAGTAGGAGAGAACCCTTACCTTCTGAAGCTGCAGGATCCGTTTCACGGCCGGTGAACTCCTCCTCGTTCATAACCAGAACTGTCGGGTTCTCTTTTTTCCTTCATTCTCTTCCCCCTTTTTCCCTTTTTATTCTCTTCCATTCCACCGAATAGATTTTTCTTAGGTTGAGAAGACTTCCCTAGGTGTAGAACACCCATGCCTTTGACACTCAAGCATGCCACATGTCACCATATCCCACTTCCTTATCACTATCTTCATGCATGATTTAAACTCTCGAGCACTCGCCTCCACTATCGTGCCAAGTGTTCGCTTCGGAAGTGCCACATGGCATGCAACTCATGCCACGTGTCACTTTCTCGCTCGCCCATTTACTGAAATACGTGAAATTCGGATCGTTTAATTCAATCACCGACCGTACCTAGATTTTTCGAGACGAACTCAACGGTGTGATCCGTGTCGTCATCCGAGATCTAGAGAAATTCCCAGGTTTGCAACCTGTATATATCGTTTTACTTTATCCGAGGTCTCACACTACATCTCGGTGTCGCTGTTAGTTCATGCTATCCTCACCAAAGAGATTCCTACTACATTTCTCGCTTGTCGAAATTCCCGTGAGCAATGATGAATTCTAGACCCCCTTCGATCATTCATTTACTACTCCAGATCATGACTCTCCAGATAGAGAATGATGCCCTCTTGTGCAAGGTCTTCCCGTCCAACTTAGCAGGTCCAACCCTGTCGTGGTTCTATCGCCTAGCCCCTAACTCGGTAACGTCCTTTCACCGGTTGTCTAAGAAATTCGTTTCCTAATATATGTGCTCAATGCAAAAGATAAATGCTGTTTCCATAAGCTCGACGTTCGATGGGAGATCCAAGGACCATCGGGATTTCATGAAGAGCTGCGCTGTTTCAATCGGGATTTGTTAGCTTTGAAGATTGTGCCGCAGTCGCCAAGAAGGCCATTCGCCCGAACACACAATTCTTTGACTCTCTCTCCCTGCAGCCTCCAGCTTCAATTGATGCATTGTTCCAAAGAGGCAATCGGTATGCAATGCTTAAGGACGATGTCGTGGCTGCAATGAAAAGAACGATCGCTAGTGCATTCGGCGGCCGAAGCAGCAATGAGGCAAGGGAAAGGGAAGCCGACGGGATAAGGACACAAAATCTATGGTAATGTTATCCCACTTCCATTGGGGAATTGGAAGGGGATTTAACAACCGCTGCACTGCGTTCAAATTTTGACTTGTCGACACGTCAAACACCTCAGACATGCCATACCTTCGCTCACATCTCTTTTCATTCATTTCCACCAATAAAACTCCGCTTTCAAGTCCTGCACATCTTATTACCTCCAGGATGCAAGGGAAAACCGACATGAGCCTCTAAATAAGAATCCTCTTTCTTTAGTTCTTTATCATCCTGCACACATAACTGCTCGAAATACAAACTTCCAAATTTCTTTCTCTCGAAAACTCCTACTTTGTCATCTCTAACCATCCTGTGAATCTCTTGTAGCTCTTCATCATTTTTCTGCGCATCTATAACTCTCAATTGAGCCAACAAGGCTCCATCAGAATCAACTCTCCAATCATAATCTTTCAAAACCAAAGCATAAATCATTTTCCTACTTAAGGCATTCGCCGTTACATTTGCTTTCCCGAGGTGGTAATCAATTATACAATCATAGTCTTTAAATAATTCCAACCACCGACGTTGCCTCAAGTTCAAGTCTTTCTAAGTTAGCAAATATTTCAGACTCTTATGATCAGTAAAAATTTTACATTTTTCTCCATATAAGTAGTGTCGCCATATTTTCAAAGCAAACACTAACACAAAATCCATGGTGATTCGGTTCCATTTCCACTCAAGTATTATGATAGGCTACAATAATCCCGAAGGAACTTGATGCTCTGCCTTCACTCTTTGACACACTAAACACTCGTCACGACTCAAACATCTTTAATTCCGACCAACCAAAATGACATTTTCAAATCTTGATACATCTTTGTGCTACCTAGATGTATAGCCAAAGATCCACTATGTGCCTCTTCAAGTATGACTTTCTTTAATTCACAATCATTGGGTACATAAACCCTATCCTTATTATACAAAACTCCATTTCGCCTCAACACTCAGAAACCTCCCACTTTTATCATCCACTCGACCATTAAAAGGCGTAAATCTTTTCATCTCTCGTGCTTTATAGCACCTGTCTCAAACATCTCCGGCCCTCGTCACCCCCGCCACTACAGCATCACCCGGCCCGACAATGACAAATGGCATTCAACACTGCCGCTTGTACTCCACTTTTCGCCAAAACATCCGCCACTACGCTGCTTTCCCTCGCGATACTCAATCAGACATCATAATCCCTTTATCAACTCCATCCATCCCCGCGCTTGTCTCAAATTAAGCCTTTGCTAGAGGGCAACACTTAAGACTCTATGATCAAGTGTATGAAACACTTTTCTCCATACAAATAATGTCTCCAAATTTTCACAAGAAATACACTGCACGACCAAATCATGCGGGTAGTTCTTTTCATGTGGCTTCAAATATCTTAAAGCATAGGCTACCACTTTACTCCCTCTCGTATTAGGACACATTCCGAGTCCATTTAGTGATGCATCACTAAAAGATCATGATATTCTTATCATATGTGCTCATTGAGTAAGAACCGAGGCCCCTGCTAAGAATCCTTTCTATCAAAACTTCTTTGACATTTTTCACTCTATTCATATTCTTTACATTTTTCTCGAGCAATCTCACATCGGTCGCAAATATAGAAAACCCTTAACGACCTGTAGTAATCTGCCAGCCCCAAGAAATCCACGCACTTCGCAATACTCGCGGCTTCCAATCCAACAAATTCACTTCATTTTCTTTGGATCCACTCGATTCCTTCTTTCGCCACAATGTGCCTGAAATGACACTTCATTCAACCAAAACTCACACTTGCTCACTCACATACAACTCCGTCTTTTCAAAGTCTCTAACACTACCCAAGGTGTGTGTCATGGATTTCTCCGATTCAATACACAAGAATATCGCCTATGAACACTACGACAAACTAATCCACATACGGCCTGAACAAGATCCATTAGGTCCATGAAATACCGGAGATTCATTAAACCAAACGGCATTATGTTAACTCATAATGCTCATATCGCGGTTCAAAATCACCATTTTACGCAAGATCCACATCTTTAATTCTCAACTGATATATTCTGATTGCAAATCTATCTTCGGTGATACTTGCACCTTTCGCTTGGTCGAACAAATCAATATCAATTTCCGAAAGTAATGGGTACTTATTCTTACTCACAACTTTCGTTCACTCATATAATCGATACATAACCTAAGCATACCATCTTTCTTTTTAACAAAGAGCATGGGAGCTCCACACGGGTGATACACTTGGTCGAATAAACTTTTCTAGCGCCTGCAACTACAATTTCACCTTTAACTCCACGAGCCACGTCTGCACGGGTAACGGATCGCGTGGCACTCGTACAACATTGATAGCAAACTCAATCTCCCTCAATGGAGGCAATCCTGGCAATTCTTCCGGAAACACGTCCGAAAAGTCACTAACGGTAAGGATATCAGATACACTAGGCCTTGACTTTATCGTATCAATCACATAAGCCAAGTTGGCTTCACATCCTTTCTGCACCATTGTTCCAGCAGTGGCTGCGGATCACATTAGAGAGGTGGTTTGATCTCTCATCGATGAAAGTTACTTCATCCTCATTCGGTGTCCTTAAGGTCACTCTTTTCATTCTATAATCCACCATCACTTGGTGTCGGGACAACCAATCCATCCCCAAAATCACATCAAACTCCTTAAAGGATAATTCGACCAAACTCCTGTGAAACTCATACTCAGATCTCGACAGGGCAAATCTCTATACACTCTATCACAGCACACTTATGTTCGAGCGTTCGTCACCAAGATGTCATACTTCGGCTTTCACCCCAGTAAATTTCCTAAACTAGGTATGTCGGTACAAATATATGAGTGGGTTGACGGGGGTCGATCAGTACCATCTCTGATAGTATCAAAGATTTGGAAATTATCAAAGATTTGAAATTACACCATCACATCTCGAGCATCTAAGATCTCTCCACCGCTATCAGATATGCTCACTGGAGCACGCAGACCTTGCCACCCTCGTACCGAAAGCGATTGGCTAAATGTCGATGCAACACTTTGTTTCCTTCGTAAGATTTGTCAGACTCCCACCGGGGTGTCAGAAATAAACGAGCCTGTGAACAATATTCCCGCTCTATTCTCTGATTCATAACCAAACAAGACCTGTAAAGTCTCCAACATTCTCCTTATGATTCTTCCACAATGTATAATATACAGTCATTCTCTAGATAACTCCCGGTGCAAATACAGAATCGATGGTGCCAGAGTAAGATTCCCACCGTGTATCTGGCATTTCGTTGTTTATAGCTAAATGGAACCCCTGTGGTCCTTCTACTTCTTCCTTCGCAAGAAACATTTAACTCAATCGACCGGATTTTTCTTCCCCATTTTTTATCTTTTTCTGGTTTTTCCTTTTCTTTTACTTTTCAATATTCAATGCATTATAATACAATTTTAAAATCCCATGGCAAAATCCGCGACATGGGCTCGACATACTTCGCTATGCCGCCTTCGAACCTACGTGACTCTTCTTTCCTTTCACTCACTAAGATCTCGAGAGCATACTTGCTCAACCGGCAACTCTTCTCGACATTCCTATCAGACTCATCTACCTTTTTTATTTCAGATTATGAAACCGCTTGTATGTTGTCGGTAGATGTGACCCACATAAGGCTTTCAATTCATCCAAGAAGAACTTCCATGTAATCAACCCTCTCTGGTGCGCCTGGTCTTGAAACAATCACCCGATAGTTTCCTTCCCAGAAGGAGGGTCGCGACATTCCAAACTCTCATCCTGTGTACAATGCATTCCGCACTAACATTCGCCGATCCTTTCTCTGAAACGCCGGCACCCTCTACCATATACCTTATCCTCTTCCTTCCCGTAAAATTCACCACAAGACTCACATTCTCTCGATGGCAACCGTAAAATCAGAAGCCAACGCCACTGCCAGGTGCGTCAGTTATCCGGCTGGAGGCAGGATATCCATAAGACTTCGCCACTCCTTTGTTCCCGCTCATCGTCGCGTGGATGTTTCCAGATGTCACCAATCTCCCACACTGAAGAAAACTGCCGCCGCCGACGCCACATCCTCACCCTGGCTGGCACTGAACCATCCATGCTGCTTATCCTACAGACCGTCGATCCGCTACAGTCATGTCATCCTTTGCAAGTGCGGAGCAATATGTGGCAAATAATAAGTGTCACCATTTTCAAAATCCTTTTACAAAATCGCTTAGGTTTTTTTTTTCCCCAGAAACACCTAAACCTAGGCTCTGGAGCCCGAATGTAGCACCCTTTCTCTGCAAATCCGACTACCAACCGATCCCGGATGCTGAGGCCACTTAAACAGCACCCCATTCTACCTTACCCGATGGGTGGATCCGAACCGAGTCCGCAGTTAGCCGAACATTTACCAGTAAAACATATTAAAAACAAATAAATCATGAAGTTAACATTCCATTTCCTCAGAGGCAAACACTTTCAAATACGCTGCTAAGCTTATTTCACTCGCAGAGAGGGATCCATAAACATTTACATTTAACAAAACGCATTACAACGGCCATCCCACGCCTTCAAAATGATTTACAAAACAGATGTCCAGATTCAAATGGTTTTCACAAAGATCAATGTTAAAAAATGCAGGAATGTATTTCGAGCATATCGCACTCCTTCTACGACTCGACGCCCTCGACCTCATTGTCCTGTTTCACTCGCATCAAGATTATGCCAAAAACAACACAAAGCATTTCATTTAATCTGTCGCATATTAATTTCATTCTTATGTTTCGCTTGGGTCAACTCATGTAATTTTACTAAACAATACTTTCAAACTGATGATCAATGTCAATACAAACATATACCATCATATACAATCCATTTACTTATCTGGCACGACTTAACCCATATATACCTTTATGCAATAAATCATTTATAACTAAACGATGTGATTCACAACGTTTTCATTCGATTAATCATGCTTTCAATTCCAATACGTCATCAACTTCAACCAATCCGCTTCACCCCTTAACGACTTAACCTATGTTTTCAGATACGATATCGAAATCAATTCCGACGGCCCCGCGCTGGGTTACGTGCCTGGAGATAAAATATTTCCATTTTATAATCACGTAGCCGGCCTCCCACGGCTACAAACATCGCTATTAAAATCACCCAGCAAACACCACCACACCGTCCCACCTGGCCGGGTCAGACGGAAATGACACATCACAAGCTGCCACAGAGATCAAGACTAATCTATCAGATACTTCAATCCATCCCAGCGCTAAATAAACGGTTAACACCCATTATGGGCACAACCTTTATAGCAAAATACAATACAATATGTACATTCAGATAAACAACATTTTCATCACTTATGAAATTTCTTTATATGCAAACATCTCACAATCATCAAACAAATCACATTTTCTTATACACGTAGAACAAACATTTCAAATCTTGAAAACGAATAGAGTAAGGAGAACAAACCAACTATTCCCTTTCTTTTCGTTTCACATTGCACCCACCTAGGTTAGTGGATCCTCACCGTACCCCCAAGAAACTGGAACACATCACACGAGTGAACTAGCGCTTAATCACACTTTCACTTCACCGAGGCGTGCGAGGTACTGCAGACATTTTACTTAGTTTCACGCCCTCTATTTGAACCCCATTAATAATTTGCTTAGGTTCTTAAACCATCTATGGTACAATACTAGACTTTCGTAACAAAATCCAAAAGTCAGCTCCATTTAACGTAAAGGCGCCCACTATCGAGAGCCCTCTCGCCTATACAACAGAAAAAGCTATACATCGTGTGGCATTTCCAGGTGCCTCACACTCTCGCCTCACCACTATATGATCCCACACTACTAAGATAGGGAGCCCGACACTGATTAGCCATTTCATTTTTTGCGATTCTTCAAAAATCCCAGTAAAAACAACCAAGGGTGAATTACCAATAACTTCTTATCATCTTAAACAACCATGAGCAAAACCTATGGATGGATTAGGGTTTTTATAACCCAAACATCATTCAAAGAAATCTATTATTGCTCTTACCTTAAATCTCTCAGACTGTATTCCTAGCCTTTTTTCTTCTTCCTTCTCAGTAGTAAGATCTTGTGCACAAACATGGAAGAGATTCACACCTTCAACTCAACTATTTCCAAACCCCAGCTTTTCTCTCCTCCTCCCCTCAAAATGTTTTTGCAATAAAATGTGGGAGATTTAAGACCAAAAATGCTCTTAAGTCATGTTTCAATTCTAAGGTTTATGTTTGGTTTGTCTATTAAATCCATTTTGATTTAAGTTGCCTCTTTATTTACTTTATAGTATATATATCATTTATTTGCACTTAAACACATAAACATTTTCTCAAATGACTCTTAGGTCCTCATTTTACATTTTTCCAAATTTGCCATTTTTCACTTAGGTTTATTTTTGGTTCAACTACTTATTTAAAGATATAATATTTAATCATATGCTCACACATATTCATTCTTACATTTCACAATTTATCATTTTACTTTTCCTGAAACCTAAGTTTGCCTCACTTATACCCGAATATATAATAAAATTATTATAAAATCTCTAGGTATTTTAGTATGCCATGAGCTCTTATCCTTCCTCGACGCCTACCCGGGCTATAACCAAATTCCAATGTACTTGTCCAATGAGGCAAAGACCGCTTTCATAACACCATACGACATGTATTGCTATAGGGTAATGTCGTTTGGATTAAAGAATGTCGGGGCAACCTATCAGCGCATTATGTCTCAAGTTTTTGAATCTCTACTAGGAAAAACAATAGTGGTTTATATTGATGACATCCTAGTAAAGTCTAAGGCCCGAAGGGATCACCTGAAAAAAGCATTCACTTTACTTCGACGACATCGATCAAGCATTGAACCTTACTAAATGAGGTTCTAAGGTAAGTCAAGTACTTCAGCTTCCTAGTCGTACCAAAGAGGGATCGAGATGGCACTAGGGTAGATCCAAGCTATTTGTCAAATGAAACCCCCTACGATAAAGAAGGAGATACAAATTTCATCAGCATTGCGCTCAACAGTTTATCTAGCGATATCGAATCCATTTACAAACACTTTCTTCAAGAAATCAGCCATTTAACGCAAAGGGTCGGGGCCCAAGTGCGATTAGGCCTTCCGAAGCATAAAGAAATACATTGCTTCCCATTGTGTCTTTCTCTGACCGGTTGAAGGGAGAACTCTATCTATACTTGTGCCACTCGGAGTGGTCAGCACTCTAGTAAGGTTGGATTCAAAAAAGTGAGCCGGTTGTTTTGTCGTGAGGCGCTCTAGGAAGTCGAAGTCGGGTGCTCGGTTTAGTGGTTACGTAGCTCTTGGAATGGCGGCAGAAGCTTCAGCCCCGTATATTTAAGCTCACACCATAGTGGGGCTCACGAGTTCACCGATCAGGGCCATACTCCACAAACCGGACATGTCCAGGAGACTACTAAAGTGGGCAGTGGAATTGGGGCGGGTTCGGCGTAAGTATGACTTACTTGCTATCAAAGAAGGGGTTAGGTGTTGGTCGACTGTGTGGAAGGTCGGAAGAAGCGAATGGAGGAGGTGGATGCGAGTGGGTTACTTTCACAGGCGAGTGGGTCATCCTGAGTAGGCGAGGCGCGGGATAATCTAAAGTCATGACGGCTGTGGATTGCCTGGCTCAATCAAACTCATCTTCATAGTCTCTCACAATAGCAATGAAGTGAATACGAAGGGGCCGAGTCATATTGGGGTTACTTGGTGACGAACTATCTCGACAAACGGACATAAAATCTTGATGTGACTCGGCGGTGGAAGGCAGCTACGGGGTGAGTATGGGCTAAAATCAGAGAGAATGGAGTATCTGTAGATGGCAAGCCCTGGCTTCATTTAAACGTATCGAGATAACTCACGTCCCTAGAACTGAAAATCAAATGGCTAACGCACTTACTAATCTGTCAACTAGCGCTTTGCACCCATGCAACGTCGAGATAAGCGCTATGGATCAACCATCCATACAAGGCACAATGGTTATGGCCATAGCTCATCCGCCCAGAGCTATCTTGGATAATGGCCCATCGCGAATGTCACAATGCATGGAGCGTTGCTTGAGCCGTGGAATTTTGTCAAGTGAGCGGCGATAAGATACTCTCTCTGGATAGGAAATGTATAGGCATTCGTTCTCGGGGCTATACTTAAGGTGCATGCCCTACGAAGAGGCCGAGAGGTCATTGAGCAAGTTCACCAAGGCGTATGTGGAACGCACTTCGGGGGATGAACGTTGTGCCACCGAAGTATAACTTCGGGGTTACCTGGCCCGATAATGAGGCGGGGAGTCTCGAGAGTTTGTCTTGTGAAGTGTGATGTGTGCCAAAATTTTAGGAAGCCTGTTCATGTTCCAAGCTGAACACTACATTTAGGCTGACAAGATCGTGGCCTCTCACATCGTGAGGGATAGATGTGAAGTGGGACCTCCCCACGCTAGCTACAGGTGGTGAAGTTCATGTCGATTCCTCTGGGTGCTTCGCAAGTGGGGCGGAGGTTGAGGCTTATGCGTAGGTCACAACAACACATCTCATCTAGTTTATGCAAAAGAACATAGTGTGTAGGTTCGGGGTTCCTTATTCGTTGGTCTCGGACAACGAGCTATAGTTCATCAGTAAGGCGTTTCAGCAATTTTATACCGAGGACGGGATCAAGAATATCTATTCATCACCTTTGTATCCTTAATCAAATGGGTAGGCCAAGGTCACGAACAAAACACTGCTCGGGTACTTGAAAAAGAGCTTAACCACTACAAAAGGAAAATAGGTAGACGAGTTACCAATAGCCCTTTGTACTCTAAGACAAATCCAGGCATCAGCGGGGAGACACACCGCGCCATGGCCTTTGGCGAGGCTCGGATACTGATCTAATCTGGACTCGACCCACTCCGCTCCAATAACCCAGTCGAACTCCTACAGGCTTTAGACGAGCTTAAGGAAAAAAAAGGAATGAGCCGCCATTCAAATGGATGAGTATCGGCTGCCAGAGCGCTAAGCGAGTCTGCTCATCAGAGCCTAGGGCGTTTATATGAGGAGTGAGCTTGTCCTTTGTGGACCTTGAAGAAGGAAATTCAACAAAACTAGGAAGGACCTATGTATCATTGGCGTGGGTGTGAAGTGTAACACCTCAAAATACATTTAGTTGTTTCAAAGCATGGAGTAGGGTATATTATAAGTGTATTTAGAACTTTTAAGTAATTATTTTGCTAAGTGAGAAAATTTAGAAAAGCAGGAAGTTGTAAAGAATCTGAGAGACAAGATTGTAATTTGTCAAAATGGGACATAAAGTCATAAGATAAGAAGATTATAGGTTAAAGTGGAAATAGCATAGCAGTTGTAAATAAGGAGAGATGAGGACCTAGGAGTGCGAATAAAGGAAAAATTTTAATAAAAGGGAGTAAAGACCAATTTTGGTCTCCATTTTTTATAGAACAAACCGAAGAAGAGAGAGAGGAGAAAGAAGAGGAAGAGGAAGAAAGAAGAAGGAAGAAGAAGGAGGGCGAAAGGTAGGAACTTTGTATGGAACTCTATGGAACTTGTATGGAACTATGATTTTGTATGGAAATGTTATGGGTATTAGCTTGTCCCAAACCTAGGGTTTAGTTAGGAATTGATCCTAACCCTAGATTTGTTGAAGTTGGGTTTGAAAAACCCTAGTTTGCTCAAGATAAATATGGAATCCTTCATATTTCTATGGATTTGTATGAATTGCTAGGGTTTTCTATGGATTTTTGGGTTCTTGATCTAACTCCTTGAGCTAGAGTTTGAGGTGTGAAAGAGAGTGAGTACTTGTTGGGAGTATAAAATCCACCTTTGGAGTATGAATTCTTGTTTATGATGTAGATATACAATTTTGGTTGTTAGGAAGTTAACCTAACTTGCAAGAATTTGAGTTAGGGTTTGGTAAAAACCCAAATTAATCTATATGTTTGGTTTTGTTTGGGTTATGAACCATTTTGGAGATGTTTTCTAGAGAGTAAATGAATACCCTTTTGATTTGGTGGAATTTATGGAAGAAAGGGCATGGAATACGCCATTCTGAGCAATTCGGACTGATCTGGAATGCAGGTACCAGAGCAAGGGAATGATCTGGTACTACTTAGCGCAGGGCAATAGATGCAGGGTACCATGACAAAGTGAATCTTAGGTACCATGACAAAGAAGTGTCACAGGTACCACTCACTAAACGAGTTGGTATCAGTCTTAGATCTAAGTGATGCCGATATCCTTTGCTTCCTCTGACCACTGGTTTTGTATCCGCCCACATTGTTAAGCTGAGTCGAGACAGGGTATAAGAACCCTAATAAATTACTAACGGAGGTTCAAATAAGAATAAAACTAAGTAAGCATACGGAGTACATACATATTATAAGATAGTAAGTTCTTTGAATCTACGAACACATATAATTGTAGGACTGCCTAAGACCGGATATTAAATGACACGACATGCATTCGTGGGCGGACCGTTACGTCGGTCTTTGGACCTTCCTGCTAGTGCTACGGCCAGCCGCATTCGTGGGCGAACCGCGTTTTGTCAGTCTTGGCACTCTGCTAGTCGTTACGACGCCGCATTCGTGGGTCGACCGCGTTCCTGTCAGTCTTTGTGCTCGCAACGAGTCTTCTGACACTTTATTCACGTGGGGTAGCGCGTTACGTCGGTCTTGGCACTCTGCTAGTCTTCTGACACTTCTGTACATGGGCGGTGCGTTACGTCGGTGCTGGCACTCTTGCTTTATTAACTCGACACCTCAATATTGTATCTACGGTACCTTGGTACTTATTGTGTTGTGTCTGCTCATTTCTTATATTTGAATCTAGGTAATCAAAGGGTTATATGATAAGAATCGAGATGTGAATAAGAGTAAAGAAATGTATATAGTTCTGTTCAGTAGTACCTACGGGTACCTCTGTATAAGTTAAGCTCTGTAGTACTATACTGAACCACCTGCATTGCAAGTATAAGTATGCTAAAAGTATAAGTATAAGTATAAGCTCTGTAACTCCTACAGGAGATCTGAATAAGCATAATTTTGCTATAAGTACAAGTTTATGTCCTATGGGAGACCTGAATAAGTATAAGTCTGTTATAAGTACAAGTAGGCATATAAGTTTATTATATGAATTCATGATAAATTCTAATATCTACTATTGTACACATGTTACTGTTATATGCTTACTGTACTAGAATATTAATGCATGTGTATATGTATAAGTCATATGTATTACACAGGTTTTCAATCCATGTAGGTACGAAGAAGGGCGTCTGATCTTCGCATACAAAGCCCCAGGCGGCCACACTAAGTAGGGGAGTTCATCCTTAGTAGGTTACCTTATTTACGATTAATAATAAATGTCTGATTTGTATATGTATATGTAAATGGGACTCATGACTGTATGTAATGACACTATAAACACTACTACGGTGGTAGTTTTATTTTGTATCTTGTATATGATATTTTGATTTTGTTATAAGACTTGGGCCCGTCAGTAATACGAAAACTTTAGGTAAAGTCCGTTATAGTGTCTCGCCTTCCTACTTCATGGTGGGGCCAGAGGCGTGGCTTATAAAACATCTGGAGGGAATCTGATCACTAGGGGGCGGGATAGAGCCTCGGCCGTGGAACTTTGTATATCTTAAAAAGTATTTCCAATAGATTTACTTGCGATGTAAAATAATATTTATGTTGTGGGGATGTTAAAAGTTTTTGCGAAGTAGCTCTTGTTGTAAACCTCTATTGATGAGCCTCGTACTCGGGTGACCTCCTTGAGATGTTCTCCATGAGATGAGCCCTGTACTCGGGTGACCTCCTTGAGATGGTCTCTAAGAGATGAGCCTAGTACTCGGGCATTTCCCTTGAAATGTTCTCCATGAGATGAGCCCAGTACTCGGGCGGCTCATGAATGTTCTCCGTGAGATGAGCCCATTTTTCAGCGGCTCCTTGAGATATTACCAATGGATGTAAACCCACATACTTGGCGGCCTCCTTGAGATGTTCACCGTGAGAAAACCCACCCTTTCATTCGGGCAGCCTCCTTGAGATGATCTTCGTTGGGTGAGTCCACCACTCGAGCAGTTCCCTTGAGATGTTTTGCATGATATAATGCCTTGGATTGGGTTTGTACTGGACGGTCCTGCCTGGGAAGGTGTAAGTCCCCTGAGTACTCCACTGAGATGTTCTCCAGTGTCACCTTGGCCCTTTTGCCTCGACGACTAAAGTTTGTCGTTCGGCTCGATGGCTTAAAAGCGATGCTAGGGGCTGAGTGCGTGGGATCGAAGATCTGGGAACGAAGTCTTGTCCCACGATTGGCGTTTATTGGGAGCGGCGGGAACCAGGTGAAGTACGCATGATTTGGACTGTCCTTTCTAGTATTTGAGCAGTAGAAGAATAGGAGGGCCGGATGGCGGCTCCAAAATGACCACCTCGGGAAGACGAACACCTCGAGACAAACCCGGCTTCAGTATGAAGATGAGGCAAATACCGGGAAAAGCAGCGAATACACCGAGATGGCCAAGTCTGTGACTTATGAAGATGAAGGAAACAGTGTGAAAGCGGGGAATTCACCACAGCGCTTCATAAGGACTAGATGGGTTTAGAGATCATGAACAAAGCAGGTTGATGCGGCGACATCTGAGTCCGTGGTCATGTCCATTTCGCGAAACCTTGTATGGAGCTGACTCGGCTGTGGCACTCAGAAATGCGACACAGGACGCCAGCCACCTACCTATCTTCAGTGTTGTCTGAGTGTAGCTGCTTGTCTCTGACTCTCTGGCTACATTGACATGTAGCGCGAATGCTTTATAAAAATTATTCATCACACCAAAAAGAGGAAGAAAGAAAGAAAAAAAATTTTTAATGGAGGGAAAGAAACTTTGATAGGATTGGTCAAAGACTCTTCCCCTTCAGTGATTATGATTTTAAGGGCAATAGTTAGAGCGAGTAAATGAAGCCCTTATTTAATTTAGACATTATTTCAAAATATATACTAAGATTGAGATTTTTTTTTTCTACTAAATTAGAACGTTCATGGAAATATGAAACAAGACAAATATGGTCTATCTTCACCCATTTACATAAATTACTCAAAGGTTTTTTTACATCTATTTACTTTGGGTATCATGTTTTAATATTATGGTATTGCAAAGATTCAATCTTGAAACCTTCGGTTCCTCGTTCCATCCCTTTGCTACCACTTAAACCCAACCTCATGTGTTTGTCATTCCATCCCTTCTTTGCTTCAGCACTGAGTGAAGGTTAGCCCCCGTCGTATTCGAGTCAAATGCGGAATTTCATGTTCAGGTACCCCGTCAGAATAAGCCCAACAAGAACAAAGCAAAGATTGTAGCGTCAACATCGTCATGTCCGCCCTCTGAACAACCGCCATTGGCTGTTGGCTATCCAACGCAACCCCGTTAACGAACAAATTTTTATTTATTTATTGTTATTAATTGTTTTTTTTAAAAAGGGGAAAATCTCCGAAGCCCAAGTGTTCAAACCTGCCACTGTTAACGAATAAAGAGAGAAGAGCGCAAATATTCACTATGTTCTCTATATTTCAACGTCCCCATCAGTCCTCCCCTGCCCTTTACTCTTTTTCTTCCTTTGCTTTCATAGATCTCACAAGTCACACCGTCTACCGACAATGTCGGTTACCGCCGTTGGATCTTTCTGGCTTCCCCCATCTCCAGGAAGTTGCTCCGGCCCAGGATGGCTGTCCGATCTAGCGCCGTCTCTGTCGCTCCGATTTTGACTCATTTGCAGAAGCAGTGTGCCACTCCTTTGCCTGTGCTCCGCCACGTGGCAGACGCCATGGCCGCTGACATGCGGGCTGGGCTTGCTGTTGACGGTGGTAGTGATCTCAAGATGATTCTCAGCTATGTCGATACTCTTCCCACTGGGTATGTTATGGGTTTTTTTTTTCTCCCTTTCTTTGTGCCTTTCAGTCGTGATACTTCAGTTTGCTTCTAGTTGAGATCTGATCGTTCCCTGTTTAGGAATTTTTTTCCTATTTTTATTTTCTTTCTTAGTTACTTTTATTTCCCTTTATTGACTATGGAGAAATGATAAAGCATATAAGATTTTAGGAAGCAAAGATCGAGAAAGCTGTGGTTCTCTGTTTGGTTCCTGGAACCAATGAAAGAAAAGAAAGGACATGCTGAAATAGTTTCGTTTTCTTCCTTAAAGTAGGTTTAAGCTATTTCCCTCCATTCCTCCCCCGCCGATTTTTTCAACGGATTTAAGTTTCGATTGAAAATCGAAAAAAATAGAATGGCAGGTTGAGTTCTCTTCCCCATTTAGTTTTCTGTCTACCTGCTGAATTTTCATCGGTGTACTTCCTTAACAACTTGTACTTCTTGATGTTTGTGATGTGAAAGGAACGAGAAAGGTTTGTTTTATGCTTTGGATCTTGGTGGCACGAACTTTAGAGTGCTGAGGGTGCAATTAGGCGGGAAGGATGAGCGAGTGATCGACACTGAGTTTGAGCAAGTAACAATTCCACAAGAGCTAATGTTTGGGACCTCGGAGGTATGAGTTCATCATTCTGATAAAAATGCTATTTTTAGATTTCCTTCTATTTTTTTGATAATCTTAATTGAACTCAGGCCTTTCCATTTGATAGGAACTTTTTGATTTTATTGCCTTCCCGGCTAGCAAATTTTGCAAAGACAGAGGGTGGAAAATTTCACCTACCAAATGGAAGGAAACGAGAGATTGGATTTACATTTTCTTTCCCAGTCAAGCAAACTTCAATCAGATCTGGTATACTAATGAAGTGGACGAAGGGTTTTGCTGTCTCTGGAACGGTTTGTAATTTTTGGACTTCTCTATTATACAACCGTGATTACTCATGGTTTTTGGTGACTTTCAAGCTTGCAACAAAATCACGATTGATGACAAAAGGGACTAGAAACCATTTCCAAATTTTTAGCAAATCTCAAGTGAAGCCTAAATGGAAATTGTGTTAAAACAGATAGAAAGCAAACACATAGAAAGCATTCAAGTGTATGAAAACCTAAGTGTCAAGGTATTTAAATCTTTGAAAGATGCTTAGCAAAATTTTAACAGGTTCTATAAAAATTTCCAATGGAAACACTGAGAATTTTAGCCTTTGGAAATGGATTTGTTGGCAAGCAGATTTCTCTACTTGATAGAAACCTGGTAACACTGGTTCAATGTAGTATCCAGTAGAACTCTAAGGACTTGAGGGTTAGTTGTCACATTATTTCTGAAAGTCAGGGTAGTTGTTTTGTTTACAATATTACTGGAGCCTAAGTGAGGGAATCTGAAGAGAGGATGGTTGTGCAACAACTTGCAACTGAGGAGTTTACGTTGTCCATCCTGTTATCATGGTGGCTTCAGGCCTTCATGGGCAAGCTCCATGTTAGCCAAATATGCTTATTGATAAAATCTGCTTTTATGAGGCATAAACTACAATTAATATTTTCCCTTCAGTGCTTGGCTTTGATGTTTCAGAGAGAGAGATAGCAATTATGTTTCCTGTTGTATGTCAAATTAAGAATATAATGTGCTTCGCTTTCATAATTCTACTGTAGCTTAGTGACATTTCAAGGATCATGCTTGTTCTCTGAAATATGCATAATGGAGAACTTCAAACTCATTACAGGCAGGAAGAGATGTGGTTGCTTGTCTAAATGAAGCAATGGAAAGGCAGGGACTAGATATGCAGGTGTCTGCACTGGTATGTCTTATTCATGATGACGGGCTCCTTGAAGAATTAATCTGCCTTGATAAATTGACTAATTAGTGTTAATATATGTAAATTAGGTTAACGATACAGTAGGAACATTGGCCGGAGCAAGATACTGGGATGATGATGTAATGCTTGCTGTCATTTTAGGAACTGGAACCAATGCATGCTATGTGGAAAGAACAGATGCTATTCAAAAGCTAGGCAGCCAGATGTCTTCTTCTGGAAGAACGGTGAATCTCCAACTAGTTTCAGTGATGTTCCAAATCTTTGCTTAGATTTCTAATGTTATTTTAATAATTGTTTTCCCAATTCAGATCATTAGTACTGAGTGGGGGGCATTCTCAAATGGTCTACCTTTAACCGAGTTTGACAGAGATATGGATGCTGCTAGTATCAATCCTGGTGAGCAGGTAAACACTAATTTCCATATGATGACTAGTATATATCTATGATACTAGGTATCTAATATTTGGATTATCTCTCATTATCGTTGACACAGATATTTGAGAAAACAATCGCTGGTATGTACCTTGGTGAAATTGTAAGAAGGGTGCTACTCAAGATGGCTGAAGAAGGTGCTTTGTTTGGTGAATCTGTCCCAGAAAAGTTATCTGCACCTTTCCTACTCAGGTAATTGGAATTACTAATCTTTGGCAGCCTAATCAAATAGGGCAAAAGGTCAGAAAGGTTGCCTTAAGCTACAATCAAAGTGCTACTTGGTTGAGTTGTTAGTGAATTAGCATTATGACTGCCCTGTTGCTGCATGAATCCCACTATTAAAACCCATCTTCTTTTATTGGGTCTCTTAATATAAGTAGGATCTTATGCTTTGGCTATTTTGTTTAATCAGGTAATTCATAGATCACCTTTCCCTGATTTTTTCTTACAATATATCTTGTTAATTTTTGACAATTTCTATTCATTAAAGAAGGAAATAAAATGGATTAGTAGGCATGTAATACATCCATGGGAGTTATAATGTTTTGTTGATCATTACAATGTTGCAATGCTCCATCAAAAGGAAATTGTTTTCATGGCATCTAAAAGATTTCATTTTACCTTCACAGCCTTTGACATGTGAAGCTCATGTTTATACTTTTTTCCCCATATTATTGGGTGTTCAGGGAAAAGGCAGAAGTGGTGAGAGTGTTGACATCATTATATTTTTCATGTTACAACTTCTCTGAAGAATGATGCAGCCATTGTGCAGATGAATTGAGTAAAATTTGTGTTTGTTCTGTAATTTGTAGGACCCCAGACTTATGTGCCATGCAGCAGGACAATTCTGATAATCTGGATGCTGTTGGATCAATCCTTTATGATGTAACTGGGGTAAATTCCACACATCTGAGGCTCCTTTTTGAAATTGTCTTTCCATGAGACGATGATAAACTTGAGATTTGGGATATAATTCTCACAGAGGTAAATCAGGAATCTGGAAATTAATCAGGAATATATATACTGGCTAAGTTGCGATATGTAAGAATGGTAGAGTGGCTTAAAGTAGGAGCAATTAATGCCATAATTATTCTCTGCTAGAATGGGCGCAAAGGTTATGCAGATGAGTGACAACTACTTATAGAAAATTCGAATGTATGTTGACATAAAAATAACTGAGATACTGGAATGAAGGAGAATTATGTATACATGTAAATGTCAAGCTTTAATGAAATCATAGCCCAATAATCTACAACTATGCATTTTGTCCCCAGTCTTATCAGGTAAAATCAGACCTGTGTGCCAGAAAGATGGTGGTGGAGGTTTGTGACACTATTGTGAAGCGAGGCGGGCGATTGGCTGGTGCAGGCATAGTAGGGATTCTCCAAAAGATGGAGGAAGATACAAAAGGCCTCATCTTTGGGAAGAGAACCGTGGTGGCCATGGATGGAGGCCTATATGAGAACTACCCCAGTATAGAAGATACCTCAAAGAAGCTGTGACAGAGCTTCTGGGGTTGGAGATGTCAAAGAATATAGTCATAGAACATTCTAAAGACGGGTCTGGTATTGGGGCTGCTCTCTTGGCTGCCTCAAACTCCCAGTATCAAAGAGATTTCTAAGCCAGGGTAAATTTCTTACCCTGTTATTCTTTTTCCCTTGTATTAAATCATCCCGTGATTGGGATTTTGTATGTAGTTTATGGGTTGATAATGAAGAGCGAGAAAAACAGCCATTAATTTTTAGTAGGTGTTTGCACCTAATAAAAGGTGAGAGTTCAGCACACATTTGTTGTGAACTAATGCAACTGGTATGCATTTCTCCCATGAGATGTACAAAGGTCTGTTTGGACGTAGAGAAAAAGAATTCTCTTATCTTTAAAATTAGTAAAACAAGAAATGACCTCTTTTAGACACATTCCATTAAGGCTGGCGGGAATCAAGATGTCCAAAATAGCAATCAAATATTAAATTGGGAAAACTATGTTATAGCCTTATAGGTTAATCCCATGGTATTTTATTTGAAAAATTAAGTCCAAAAAAGTTGAAACCAATATCTGGTCCCTTTATGTCAAAAATAATTGATAGAGTTAGGGTACAATCTTAATAAACCTAGGGTATCGCTTTATGTGTTAGGTACTATCTCATAACTAAGATTTAAACTCTTTGTGTCGTATCAAATATTTTGGACTTGTTATTAATTATTTTTCACATAATGGGAATAGACCTGAGATTTTTAAATGGACATATAACATAGTTTTTCCTATTAAATTTTGTGAAAAATAGAATTTTATTTTTCGAGTTCTTAAAAAAATAATTGAGTTGGAAGGTACAAACTTAATTATGTTTAATTTCTAATTTCATTTCTGAAAGTTGAAAATGTTAATAGCGTACCTTACTACCTTCGACGGAGCGATAACGTGGAAACCTTTAATGCAAACATCTTATTTGGAACGACGTCGTTTCGATGTTAACGACGAAAAGTACACCTTGGCGGTCGTCATTCAACAGCAGCAGATCAGAGTCTTCACACACGACCCCAAACGGAACCACGTACGCTTGAAGTCTCAAGACCCAAAAGAGAGAGACAGCAAGGACGACCGTCAATCGGATCTCGGAGGTTCACCGTTTGTTCTGTGTGCCTCTGCTGCCAAGTCCTTCGAGAATGGTACTCTCTCGATTATGATGATTTCCATCTTGATTGCAGGTGGATTGAGTTGCTGACTCTTTCGTTAATCTTTGATTTGGCAGATCCGATTCATACTTCTACAGAATCGGCAGGGCAAGACCCGACTCGCCAAGTACTATGTTCCTCTCGAAGAATCCGAGAAGCACAAGGTCGAATACGAGGTATTATCTTCTTGATTGTCCCCTCTTTCCTATGGATTTCTTTCTAGGGTTTTGAATTTTATTGTCTTGTAGGTTCACCGATTGGTCGTCAACCGAGATCCCAAGTTCACCAACTTCGTGGAGGTATTTTCTTTCTCGACGTTTGGCTTATGAGAAAATCTAGGGAACGATGCAGATGCAGTGATTTTATGTTGCTTCGTTTTTCACAAGAATTTTTAGAATTGAAAGATTATTCTCTTTTCTTTGGTTTCTCTGTATCCGCCCCCACGGTTCGGTACGAGAAATAGAAGCTACTGGATGTGCCTTCATGATCACTTTTATCTTGTTTGGCTTTTAATTTGAATTTGCGCCTATAAGAGCACTAGGAGTGGTGACTCACGAAAGAATCGTATATTTCTCTTATTTTCTTCGATTTCAAAGCAATATTCTTTTTTTCCAACTCTAAATAACTCAAAAGGACATTGGGATGCCATATTTTCATGCTAGATTGGATGTTGAATTGTACTGGAACTATACAGATTTTGATTGCAGTTTATTCTATAATTTGGAGCTTACAACTTTTAAAAAGTAGTCAGAAGAATTTCCTGTAACTTCCTTAGGCTACATTTATTTAAACTGTAATTATGCGTTTTTGGTTTTTTTTTCCTGTTCTAAGATTTCTTCTCTAACAAACATAATTTGCGTCAATACCAGACTAACAGAGATCAATTGTTACACTTTATTCCTTAAAATTCTTGGAAATCATATTCTGATCCACTATTGCTTTGCAAGTACTCAAATAATATGTATTGGCCTGCATAGTTATGCTGAAGAATCAAGCTAACATGGACCCACCTTGTTGGAGGAGACCAATTCTAAGCAAAAATTTTGAATCACAAGTGTAATTTAAAATTACTTTTTTCGGCTTCTCTTTCAAGGTCTTCCATTTGCGTGTCTGATGTTTACACCAATAGTAATTTGGTGTACCTTTTCTTTGGCATTTTAGATAGTGTATCACTATCTTTCTTTACCTGTAAAAAACCACCATTATTGTAAACAAATGTACATGCCCTTAATTAAGACTCAAGCACCTTTTCTTCCCTAATCCTTTAGTGATCATTAGCCGACTATATAACAGCAAGGGCTGTGATTTTCTTGTTGACTCATGCAGATGTGTTGATTTATTCTTTCATGAGGACTTGTTGCTGGATTTCAAAACTGAGGCTATCTCTTGGAGTATGTGACAAAATAACACTAAACCCATTTGACATTCTTGTCTGATAAGACACATCAATAAATTTGATTAAGATGTGAAAAAACAGTTATTTCTGCACTTTTCTTCTTGCAGTGGCTTGCATGATTAGTAATACCCTCAGGTCATTGTTGTACTTGTATTCGACTATATAACATCAAGGGGCTTTGTGATTTTCTTGTTGAATCATGCAGATGTGTTGATTTATTCTTTCATGAGGACTTGTTGCTACCTGATTTCAAAAGTAAGCCATATCTCTTGGTATATGGCTAAAATAACAAACCCATATGACATTCTTGTCTGATAAGACACATCAATAAATTTGATTAAGATGTGAAAAAACAGTTATTTCTGCATTTTTCTTCTTGCAGTGGCTTGCATGATTAGTAATACCCTCAGGTCATTGTTGTATCCGATTTTCCTTTTCTAGATTGATTTTTTTTCCACCATGATTATTTTCATTTATTTTACGCATTACCTTTACAAGATGTTCTGTACTGAATTAAGGGCTTTATATCTGATTAAAATATTTTATTGCAGTTCCGCACACACAAGGTAATCTACAGGCGATATGCTGGATTATTTTTTTCACTGTGTGTTGATATAACCGATAACGAGTTGGCATATTTAGAGTGCATACATCTGTTTGTGGAAATACTGGATCATTTCTTCAGCAATGTGTGCGAGCTAGATTTGGTATTTAATTTCCACAAGGTTGGTTACTTGAGTTTTCTTATCTGCTTTGAAGGAATTCTTTAGTTGTATCTTGTGACTGATTCTTTCCCTCTTATTCTCCCATCTTATATGTGATTGTTACTCCTATTTTGCTACTGTCTTAATTGATGATTCAGTAGTACTGCATCAATGAATGGTTTGAGCAAAGGGATGCCATCCCTTAAGAGACTGATGAATCAGACTTTCCCTTGTGACTAGTGGTCACTGGGAGCTAAGTACTTCATATTGAAAAAAAATTGGAATAATATCAAGATGTTGCCTGATATTTCTATCCATGTTAGTATCGAATATTTTTTCCACTCTATTTGATATATAGGTCAGAAATATTAAATTTTGGGTGCATTTTTCTGTCACATGTGACATCCTTAATGCGTCTCTGTGTGTTTTATTTTTTATTTGTTTGGACATTGTGACATGCATAATCTTCTTTTTAGTGTCTAGAAATTTAAAATTGTTTTGACACTTTAAATCCTCTACCATTTATATGAGCATGATGAATTGAGTGAAGGAAATGGTTGCCTGACCTTTTATTAAAAAATGAATTATTAGTGTTCCTCTGAAGTTTCACCAATCTTTATTCAAACTGCTTTCAGAAAACTAATTAGCTGCTTTTAGTGGCTTTTGATCAATTTTGTGGACATAGATGTGATTTGTGAAAAAATGTTTGGTGGCAATCCATGTGCTTATGTTTTAGGTTAAACCTCACAATTGTAATTTCCTGTAAACTTAGCCTCTGCAATGTGCACATTATGAACTTTTCTGCTCTAGATACTGTTCTTCTCCATTCTTTCTATTCGAGGTTGGTACATTCTGCTCTTGCGACATGTGTATTAATCTTATGCACTTTAGCAAGTGTTAGCTATCCTGGAGAAATGAACCTTACATCCTTCATTGTTTGTATGTGTTTGAACCATGCTGATGCGGAGTTTGGTATAATATTATTGCTCATTATTTTCTTTCTTTTTTGGCTCATGGAATTATGCTTTGTCTGATGAAGGTTTATCTAATACTTGATGAATTCATTCTTGCTGGGGAGCTTCAAGAAACAAGCAAGAAGGTTTGCATTATTATTTGTTAAATTGTTATGACATTGTAAACTCTGAGGAATTGAGCCTGAGATTGATTTTTCTGTGATTTGCAGGCAATCATAGAGAGGATGGGCGAACTGGAAAAGCAAGAATGAAAATTTATTCTGTAGCAAGGATCTTGATTTTTATTTTTCCCTAGTGTTCGATTTTTATTATTATTTTTAATTTTTTGAGTGTTGAAAGACAGGAAATCCAATATAATATCAGAAAAATGAATTTTACTGGGACAGATGGTGTTGTATGGAGTATTCTTAAATTGTAAAGCATCAGAAAATTGAAGATGATTGTTTCTTCCCTTCTTTCCTGATTTATTTTCCTCGTGAATCTCTCCCACAACCTGCCTGCCACTCTGTCCACCAGCTGCCATTCCTTCCTCGTGACAAAATGGGCAATTGTTATTCAGCAGTCCTAACTCTTAAGTATGAATTTCTCTGGAAATATAATTTCATCTTGCTGAATTCACCATTTTTAGTACACGGTAAATCTCACTTAGCTTTGTTAGTTAAAAGTGTATTTAACTAAAGCCTTTGAGGATGTGAATAAAGTAAATATTCCAATAAATCCCCTAAGGCGAGAATTTCATGGGAAGATCTCAAAATTATTCTAATGTGTGGTCTGCTTCTCAAGGCTTTAATTCCATTCTTATTCTTATCATCTTCAATTCGCTTTTCAAAACCAAACCCCCCAATAGGATTCGGATTTTCAGAGCAGCACATACCCACTACAAGGTCACCCAACTTTTCCTTTCTATGAAAACCCCACAAATATGCTCCCATCTCTACATACTGCCCAGAAGTACTCTCCCTTCCTTAAAAAGGAGAAAAAGCACAACGAAGGGTTCTCCCCACCCATTGGTTTCTTTTCTGTAGAATCTATTGAGAGTCAGAGCACCGCATGTTAGGAGATCAATCATTCTGTTGCTTATGGTTTACTCTTTCCTTCACTACACCACCCCAAGCCCACTGCAACTTCCTATTAATGATTCCCATCATAAAAATCAATTTCCATGATAGACATGAAGAGTTGTACTTTGTGGACCACTAAGATGTAACAAACTTTTAAATTTGTCATTGGGTTTCAATGATTATGATTGATTTTTCAAGCATTAAATGATTATAACTTCCCAAGGCAAACCGCTAGAGGAAAGCGGGGCCGGGGGATGCTAGTAAAATGGACCAGTCTAAATGGCCACACATACTAGATGCACAATCACAAGTCCATTTTCTATATAAATGTTGTTATGTCACCCTCACTAGGTGATTATCTTTTGAGACACATCCAAAGTAATGATCTAAGAGGGCATCCAAAATTCATAATGTTTGATATGGACATTTACCCCTAAGAGGGACCCACTTACTAACAAATACCACAAGTAGCTTGATTTTTGCTTCTCAAGCAATCAATTCATCCAAGTGTTTGCTGTAATTAGTCACACGACTATGATGATAAGGCACAGGAAAAAAAATTAAAAATTTACTTCTATATTGGCAATACCCCCTCTTTTTCTTTTAGTTATGAGCAATAATAAGCTTTAAATATGGCTCATGGAAAGTTGACACTACAAAAGTTAATCGGATTACTTGCCTCTGCGGCTTATATAGCATTCCCTTAGTCCTCCTGGTTTCCACCCACCATCGGTCCACTTCCCACCCTACTTCTTCATCCAGCCAAGTTGACCACCAAGTTGAAGTATTTGAAGAAAAAATAAGAGAAAAAGGAAAAGAATGAAATAATATATATAGCATGTCCCAGTTCAAAGATGCTCGTTGCAGAGTAACTGCAATGGCAGGGCACTGTCGGAACGGAACCCACCACCGCTCTCATCAAAGCCAGAAGGGAGATGGTTGTGCTGCCTTTTGGCCCTGGCAGGTGACAAGGATGAGGTAATGGCAATGAGTTGCTGCTGCTGTGGTTGGGGGATTGGAGCATATTTGGGGCCTAGTACTTCTAGTGATGAACTTGAAGGAGGGAGAATGGCTTGAGCATATTGGATTGGAGGGGTTGGGTCATGTCTTCCGTTTTGCCAGTTTGGAGTATGCGATGCAGAAACACCCTCCGGTCTGTATTGAGCTGCCAGCTGAGCCCACATCCTTTGTTGCTGTAGTTGTTGATGTTGTTGCTGCTGTTGCTGTTGTTTTGAGCCTTGAAGGACCATATGAGGTGATCCACATAAATTGTTGCTGAGATATGGAGATAGCTGCAGCTGGACCTATAATCAACAATTATACCATCAAGATGAGACGCTAGACAGTTGGCAATAAGAAAAGTAATGGTGCAAATTTACACATTTACAATTTGGGATTCCAGTGACGCTTAGTATGGGCTTTCATACCATTATCAATCGTTTAATCTTTTCTCTCTATAAATACCCCAGTTCAGTTCCAAAACTGTTGCTTTTTAAATTACTTAAGAACTACATTCCAAACATACTGATGAAACTGGGACAAAAAAAAAAAGTGAAATACCTGTTGGGCTACTGCTGCTGCAGCTACTGAAAGCTGATCCGGGTATGGAGAAGAGGAGTATCGAGTTTGAGGCAGAGAAAAGGGAAGCAGTGTGTGATGTTGTGGAAGTGAATGTAGGTAAGGAACATGGACTTGAGACGAGGGTTCCGGATTGTTTACTACTCTATCAGTACTATTATTAGCTTCAACCCCTCCAACTCCAGCTGACAAAGACAAGAAGTCGTAACTCTGCAATGAACCAGAGAGTTGTCAGAACTAAGGGAAGCAGGAAACTTCAAAGAGGTGTCAATATTAAGCTTACCTGCTTTTGAGAAGTGTAGGCCCCAGATGCTGGAGCCTGCTGCTGTTCTTGACGGAGCTCCTGCTGCAGAAAAATACCTTTTCTAGCTTCAACTGAATTCTTTTCCACGGCTGAAGCACCACCTATACTGTTAGCAGAAACAACTCCATTCAATCCACTTCTCAGGCCACTGGGATTGTTGTCTACCAGAGAAACTACTTGCTTTGATCCTTCATCCGTCCTCAATTGCTTAGGCTGTATTGAAAACCTTTCCTCTCTCTCTGGATTTTGTAAAGGCTGTATTGAAAACCTTTCCTCTCTCTCTGGATTTTGTAAATGCCGAATAAGACGACTTATGTGAACATGAGCTGCACATCTTTTCCATGGTTGCTTTCTATGTACTGTAACTCTAGAAACCTGTATACTCAATAACATGACATAAACTCAATTAAATGCTTAAAAATATTATTCAGAAATACTTGAAAAGAAATGAATACTCATTGCAGAACATGTAAGCATCAGCTAGAATAGCAAGTGGTAGTTACCTTTTCAGGAGAGAGTCCATTCCCAAATGAACTAGGTCCGGGCATGCCAGTAGCATTTTCCAGCCAAGGTTGAGTAGTTTTAGCAGAACTGAAACACCAATATGAAAGCAGGATGAGATATATATATATATATAGAGAGAGAGAGAGAGAGAAACAAAGAGAAGGGAAGCAAATTACTGCAAGGAAGGGGCATGAATTGCTGTCCCAATCGACCCTGTTGATGACAAAACTGGCCACAATACCAGATCTTCAAACCAAAAATTAAGGCATGATGAGAATTATTATTAAACAGAAGGACATATCTGCATTCTAAGCAATCACCAAATATTATGAAATTCGATAATCAGCTCAAGGAAAAATGCATACCATTTGTCCTGCTGTTTTTGATGGTATGCTGCTGCTCCTGTTTATTTCCAAAAGTTATGGCCTAAGCATATTTCAAACTAGGCTTATTCCTGAAATTTTAATTTGACATAGACTGGAAAATGAAACTTACTGGTACTTGGCAAATCTCTGCTTTTGTCTCGGGAATAGGGGTCTCCTGCTCTAACTTATTTAGTCTGCCCACCATAAGAAAACACACACGTAATTAAAATTAAATAAATAGATAAAATAAATTAAAATAAAATAGAAGGACTAGGAACAGCAGAGTAGATAGAAAACTATACACACTCGGTATCCGGGATTGCTTCATGTGGAATTTCAAACTTGATAGATCTGGGTACTGACTTTTCATCAGCAGCTTCACCCTTGGACAAGAGAGGTATTGTTTGTGGATTCACTTGAGGAACAGATCCATCTGATTCTGCATGTTCTTGCTTGCCAGTGGGAATATTAGGCTGTTCTTGAACAGGGGTTTCGTTCAAAGATTTTACTTTTTCCACAGTTCCTCCCAGTGAATCACACGAAGGATTGGAAGCCTCAACATCTACAGTTTGGCATTTAGAATCCTCTTCTGAAACTGCAGAATCATGTAAACTATGGAATGAAATAAACTATTTAAGCTAAACAGAGCAGAACCTCAAAAATAAAAACTAAAAAAAAAATCAGCAAAATAAAAAGACAAAAGAAATGCCACAGTAAATCAAGAAGAGACCTAATGTGGGCGCAGGGCTCTCCATCGCCTCGGTCACAGTTGAAGGCTTTGATTCTGTTGATTCGGCAATCAATTCACCCTTATCATGCGTCTTATCATTGTCGGGGAACATTCCTGCCAATGCGTACAGGGTCTCCACTACTTCTTCCTCATCTTTGGTAATTGATCCTGAGATGGGTTGTTTCTTAGACCAGTCTGAGCCACCATGCTTCTACAGTAGCAGCTCCATTCGTCTCAGTACAAACAAGAAGTATTCAGATGATATTATTAGTTCAATGGGTTTCTTACATCTTGGGTGGGTATCAAACTATTAATCCCAATTTTCAGCTTCTTCGGTGCTGGCAAAGGAGGAGAAAGAGATTCACGGCCACGCTTCTTCATGGCTATAAATGAAAAAAAGAAAATGTTTCAGAAGAAGAAAAAAAAAAAAAAACAGCCCCACACCCTTGTTTTCGAGGCCTCAGTCGATAAAATAAGCTCTCACCAGAAAATCAGCTAAGATGCAGCACAAAAATACAAACTAATATTAAAATCTTATATAGCAAGTATTCATATATATATATATATATATATTATAATAATAACAATAATATATGTATATCATTTAATTTATGACATGCTGGAATCTATCATTCCTCAAAAAAAAAAAAAAAAAAGTAAAGGCCTCAATTCTCATTAAAAACTAGCAAAAAAATGACAAAATGAGGAAACTTCCTTCCACAGCACCAAGCTTCATGTAATTTATTAGAAAAACACAAACTGACTGTGGATTTGAGTGCTATGTAAGCCAAGATTTTCCATTTTTGATTCTCCAACAACACACACCTGACCGAAGCTTCCGGGGAACAGAGGAATGATCCACGCCATTGCAGTCATCAAAGAACTGTAGATATTAAAAAATAATAATAATACCCAACACCAAAAATAAAAATAATAGTACAAAAGAAATTATTTAGAAAATAAAAAGAACAGTGATATAATAACCTACCTTTTTGGGAAGCTTGAATCTCTTGCTACTGCCAGGACTAGAAGCTCGGGATCGAAGCTGCTCTTCATCTTCTTCAGACCCACAAGTCCCAGAACAACCCATTTCCACGTCTTCGTTAACGGAACTGGCTCTACCAACAACACTCAATTTTTTTACCCTTTCTTTCTTTGGTTTCTCCGGGAAAACAGCGTCCCCACCACGAGCCTCACAGGCATCCAAGCCTATAAATCATATCAGATGCCGATGAGAATGAAAAATTCTCAGAATAAAATAAAAAATAAAAAGGAAAACGCAGGCATAAAGAAGCACCCAAGAAAAAGAGATAACGAGGAAGAGACTTTATCCGCGAACTCTTTATCACAAAGCAAATGAGAATATACAGAAACGACAATAATGGGTGGTGTTCTGTATGTTTGTCTCGAGCGTGAATGGACCAGAAATGAGGGAGGAGGGTTCAGTAATTTGTCATCTGCTTACCAGAGAGGAGCTTGTGTACCGATTGCTTAATCTGTCGCTTGGCAGGCGAGAACCGACTCTGTACACGTCTCACGTCTCGACCTTTGTCCATTTCTGAGATAATAATAACAACACTAACATAGAATTGAAAACGGCTTCGACGGCTCACAATCCACCAAAAAAACGTACCAGCAACCGATTCCCAGATCTTTCTCGCCTCTCCTTGCAATCTCCCTTTCTTCAATTTTCTGGGAAAAAAAGGCCATAAAATTTAGAGCCCGGAAAAAATTTCTTTTCTGTAATGTAATCAAGAAAAAGAACAAGGGAAATGCGAAAAACTGAATAATGAGAAAGCCATAGCGATTTCAGAGGCGGGAGTGTCGTATGAAGCATGGTTTTGTTTTCCCGGAAAAGTTCGCCGGTTTGGTTTTTCCATAGATGAAAAGAAAAATCAATTTGGTTTCCAAATACCTCTCAGTCTCTTTCTCTCGCTTTCTCTCTCTCGCTCGCTTGCTTTCTCTCTCTTTCTCTCCCTGGGTGTGTGAGTCGAAAGTAGAACTGGAAAGGATCTCGCCGGAGGGGGAAAACAGATAACGGAGACAAAAAGATATCAAAGGGACTTAAAGAAAGAATAAAAGTGAATTCGTTTCTCGTGTTCAGGGAATCGGGTTCTTCACGAAATAAAGCAGATAAAGAGAGTAGTAAAGAGAGATAGAAAATGGGACGGAAAAAACTCACAAGAAAAATAAAGAGAAGGAAAAGAAAAGCTCTGAAACGCCCGTGAAATATCCTAGAGAAATACACCCGATCTCACCCATACAATATGAGAATAAAATAAACCCATTAATCTCCGAATCTCACTCAACAAAACCCATATCTCGGAATCCAAAAATTCTCACTCTCTCTTATCGATTAAATACCACAGCCCATCAAAGTTTATACGCTAACAGGCACAGAGAAGCAGGATATCCTCTGTTTTTCCCATTCTACAGATCCTCATCAACCCACTGATACCAAACAACAAACGGAAACCCAAAAACGATTTCAAGAAAATGCAAACAAATTAAAAAACATCTCTTGCTGAGGAATGGAATCTAAACCACCATTTAATAAGAAAAGAGTTGAGATTAGTAGCGGCAACGATGAAACAACCTCTAATAATTCACAAACATCATGAGAGATTCCCCATCAGAAGAAACCTCTTCGCTGCTCATTCTCCCTCCCTCCCTCTCTCTCTCTCTCTCTCTCTCTCTCTCTCTCATACCTCTCTGAAACTCTCCAAATCCCAAAGAAAAGACGAGACGGAAAAACCGAAGCTTTTACTCGCTCTGCAAAATCGCATTTACATGAAAGCCATCACAAAAAACGGCCAATCTCTCTCTCATCACATTTATGCAGAGCTCTCTTCTCACGTCATTCCACGATCGACGGTGCACAGTCACTACCCACTCACAGCCGTTGGATCCTCACCGAATAATCCGACAATCAACATCCACGTGTCAGACACGTCAGACAAAGCCACTGCTTCTTTTGCTAGACTTGCCTACGTGTAACCTTTCCACGTTGCAGTACATGCGCCACCTCAATGCGGACGGCCCAGATTCCTTCCCCAAAACCTCGGCGTCTTTGGGCCCTTGGATTTGTTTCCTCTTGCCAGCGTACCTTCTTTTTCTGCTACGTAGACGGTTAGAATACTGAAAACCCCCTGCTTTTACCTCAGAGTAACCGAAACCTAATTCCTTCATCCAACGGCTATTATTTATTACACTCCCACTCGATGTATGCCACGTGTACGTCTATACGCACGAAAAATCAGCCTTCTGTTTTTAGCCCTTCCCAGTTCCACACTCATTTATTTTCCTTATTTATTTTATGATTTTCGCTTCCAATGAACAAACCACAAGGGCATGCGATTTAAGTGAACTGAGGCTGAGGCTTCCTCACGTGGAAGGCACGCGCACATTACAGTCAGGCAGAGACTACAGAGAGAGAGAGGGCTAATCTGATACTTGAGCACAAATCCGCGACTCGATTTCTAGAAAAAAAAAAAAAAAAGATATGGCAGTCACGAGGTTGGATGAAAAGACTCGGCGATTAATTGCGGGGTGGAAGAGGGTTATGATTTGTGTGGGGAAAAACCACGCCGATTATTTGATTGGGAGGGATGTGATGACTCATGACTCATGGGATGATTTGATTCTCTGTATGTGTATCTCACGGCGTGGTGGTCATGAGACTCATGTCAGCTGCGTGACTCCTCGTAGTCGTTCCTTTCAGGTAGATAAATAAAGGAGAAGTTACGAGAATAGCCTTAGTGTTCCAACCTATATGACCAATTTGCCCTCCAACTAAATACAATGGTCAAGGGGTGTGCCGTGGGAGCTCATTATGCAAGAGCCAAGAAGTAAGAAGTAAGAGAAACTAGAAAGAGAGCAGTAGTGGGGTGAGGGTAGGTCGCATGCCTTTTGAGTTTTGAGTTATGAGTTATGCCTAAGCCTAGGCTTATTAAACAAAAATCGTTACCGGCTTCCAACACTCTAAATAAAACCTTAAAAATCCCTCTGCCTAGTTGTAACTTAATTCTTACCACCTGTCTCATGTTCAATCCACTCACGTTTATCCTCCATTCTATACTCATTCAGTGGCGGGTATACATGGTGCCCAATTATTTACTGTAGGAATTGATTCAAAAATTACTTTTAATGGGAATTGCTCTCTTGATCTTAGGATGGACACAAGTTATTTAACCGTTGTACTATAATGACCCCATGAAAATATTTATCCTCCCCGTGCTTTGTTTTATGGCTTGGCCTTTGTACTCATTCCCATATTCATTATGTCCGGACGAGGTTTAATTGTATCCACTTCTTTCTATTCATTTGGCCTTTTTTCATGTGTATGTAAGGTGGTAGTTTAAATTTGTATTTTCAACTTGTTTAATTAATTTTGCTTTCAAAAAAAAAAAAAAAACTTGTTTAAACTTTTCTTCATTAAAAAAGTTAGGCTAATGTGGGTGGTTGATAGTTTGCCTGATGAATTGGGCTAGAGCCCATAAAGGTTGATTATTTTGCAGGATCCCTTCTGGCTTCTACAATGAAAATGTGGCCTTCTTTAATTGGGGTGAGGTTGGCGCCATTAATTACCACTACTAATTCTATATTTACATATTCTCATAATACAACTGTCTTCCATTTATTAAATCGCGGTGTTTCAGGTTTGTTGCCTTTTCTTTTTTTTTTTTTCCTTTTTCCCGACTTTTTGAAGATTTTGTTTGGTATTTTGGATTTTCTTTCCATTCATATACTGACATTCCATTTTAAGACTTTTAGCCCACATCGTAAGCCCAGTGCCCAGTTTTGTGGCACTATTGAATTTGATCTGTTTGTTTAATAAAGAAATGGCACAAAATAAAAAAAAAATAAAAAAAAATGTATACGTCAGCATGCAGTGTGGTCCGATGAATTGAAAACTTTTGAGTATACAGAAGCCGTTAATTACTTAGCTTCTTCAGAGTTCGAACACAACTTTTTAAGACTCAGATGATTTTCGGCGTAGATCTTATGGGCAATTTCTTTATCTTTTGCGGTCCCAGCAAGGGACAATGAAGTAACACAACCATGAAACAAGAGTTTAAAGTCAAAATAAATTTTTTTTAAAATACAAATTTGGATTTTTTTTTTCAAAATATTGATAAAACCAGTCTTTTTTGTTTTAACCGGCATCATCAACCGCGATTTTAAAGTAAATTTAAAATCGCAATTAATGAATATGGTTTAATAAAAAATAAAAAAAATTAATTTGATGAATATTTTAAAAATAAGTCTATATATGTCATTATAAAAAAAATGATTTACTTTGATATCAAATTCAATAAACAAAGCCCGAAAACAAAGAGTTTGGCGCATAATGACCTTTTCTTTTTCTTTTTTTAATAAATATTGATTTTAGGCTTTACAAATTATTATCTTTAATGCACCTAGATGTTCAATTTTTTTTTTTAAGTTGTTAATTCAAGTTAGAAGCCATAGCTGCGGCTTTTAGGAATAGTGTGGTGTTATACAAATAATTATGGGGATAAATTTAAAGTGATATTTATGAAATAAGATTTGCATTACAAAACGATAATTGCAATAATTAATGGAGCCTCTATAAACACTGAAATCACTTTTAAACCAAGGAAAATATTTAAAGAGATATTTATAAAAATAAAATATAGATTACAAATTATCATCTTGTAAATCAAGTAAAATATTCAAAGAGATAATGAAGCATTGGGATAAATATGGGACATAAGACATTTAATGTCTCTTCATACTTGATCATTGCTAAAGTTCAAAATTTAAAGGTCAATGAGTTTCCATGGGTATTGAGTGTTATTATGGAAAGAATATTACTATGTATACATGAGTCTCATCATGTGGAATTGGCTAGTTTGTTTAGGTGTTGGGGAATGAGTCGATCATGTTCTAAGTTTCATTATAAGTGATTAAGTGAAGGAAAGCATTGGAAAAGAAAAAAGAGTTAGTCTCATATAAATATAAGTGTAACATAATTCAATATAACGAAATCTTTTACAACTTGGTATAACTTTGGTTATGTAGGTTTGGTCGAATAGCGTAAACAATTTCTTTATACTTTCTTGTTTTTGGCATGTGTTTTTCTCGCCATTATTGCTTTTAAACTGCAAGCATTTGATAAATGGTCAGATCCAACATCTGTCTTTCTTTTAGCAATTTTAATATAAAAATGAAACTATAATTAACAACTATTGTTTTAATACAAAAATGAAACCCAGCTATCAATTACGATATTAACAAGGAATTATACCATATTCCAACCCTCTCTCTTATGTGGCATGGAGGGGCTATATTAACATATGTTTGTAGAAAGGTTAAAAACAAATTATTATTATTATTTTTTTTTTGGAAAAGCAAGACTATTTTGACCCAAAACACGGAAACGAAGACTGGTGCTCCGATGGTAATGTACGGCCTAATGAACAAATAAGGGAGGGAAGAGTTGCGAATTTCAATATTCATTCTTGGTTAGAATTTTGATATGCCAGTGACTAGGCTCCATTGTCGTGGAGGGTTGAATTCCTGTTTGGAAAGAAAGAAAGTTACTTGAAAGCAGTGAGAAACTTGTACAACTCTCGTTTGTAATTTTCTGGGGAATCCACCCTGACCCACCCGTGTTAAAATATAGTTACAGCTTGTATCGTATTAAAGTATGGGCTAAGAACCACTTGACTTGACGTTTCGCATTGAGCAACGTTGAAATTCGGTACTCTTCCCTCTCTTAATTTCCAGAAAATAGAAGGCTCCTTTCATGTCCATTTCTGTGTAGAATCTGAGGAAGAAGGGGGCGGAGGATATGGAGAAAGCCAAGTAAATCAACCAACGAAATTTGGCTCCATAAAACGTAATCTGATGGGGATGATTCATCGCATTGATTTCTGACCCGAGTTTAGTTTTGAGTTTATATCCAATCCAAAAACTCCTTGTGATGTGATTTTTGTGACAATTAAAAATTAAGAAAAAAATAAAGATTTATTATGATAACAGATTATTTGGGCTGATAGCTCGCAATTGATCTCATAAGAGAGTGTAAGGGCTTGCCCCGGTATGTGAACCCTCCAGTTATGATATTTTCATAATTTTAGTATTTTAAGGTTTATTCTCTATTTTGTTGTTTTTTGTAATTATTCTTAAATTCATTGTGAATGAGAAGTTTTTTTTTCTATTTCATTATTGTCATTAATTTTATCACATCCTCAAACAAAACATGTTGATAACGTATCTGATCCATGAAACTGCATTTTTTTTAGCGATCAAAGTGAGTATGTTTAGTGGGAAATCCGACCAAGGCCTCTGCAGCCTCTTTTATCCACTTGATCGCTTGTGTCATACATTTGTCGTTCGCGCCGCCTTTGGAATGATAAATGCTGAAAAGGCAAACGAGTTCATTTTTTTGTTAATCTTTTGTGTTATTTGGCACTACGTCTGTCTTGGTAATTTCACGAAGTCTGGAAGCGACGGTCTCGGTAAATCTGCGATAACACCAAGGAAATTCGACGCATAGCGCAATTATCCCGTCAAAACTTTTATGTCTTTGTTCTGCCGGCAGGGTTATAAATAAGGTTAATCTTGAATTTGGATTTGATCTGAAAAATATTAAGTAAGAAAATGTTTTTTACATTTGATATTCTTTGTAAAAATATAAAAGAATAAAATATAATCAAAGTTACTCAAAATTAAAAATATAAATTACAAATTTTTAATAATACTTTAAAGGGGATAGGCACAAACTAATTATCACCTCAATAATATGGTAGACAAATCAAGTTGGACCCCACCCTTGTTTAGGTTTGCATCATCTTTATGTACCACATTGAGTAAAGTAAATGTGTCCCCGTATTTTGAACTTTGGTGGGCTCCATTTCAATTTTACTATAACCATACAAAATGAAAAGAATTATAATAGATGAAAAAAATATAAGGAAAAATAGTGAGAAAAAGAGTAATAAACTCCTTTTACTTTCGTTTTTAACTTCTATATATAAAACTTAAATAATTTATCAATATTAATATCTAATTGTATTTGACCTAGTAATGACGCACAGCTCAATTAATTAAAACGTCTTGTGTCATAAGTATTCAAGAGTTGGATTCCCAATTGGAACAAATACTATAATAACCTTTAATGAAAAATTTTAAAAATCAGTGGCTCGTCAAAATGAAATCCGCCACCAATTATGGGTTTGAGAGAAAATAAAAATTAAAAAACCCGCAATTTATCTTAAAGACAAAAAAAAAACCCAGTAATTTATGAGTACAATGACCGAAAAATCGGGATTTCCCCAATAAATCGTCAATTTGTGAAAAAAAAAAATTACGGGGTAGTTCTTCACCAAAAAAATGGACGATTAATCTCGCTAATGTACGATTTTTTTGGAAAATAAAATGGAAAAGTAATTTTATTAAATCTTGATTATTTCTACCTCGATAGATATGTGGTTTTAAAAAGACATTTCGTATTTTTTAATTATTTTAAAATTTATTTTTTATTTTAATTTATTTTTGACTCGATAATAATGTGATTTTATTATAATCTATCTCTTAAAATGATATGATGCATGCTCCGGTTCGTGAAGTGTAAGTAGTCTTAAAGCTTGAGATATTCTCCCACCTATCAGGTCAGTTTTTTGAGTTGGGCTCTCCAATTAAGCTTGAGACCCTATCATTGATGGATTCGGAGTTAATCTTGTAAATGTGGTCGCTTTGGGTGAGCGTTGTTGTGAATGTCCCGAAATAACTGAGGATATGGAATGATCTGATCTATCCCGCCCAGCACAAGAGGTGTGGTGTGGAATGGTTTTTAAATTTAAGAGGTTTTCCCACCTACTTGGATTGAGTTCTCTGATTAAGCATAAGAATGTATCATAAAACATGAGAAAGAAATGGAGGAGGGATATCTCTCCATTCGCATCAAATGCCTTTGCTAGATAGTGGGCAATATGATTCACTCACCTACAAACATGACTAATGGAACGCCCTACAAACCATAAGCAATCTGAGTTCTGATCATTAATAATCACACCTTAGCGTGAGGTATCTAACATTTCTGTTGGATCAAAACAGTTTTAGTGTAAGCGAGTTATTGTGTTGATTTTGAGCCTAAATTAAAGTAGGACCCGATTGCTATTTTGAATAATATTTCATGGGTTCATATCATACTAAATGAGGAGAATAATGTAGTATATTCATTTGCTCAAATCGAGTAAGAAATGAATGAGAAAATAGGCTCTCAAGTGACCCTCTTGAAAATGTGTTTGGACTTTCAGTTTGAGTTGTGGACGTTCATGAAAATGTGCTGTTTGGACTTTCATTTTGAGTTGTGTTTTTTTATGATGAGTTGTGTCTTTTAGGATGGTGACTATCTAGAAAGTCACCAAGAGGTCTATAAATACTCAAGTTCATTGTCATTCTTATAGTAAGTTTTTTTTTTCCCCAACAAATTCGGTCGTGTTAAACAATGCCTTGGCGAGGCTTTAGTGTATTATTTTTTTAGCATTTGAGACAGTGCATTTTGAGAGTATACAACATAGTTTAGTTGTTTGGACGAGATAAGATTAAAGTGTTTTAACATCTCGTGTGAAGATCATTGAATCTAGGGAGCGGGCGCTCGGTGATAGTAAGCGCCGAGAGTGGGGAAACGAAATCATCTTAAGGAGATAGTTTCAAAAGCCCAGCCTTGATGCACCTAAAAGTTCTATCACAGTTCTATTATCTGATCGAGGTTAGTATCTAGTTTGCATATATAAAAAGCTATTAAGTAAACGAATTTATTATCATGTTTATCTTTATGTAACGTTTCTATATAAGCGTTTAATTCTTTGTTCTTGTTTTAATATACTTTCCATGTTTCAAAACTGAAATTTTAATCAATAATTTACTATATTTAAATACCCTAAAGTCAACATTCCTACATACTCTTTATTAACAACTGAAACTATGACTTAGGAGTCTGACTCCACTACGACATCAAGCAAGCCATTATTTTGTATCCAAACCAAGGCTTTCCTGCATCCTAAGGCTTTCGCAGCCAGCGCTTCCAACGGACCATGCAGCCGGCCATTTTTAGCCATCTGATGATTACGGACCACGAAGCCGAACCCCAGTTGGTTCCCCTGCTCCCTAACTGTTGCACTTCAGATTGCCCAACTGTGGAGGTTCTCAACTACGCCGACTGATATCATTGCTGGGGGCCGGGTTCGCTCAGCCTACAGTTTTTCGTGATCTTCCAGTCAGATAGGTACCGCCGAGCTGATTCAAATACTTGGGCATTAGTCCATCTAATATTACTCCACAACAGTGCATTCCGTCTATTCCATACACAGCAGCAGTTGAAAGCTACCATTTGCATGGAGTCCTCATCCGTTTGTTTGGTGGTCGTACTTCACCATCTGCAAAGCCCGAACGTATGAATTGTAAGTTAGTTAGCCATGCAATCTTCCATATTGCGGGAGGAGAGGGGACAAGATATCAATGCATGCAAGACACTTTCACATTCCATTTCAGACAGAGGGCACTTGCAATCATCCCTCACTCGTTTGGAAGCCAAAGCTACCCTGTTAAGGAGAAGACTTTCGGGGGTAAGCTTAGAACCCACAGTCTCTTCCAATCTCCTGGTTCCATGTAACTCCCTCTTTAAATTTATATTGTACTATTTTTTCATACGAGAACCAGAACCAGCTTTTTATAGCCGAATCTTTTTTTTTTTAATGCACTTTTGTTTCTAGGTATTAAATTGTCCTCGTTGGGACTAGAACATGAGACCTCCCCTTTCTATGCCCTTATCCATCGCTTTACCACTTAAGATACATAGGAATCCTTATCTCATAAAACTTATCTCAAAACAAATTTAATTTTTTTTAAAAATATTTATCTTTTTAAATTTATTAATTTCGTAAAGTTTTTATCTCAAATTATTTTAAATATAAAACTTATTAAAAATCACTGAAAGGAAAAAAGAATAATGAAGTTTCTATATTTAATAAATTAATTTAATAATTAATTAATTTAAATAAATTAACCTCAATAGCTCAAAGTTGTGACCACAAATTTATAATAAATTTTTAAAAATTAAATCTTAAACAAAATGTTTTATATAAATTTTAATTTGATAAATAAAACATGTTTTAATAAAATAGTACGTAAACTTTTTTAAATAAATAAATAAAATTGTATTAAAGGAACCCAAGCCATATATATATATATATATATATATATATATATATATATATATAAAATATTTTTATTAAAATATTTAACTATATTTTATTAATATTTTCATAAAATTCAAGTATCAATATATTTGTGTTTTGTGTTTAGCAATGTCTAATATGATATAATGGAGAAAAAAAAATTAACAGAAGAAGATCGATTATTCTTCTTGGTTTTTACTGTTTTTGTCTATTAATCTTTTTGGTTTTTTCTTTTCATTTTTTATTGTGTTTATAGTAATTATTTTAATTTGATATTTGATATATGATTATAAAATTATAAAATTATTTTTTATTTTGGAATAATATATGATTGATTAAAAAAATATTTAATTAACTATTTTAATAGTTAAATTTTTTATTTATATAAGTAACAAATCGAAAATTGGTGATTTTTTTTTTTTTTTTCAATGGCATGGTTTGGTTGAAATTTGACGAGGGCCTAGCCCATGCAGCACTTGTAAGACGGGCCGGACTCAAATGGGCCTGCCATGCACATTCCCTCCCCTAGATCTTTGTGAAAAGCAACATCGACTAGCCTTTTAAATGGGCTTTCTTGTTGTAATGATCCTACAAGGGAAGTAGGATTGATGCCAACACTTCAGAGAGTATATACATATTGTTGTTGATATTCATAATAAAAAAAAAAAACTAATTGTATAATTATAAGAAGTTATCATTATAATGAGTTATACTATAATAATTATAGTTATAAAGTTTTTTTTTTGCTCAGATAATTATAGTTAAAAAGTTGAAGAGTTCTTTAAAATTTAAAATGAATAAAGATAAGTAGTCTCTTGTAATATTGGCATGTTTGGATTGATAAAAGAAATAAGAAAAAACTTATTAGTAGGCATCATTCTTTTTTCTTTCCAAAAAAAGAATTAAGAAATATTTTTCGTAACCATGGAGCCGATGAAATTAGTAATAATATCCATGAACGCGAACAATACAACCACTACTTCAATTAGGTGTGTTGGATGCTACAAATATACTATTTCCTTTAATTCTCATTTGTATAAGTTTATATTAATATTCAGTAAAGTGAAGTAAATAAATAATTAACAAAAAGAACATCGAGCTTATAAAGTCTTGAAGAGGATGAGAATTTTTGGCTTGAATGTTAAAATTAGTTTTTCCCTTCGGCACTTGGGTAGCCCGTTAATAAAATTTTAAGATGAGCCAGCCCAATGTTGATTAAAAAGGGTGAACCATGACTAAGCCCATATAATAAGGTGTCCATATCATAGTGCCAAATCTTTCCAGCCATTACAAAGTAATTTAATCAAATTTAAAAGAATAAAAAATAAAAGAGAAATAATACAACATTTTAATAGTAACCTTCGATCATCCAGGTTGTAAAACATTATTTTTTTTATATAATTAATGTTTTTTTTTTGAAAAATCAATACTGTAATTTTTTACCATACAAATTATGCATGACTAATTTGTGAACAAAATTACATCTACAAACTTTTGCAAATGGACAACAAATCTGAGAATTGATTTAAAAAATGTTCTTAAAAATAATTATATGTTAGACTGGAAAACACTTGCATTTAACATTTTTTTGACCAAGTCTTAGGATTATTTATTTGCAAATATGGATATTTAGAATATATTTTAATAGTTTTACTTATTTTTAAATTATTTGAAAAAATAAGTTGATAAATATCAAGAATAATTAGAAGATTACAAATTTTCAATAATGCTTTAAAATTGACAGACGGTGACCAATGATCCATACATGCATGAAAAAGACCAAAGTCATTTTCATCACATTAATAAGATGGTTGACCAATCATATTCGACAAAACCCTTCTTTAGGTTTAGATCGTCTTTATGGAGTCCTAGTAAACACAACCCTTGATCATGAAATTACAACATGTTCAATCTTCATCAACGGATTTTTTAAGTTATTTATTAACATGAACTTTTAATTGTATTTGATTGTTACAGTAAAATTAAACACAAAAGGAAAAACCCATCATGCATAGCTTTTATGCTAAAGCATTAAACAATTAAATAGACAAGACATAAGAAAAGGAGGAGTACCGAGTTTAACTCTCAATGAGAATAATTTATTATATTATAATTAAAGTGTTTAACTATAAAAAAAAATACAAAAGGGAAAAGTAATATTTTTTATTTTTTATAATTATGGATGTTTTGACCAGTTTATACGTACCCCAACTAATCTCATGAGAATTTCAAGTTAACGATTAGGTAAATCTTCAGTATTGAGATGATTGGAACCAATGGTTACTGGGTAACCAATATATATATATTATATACAGAAGCTCATAGACGTACATTTACGAGGATTAAATTACAAAACAAAACATTAGAAATGGGTATGCGGTAAGTATGGAGTAGTAGTGTCTGAAGAAGACAATAATAGTGATTGTCCTCCACCTCCAATACTAGTGTTCCATAGACTGAAAGAGAGCCACTCTTGATAGACAGACCATATACAATATATATATATATATATATATATATATATATATATATATATATATATCACACTGGGTTTATTTCAAAGCTGTTTATTTTTTATCATGGTGGGTCCCACTGAGTGTACGTATTAAGGGCACTTGCGCTTGTTGCCATGGGTGGTCATGTTGGCGTAGCATGCGCAGGTCTCGTAGTTACCGTAAGTCCCCGGAGGGACGCAGTTGCAGCGGGCGCAGCATGTCCCACACGCCCTTTTGCACAGATGTGGCCTTGACGACAGCCTACACCGAGCACTGCATGCTGCCCCGCAATCTGAAAATTAACAACGTTGTACTAACTATATGTTAATCTTTCAGAGTTCGAAACAAGTTTCCAACATATATATATATATATATATATATATATATATATATATATTTATAACTAGATGAATTCAATGAGACGTACCGATTTTCTGGGTCGGAGGACTTGCATGGGTCGGAGGATTCTCGTCGTCGCCGCCGCTCGTCGTCGCCTGAAACTCCAAACCAAACGTATAATTAATATTATAGACAAAAATATTATTGAGACCCTGAGATATAGCAGACCGAAAGAATCTTGGAAAACTTACCGCCTCGGAAATCTGGTAATTAAGAAGAAGAGAAATGAGAAGTAAAGCAAGGAGAGCTTTGGAGATGGCCATGGTTTTGGTTTGTATCTTAGGACTTAGGAGGAAGGTGTTGGACGTATTTATAGGGGGGAAAAAAGGGAGACGGGCGGCAATGAAGAGGGAGGACGGCACATTCCAAACCTGTCACTGTATTACGCGGAGGGTGGGAGGAAGGGAGGGTGGCATTAATTAATTTATATTTTATTTGGGGATTCGGGGAAGAGGAGGACCCCAGTTTGATCAAACCCACTCACTCAGTTAGTGAAAGTTGGTACACTCTCAGCCTCAACCTCAGGGTTATGGATCTATCTGGCCTTTGGCTTCTTTCTATTATTCCTCATTGAGGTATTGGTTGGCCCCCCACCCCGCCCCGTTGCTTTTAGTAAGAGACGTCGTCTTTAAGTCTACTCGCTTTTAGGCTTTGATATTATGACATTCAATAGGAAGTAGATGGAAAAACGTAACTCTTTTATGTTTTTTTTTTGACATCAACTCTTTTATGTTTAAATAAAGAAATATTCGGTTAAAAGATATTAAATAACTTTATTATTTTTACAAAGAAATAAAAAAAAAAAAGAGGTATTTTTATCCTGATTTCATTTCAGAAGTCCTTTTAATCAAATAAAAAACGTTTGATTAATCTACGGTGAATGGGACAAACACACTTGTTATACCGACTCCTTTCAGCCTCTATCCATTATTGCCTTTCAATTACAATTTACAATCTAATCAGATTCCTTTCGGGCCCCCACAGACCACAGACCACAGACCACGACAACCAAACCAACACCATGTTTATCCTACTTCTTAAATAAAGATGTTTTTATGCGAAGCAGAGAAACATTACCCCAATTACCCATTACCCAAGGAAACCAAAGCCTCTGAGCGGAAACAGAAAGGGAAGTGAAGCACAAAGGGTGAGACAGTCAAAGTAAGCGTCCACACGTGCGGCATCACTTTAGTGGTGTTGGTGTTGGTGTTGGTAGTACTTGACAGAGAGCATGGAAATATGGAATATGGATAAATGATATTAAATATTAATGAACTAAGACAGCTGGCCAGAGTCTGTCATGGGATGGGATAAAGGGTTTACAGCTGTACTTTGTTGTGTTCAATCATCAGCTTCTGCCACGTGTCAGTCCCGTCCCTCTCATGCTTCGATTTGATAGCGTTTGCCATCCAAGTGGTCCATGGGTCCCCCCACTTTGGCCTCCTAGAAAGGAGTTTGGGTCAAAATGACCTTATTATTCAAAATATATATTATTTTTAAAATTATTATTTAATATAACTCTCTCACAGGAAAGATGTTTAATTTTTTTAAAATTTTTTAATATAGGTTTTTTCTTAAAAACTAATAATTTTTTAATACAATATTGTAAATCATCTTCTTCGAGGTTTGAATCCCTCTTCTTTCTTTTCATATCCTATCATTTAAACGGTGACTTTCTAATCAATTGAATTAGACTTAAAAAAACTCAGTTAAAAACTATAGTTTATTTATTTAATATAGCTCTCTTACAGGAAAGATGTTTAATTTTTTTTAAAAATTTTAATATGAGTTTTTAAAGCCCAGCCAGCTTTTGTCTGATATAGTAAGTGAATCCTTCTTCTCACTTTTCATGTCCTAACATTTTAACAGAGACTTTCTAACCGATTAAGTTGGACTTAAAAAATCTAAGTTAAAAACTATAGTTTTATTTTTTAACTAAAGCTATAATTATAAACTAACATTTTAGTTCAAAAATAAAATCATAATTTCTAATCACGGCTTATAAATTAAATTTAAAAAAAAAAAATCTCTCAATGAGTCATTTTAAATAAAAGTTACATGAAATAAATAATTTTTTTTTTATAAATGAATTATTTTGATCCCAAACTCCCAAAAAAGGCCCCCTGTTCTATTTCGACCGGGTTAATAAGGACTGTTTGTCTTTTTTTTTCTTTCTCTTGAAGACGAGGACGATACGATGAGACAAATTTAGTGTAACATTTTTAACCATCTTGTTTGTCGAGAATCATCAAAAGTGAATCTTTTTCTTTTTCTTTTTCTTTTTTTTTTTTTTTTTTTTTTTGTATATTATAAAGTTATTCTACGCGTTTCTTTTATTAGGTGGGAAGGCTTTGGTCTGCTTTTATTGGTAGGAAGAAAAAAGTTTGATCCAAAAAAAAAATCTGATTCTAGAATGACATAGGTAATCTGATTCGTTGTTTTGTGATAGTTGTCCATCAACCTTTTTCGAATCGATTTGAAAAATATAGAGGGTTGGTTTGATTCCTTAAAAATTATTTGAGAAAACAATTTTTTACAAGATTGATAACACTATTTTGATATTCCTTTAAAATTATTTTTGTTTCATAAATTTAGTATTTTCTGTTACATCTTTTTTTTTCAGTATAAACGAGGCTAAGCATGTGTCACGATCGCATGCTCGATTCACGTATAAAGTTTGATATGGTGTAGTTTAAAGTACTACGTTTATCGAGATAGATCTTTATATTGAATTCTGGAATTAGTTTAGGAAAGCATAATAATGTTCATTTGTTTTTATTTGTTCTCTTTCTATTTTTAGAACAACAAACAGTTTTTAAAAAGAGAAATACCATACAAATTAAATCTACTTTCTATCTAGATTTTATTTTCCATTCGGGGATATTTCCTGATTTTATTTTTATGTGTCGATGTATGTAGCAGCCAAAGTTGATAATTTGCTTCTACTTTAAAATCTATATCCATACTACTCTTACAACTACTGTTTTATATTTGTTAATTCCAAAACAATCTTTAATTTTGATTTTGATTTTTCATAACTACCTTTAATAATACTAATAATCACGTTAAATAAAAATGAATGCCCTCAATATAATAACATGATACCATATTAATCATCTTTTAATTTTAACAGTTTCACGAGATTTATTACTTTTTTATTTAATAACAAGATTTAATACTTTAAGTTTCCAATTTCAAAAACTATCTTTGATTTTACGTTTTAACCCTTAGTAATACTGATAATCACATTAAACAAAAATGAAATATTTCTATTAACATTTAATACCTCAACATAACAATAATATGATACCTTATTTATACTACCAGTTTCATCGGATTTATTGTCATTTATTTACTTTACTTTTTTATATTTATGTTTTATGTAGGACAAAGGTTTCGAAACTTAAAGTTTTACATTTATATTTTTCAATATTTATATTCTTGGTAGGGCAAGGGTTTCAAAATTAAAGTTTAACGTGTTGTTGTGACTTTTGCTTTATCCATATTCTCATATATATTTCATCGTTCTCATTCAATCGATCATGACGTTCTTCTTTTTGAAGTGTGCCCATGATAAACACTATAATAGCTCAAGCTCTTTTTGAATCAAAAGTTCTTCCTTAAACTTGATGAATAAGGGAATTATGTTGAATTTCAATCAAATTCAAGTTGTCTTACATTCTTGCTTTCTGTAATCTCTCTAAAGTGAAAGATTCTAAGTGGTTATACTTGGACTATATAGCTTTAAGAGATATTGTTTTCTCACAAAATAACTACTTTTGTGGTCACGTATAACATCGTTATGTGACTTGAGTGGAACGAATATGTTGTTCTTAGGATTCTTGGGTGGGAGCGACCTAAAATTAAGTGTTCTTTGTATTTTTATTGTTTTGTAAGTTTACTTTTATAATTTTTGTCGTTATTTTAGTGATATCAGCACCGTCATTCTTCTTGGTTTCATATTCTTAATGAGTTCACATATCAATCTAATCGATTGTAGATATAGGTATGAAGTTTTTGTAATTAAGTCAATTGTATTTGCTTCATATTTGTTGAAATATAACATCAAATATTTTCTTTTTGAAGAGAATATAACATCAAATCCTAACAAACACATCAAGTCTATATAAAAAATTATTAAAAATAAAATGTATTCTTAAAGTATACTTTAAAATATAAAGATAAATCGAGTTAAGAAAAAAAAATTCAAATTGCAAACAAATTTTATTCTATTAAATATCACAATTTATTATGATTTTAAAAAAATAAAATTAAATAAAAATCTTAACATTTGTACAAAGTTATTGTAGATTATCACATAATTTTTTTTTGTATATTTTTAAAATTTATGCATTTAATGATATAAGAAATAAAAGCAAATTTAAAGTAACAAGTATAATACTAAATGTTTTAAATTAAATTTTCAGCTTTGCTTATGTAGAGTCATTTTTGTTGATAAAAAAAAAAATCTCTAAAATGCTATTTTTGATTGTTTTTTTAGTCTCATATTCCATAAATATACAAATATTCCATAAATATTCAAATACCCTTAATAGAATTTCTCATATTTATTATAATTCAATTCCTCTTATATATTCACGTTACGATCCCATCACCCGAATTTATTATAATTCAATTACTCTTATATATTTATGTTCTTTGACGGGTCAAACCAAATCAAAAGTTAATTTAATTCTTAGTTATTATTTTGGACATCTATGAAAACAAAGATGATTTTGGTTTTTTTGTGAGTAATAAATATAATTTAATGTTGCTTTACACATATGGAATTATAGCCTTAAGCAAGTTATAACCAGATCCATTGTATTTGAATCCAAAACGCAAACAATCTCGGTTAGCCAAGCATTTTGATTCACAACTTATGAAATTTGTGGTGTGAGATTGATGAAGCTTTATCTAGACGTAGCAATTTAATCATGACCCGTTGGACTAACCCGATTCACTCGGAACTAGGGTCACGTTGGTATGTTAATTTCTTGACCTGAAAAAATTGAGTCAAATTTGACCCGGTCCGGCAACCCGTCCCCCTAAATTGCCACATCTCTTTACCATATATATAGAATAATGTCGTCACTAAACCATTGGAATCAAATAAGAAAGTTTAAATTTTTATCCTAAATAAAGCTTATTAAAATATTTGATAGAGAATGTTTGATTAATTTTTTTAGGTAACAAGAAGGAATCACTTGATTAAGGAGACCGCATTTCTTTAATCATAAATATACAATAAAATGTATTTATATCTTATCCATATATTTTTTTAATGAAATCTTTAACAGAATTGTAAAAACGATTAATTTTTATATTTCAAACTTATAACCGTTATTGTGTAAAAAAAAAATCTTATTCACAAACTCATAATAAAATCATAATTATTTATACACGAGACCCAGAAATTGTTTTTTATTTTTTTAATTTTATGATTTAATTATTGATTGTTTATATTATAATACAAAAAAGTCATTTTACAAAAAAATTATATAATTTTAGATTTTTTATTTTTTATTCTAAATGATTGGTAACAAAGAAAATTAGAAGATAACATGAATCAAAATACTATTTTATTTTATTTTATTTTGAGTGCTATAAAATTGAAAAACCTTTTTTTTATATTGTCTTCTCAATCAAGTTTTAATTTCATCTAAAATCATATTCTAAAAATTATCATAAATTAATATTAATATAATTTTAAAATTGAATATTAAATAATATATTTGAGAGATTAAAAATATTTTTTAATTCTTAAAAAGGTAGTAATCTTTTTACTTATTAATTTAAGGTATTAAATTGCAATATCACATTGCTTTTTTTAGTAAGGAAGGTGAAAAAAAAAATTAATTTTATCAATTTCAAGCATCTATGTATCAAATATAAATACTTCTTAAGTTTGCAATTGAATAGTAACATTGATTTTCAACAATTAAATCACCGATTCATTTATTAGGTTTTAATATAAAATCACACATAAAATATTTTATAAATACAAAATTATTCTAATTTATAATTTTTTAGTATTAATATTTTTTTTATAGTGTTCATATATTTTTTTAGTATTCTTTATGACAGTTTGAAAATAACTTTAACATTAGTAACAATGCAGAAAAAAAAGTTATAAAACAATAATATTAAAAAATACAAAGAAAATGACAATAAATTATAAATATTATGATTATTAAAAGAAAAATATATTAATAACTATACATAAAAAACTAATTAAAAATAATAAATTTAGTCCAAAAAAATAAATAACATGATTAAATCAAAATTTGACAAGTCATAAGGATTAATGTAGTATTTATTTTTAACTTTAGAAAATAATTTTATTATCATAAAGTTTGAAAGTTTGATATGAAAAAATGTAATTCTATTTATATATCATCCACATCCTTTTTAATTTGATTTTATATTAATTCATAATATAACTATTTTTACTTAATTTTGAATTGAAGTTCTGAAAAAAAATAATTATATATTTGTTTATTTTATTTTTCTTATTTTCTCACGTGCATTAGCACAAAATGCACGTGTTCGCTTACTAGTTACATATAAAAATAGGAGATGTTTTACAAAAGTTATTTTAAAAACTGTTCTTATTAATATAACTTTTCTTTCAAAACTATCCTTATTACTACTTTTCATCTCCATTTACTTTGGATTTAATATAAATTCAATTCAATTTTGATCTTAATCATATTCCATAAAATAACAACGTCATTCACGTACGTTATGAGCGTTTTAGTTTTCTCCTTATTTGTTATCCACTTTAAAAAGTTAAGTTTCTTATAAGAAAATAAAATAAGTTTCTTATAAGAAAATAAATTTTTCAATGCTTCATTTATCTCCTTATTTGTAAACCATTTTAAAAAGGTAAGTTTCTTATAGGAAAATAATTTTTTCCTTTCAATTCTCCCTTCTTTTGTTATCCACCTTGAAAGATAGGTTTCTTTTAGAAAAATAATTGAAAAATTCAATAATGTGTTGCCGTTAGAAAAATCAGGTTAATTTTATAAAACTACCATTGATAGTACTAATAGTAAGCTTATTCTTGCACATTCCATTTCATTTATCAACCGTTTTATTATAGGATTTAATTAGGAAGCTTTGTATATTCATGGTCGTTCCTTTTATTTGATTGGTTATTTGATGAAAATTTAAGAAAACTTATAACTTGGAGTTGTGGACAAAAATAGATTATTTAAAAAATTACAATATATATATATATATATATATATATATATATATATATATATATATATATATATATATATATATATATATATATATGTATACCATATATTATATATAATTTTTATTAGTTTGGGACAGATTCTATAACTTGTTTGAAACATTTAAAGTAATTGTCAAATAATATTTTTAAATTATAACAAAATATATTTGGAAACTTAAAATCTTACCAATTTATTTTTTATATTTTAAAATATCTTTTAATATAAAACGTTTTATAATTAAGCATATCTTAGGGGTAGTTTGACAGTGCTTTTTAAAAGTGTTTATAAACCTAAAAACACTTTTAAGTGTTTTTAGGACCAAAAAAAAAACATTTAATAATATTTTTAAAAGCGTTTTTGAAAGTTCAAAAAAACAGTTCAAGTGTTATTTAGAGAAGCATTTGGGAGGTGTTTTATTAAAAAAAAACACTTTAAAAGTTTTTGGATATTCCTAAAATGCTTACTTGTTTATCCTTAAATGTCTATTTATTTTATTTAAAAAATCCGGATAATATCATATACTCTGAAAAATTCAAATAATTCAAATCTTTTTGTAAATATTAAAAAAAATAATCTATAATCATAAAAAAATTTACAAAAATAATTATTTAAAGTTTTTATTAATACAAATCTTTGCATACATTTATTAATTAATTCAAATCCTTTTGTAAATATTTTTATAACTTTCCTTATGAATAATTTTGTTAGGTTTTGTTCATGCAAATGTTTATGCATGTTTATTTAACTGGTTAAATCTTTTTATAAATATTTTTATAATTATAAAAATAATTATTTTAAGGGTTTTTATTAATACAAATATTTATGTATGTTTATTCATTAATTCAATTATTTTAAAAAAATTTATAATCATAAAATAGTTGATTTAGGTTTTATTAATATAAAATTTTATATGTATTTGTATATATTTATAATAAAATTTTGTATTTATTATGATATCTTATTTTTATAATTAAATATTAAATGTCATTTTTGGTAATTTTAATGATATAAAAGTATTTTCATACATATGCGACATGTTACAAAAAACTTTTATTGAATCACTTTTTCGAATTCCTATAAAAACGTTTATGATAAAAGCGTTGTCAAAAAAAGCATTTTGGAAAGCGCTGCTAAATTATTTTGTATAATCAAGGGTATTTATTGATAAAAAAAATAATTGATTAATAATCAAAGAACTCAATAAATACATTACAAAATAATAACTTTATTGAAACAACGAAGCATATCAATTCGTACTGGGTAGATAACATTCCTAGCATAGATTTAGAATTGTTAGCTGTCATTAGTCTCCCAAATTTGCAAGGGACAAAATCAAAGAAAAACTAGGGTTAAAGATGAATCATTCCTTATCTTGAGTGTGTTCTACTCAGCGCACATTAAATTTAGGATATTTACTTAGATATATAGAGCATAAAGAGAGCAATTGAGACGATGCAATGGAACTAGAAGCGAGGAGAATATAGAACTATGGGCCCATAGCTAATTACTATTAAACTATCCCATAAATGACCCATAATTAGCATGCACAATTATACAATTAAAATTATAATATGATTATGCTTGAACCCTTGATTGTAATTAATCTAACATTCTACACTTAAGACGGCATAATCATAACTCAAATTATTTCTCAATGGATTTACATAGTCAAACCAATCATATACAATTAACATACCGAGAGGATATATAAATTGTACATAATTAAGCGCTACAAATAAAAAATCATAACTTAAATGCTTCTAGAAAAGACTTATATAGCCATAACCAATCATGTACAATTAATATACCGAGAGGATGCATCAATTGTACATAGTCAGACGCTACTAATCTAGAAGCATTACAATTACAAGAGCATTGATTCAATAGAAAGAAAACATCATTATATCATTAATCTAGTTAAAATGATACAAAATCATAAGATAATAACAAATGTCAAAATGTGCATGTAATAATGAAAAACATGAGCTTTCTTTACAAAAATACATGAAAAGGCAGAACTCCCACTAAAACAAAGAGTCGGGGCTTCTAACAATCCCATGAGGGTGATGTATTCTTGAAACGCACATATAGGTAAACCTTTGGTTAGTGGATCTGCCAACATGCTAGTCATAGGCATGTGCTCAATTGAAATGAGGGACTCTGTAACTTTCTCTTTAACAAAAAAATGAACTTCACATCAATGTGCTTAGAGCAAGTGCTAGTGTTCCTAGAAGATCTGGGTGAGAATTATCATCATAATTTCAGCGGTATAGAATTAGATGAACAACGCAAAGTTGAAATGAAGTTCCACAACCATATTGCATGACAAGTAGCCTCATAACATGCTACATACTCTGCCTCTGTAGTAGAATAAGTTGTAAGTGTTTGCTTGAGACTTTTCCACGAAACAATTCTTTCAACTATCATAAATATATAACAAGAAGTTGACTTTTTATCATCAACGTAGCCTGAATAATTGAAATCACTAAAACAACCACCTCAAGAGTGTCAGTATGCTAATATGTCAACATGAGATCCTTGATACCTCAAAGATTTCTTTGCCACTTTCCAGTGGCTTTGATCAGGATCACTCAAGTACCTACCCAACACGTTGACAACAAAAGCAATATCAAGGCGTGTGCATTCTTGAACACACATCAGGTTGTCCACAACTGAAGAATAAGGGACTGTTTTTATCTGATCTCGCTCAATATCATTATGAGGATATTGGCCTTTGAAAAATTTATCATCCTTTACAATCGGTGCCTTACCAGAAGAACATGATTGAATGTTGAACATTTTCAGAATGCGTTCAATATATGTTGGTTGAGACAATCTCAGAATGCCACTAAGTCTATCGCAAAGTATCTGTATGCCCAAGACATAGCATATTTCCTCAAGATCCTTCATATCAAAATGGTTAAACAATAACCGCTTTGTCTTAGCCAACAAGTCAGTATTATTGGCTGTGAGAAAAATATCATCAACATATAAAACAAAGAATATGTATTTGCTCCCACTGACCTTCATATATATGCATTGATTGATGATGTTCTCTTTAAAGCCATTGACAGTGACAACTTCATCAAACTTGAGATACCACGGCCTAGAAGCCTGCTTTAAATCATAAATAGATTTTTGGAGCTTACAAACCATGTTTTCCTTACCAACTTCCTGAAGACCAGTAGGTTGAGAAATTTAAACATCCTTAACTAAGCCTCCATTCAAGAAAGCTGCCCTCACATCCATCTGATGCAACTCCAAATCAAAATGAACCACTATAGCCATAATAATGCGTAGAGAGTCTTTAGTGGACACGGGAGAGAAGGTTTCCTTAAAATCAATACATTCTCTTTGACTATAACCCTTATCTACTAATCTTGCATTATATCTCTTTACCTGTCTCTTGGCATCGTGCTTAGTCTTGAACACCCATTTGCACCCAATAGGTCTCCAGCCATCTGACAAATCTACCAAGCTCCACACTTTATTCTGTTACATGGAGGTCATCTCATATTTCATTGCATCGATCCAGAAGTTGGATTGAGGACTAACAACGGCTTCATTGTAGGTAGTCGGATCTGATACATCACCCACATCATACTCATGCTCTTATAAGTATACAATATATTCATTTGAAATTGAAGGCCTACAAGCCCTCTCAAGGGTATATCCATGACTACATCTAAGGCTACAAAATCTACATCTAGGGCTACTAGATCTACATCTTCAATTGGTTCATCGTCGGTAGTAGCTACTGGATGTTGGTCAACAACAGGGCTAGAGATAGGAGTGGAAGTAATAGGCACATGAATAAAAGTTGGGTGTTCCTTGAACACAATTTCTCTTAGCCCTTAGCTTGCACTAGTATCATTCTCAAAATAGATAGCTCGATCTTACTCAATCACTCTAGTGGTGTGCGACGGGCAATAAAACCTAGAACCTCTTGATCCCACACAATAACCAATAAAGTACCCAATAATGGTTTTTTAATCAAGTTTCTTAGTTGTGGGTTGTACAATCTCACTTTCACCTTACAACCCCAAACATTGAAGTGACGAAGACTAGGTTTCTTTTGTGACCATAGCTTATATGGAGTCTTAGGAATAGACTTACTAGGCACTTGATTCAAAATATAAGCTGTAGTTTTCAAAACTTCACCCCACAAGAACTCAGGTAGTGAGGAATTAACAGGCATACATCACACCATATTAAGAAGCGTACGATTTCTCTTCTCCACAATCCAATTTTGTTGAGGTGTACCAGACATTGTATACTGAACATCAATGCCACATTCCTGAAGGTACTTTGCAAATGGTCCAGGGTTGTGTTTCGTCTCATCATATCTACCATAATACTCACCACCTTTGTCAGAATGAACCACTTTGATCTTCTTCCCTTATTAGAGCTCAACTTTAACTTTGAAAGCTTTGAAAGCCTCCAAAGATTCAGACTTCTCATGAATGAGCTTGAAAAAATCATAACGGGAATAATCATCAATGAACGTAATGAAATATTTTTAGCCACCCATAGCAAGAGGAGTGAATGACCCACAAAAATCTATATGAATAACCCACTTAGTGCATCTATCAATCTTGGCATTTTTAACCTTGGCGATCAGTTTACCTTTGATGCAATCTACACAAGTATCAAAATCTAAGAAATCAAGATCTGGAAGAATCTTATCTTTAATTAATCTCTCCATTCGCAGTCTAGAAATGTGACCTAAACGCTTATGCCAAAGAGTAAAAGACTTTTCATTCAATCTTAAACGTTTGGAGTTACTAGTAGTAGTAATAGTAAGGGTAGCAGAAACAAAAGACAAAACAAACAACTCTAATTTGTAAAAACTCCCACAAAGTAGTCTAGTGTCAATTAATAGTGAATCTCTGTATAATTTAACTTTTCCAGTTCAAAAAAGAAAACTATATCAAAGTCTACAAAAAATAGGCACTGATATCAAATTTCTCCTGATCGAGGGTATATACGCCACATCCTGCAATTCCATAAAATTTCCTATACTGAGCTGTAATCTAACAACTCTTAGAAAATAAACTTAGACTCTTGTCTTGTCTCCCATGTACACATACTGCTCTGAACTAGTTGGACTTCTTTTGCTTATCATCACTTGCATAGACTTGCAAGCTTGATTGGTAGCACCACTATCTAACCACTAAGTATCAGATGACACATCAATGATATTGGATTCAAAACAAACATTCACCAAATGATTATTAGATAACTCATTTTCGAATTTCTTGTAATTAGTCTGTTGAGTTTCGTGATGACAAAGAGCAGAAGCTTAAAGGCGGAAAGGAATAAACAAAAGAGCAATGTCAAGAATACATGTAAACCAAAGACATGCAAATTGCTCTATTCTTGACACGAATGATACTTAAAAGTGAGTGCTTAAATCTTTAGAGTCTTTAAAATACAAAAAAGACTTCATTACTGCAGTGAAACAATTCCTTAACGCTTCATAACCAAATGCGTCAATTTTTCATCGATAGGGTAGTAAAATTACGCGATTCATAACAATTAATGAAACTTCTTCACCAAACTAAACATTCTACCAAATAATAAAGTCATCGATAGGATAACTTTGCTATCTGTATGGATCTTAGCGAAATTGATGCGCAATACGAGAGAAATTTCAATTGTAGCATCAATTCCAAAAAATATCCGACATACTAAAACTCAAGAGAGACAAGTTCTTAAGCATTCAATATTTCTCAATTTTACCTAAGTCTATAAGCATTCAATTTTATTCATAATATGATGCTATAAATAATCATAAATAGCACCAACATAAATTGTTAAAACAATGTGTAAAAACTAGGAAAAGTCGGTAAATTGGGTAAAAACACTGAGTCTGCTGGTTCAATGAACCAAACTTATGTCGAGTATAGAGAAACCTAGTAGTATATAAAACACAAACTTAGCTGAACACCTCAAAAATCCTAGAGAATCAACACAAATTAATAAACTAAATCAGCAAGCGAATTTCACCTCTTGTTTACTGCTACCAAGAAAGGCCAAAATATATTTATCTTCATCCTTTTAAAATATCTTCCTCTATCCGATAAACAGGGACCATGAATAATGAAAAAAAAATTGAATCCATCTTGATCGCTAAGTTAAGGTATGAAAGAAGAAAAAAGTTTGTTATTTGACATACACCGCTATCACAATTAATGAAGACTGGTTTACACGGCAAATCAAGATATACTTTTCTTTGAATTTGTATTTTTTAGTAATGCATATTACGGTATAAAGAAAATAATTGAGAGAGAGATATATATATATATATATATATATATGCATGGCCCTCAATTATGTATTAAATGATATTCTTTTGTTCTCGTAAATAAGATAATAGAACGACGAGCTGAGCCGAGCTTGAACATTTCGAAAGCAGTTGAGCCACTCGGAAGGCTGGCCTGAGCTCGAGCCCGAGCTGAACGACTTGGGGTACCAAAGGTCAAGCTGGCTGATTTAAAAAGCTGGGCTGGAGCCATGAGCCTAAGCCTATGCGAACCAGCCTCGAGCGAACTCGAGCCTCGGCCTCCAACCTCGAGCCTGCGCAAGCTTTTGCATTGCAATCAACTGTCACCATACTTTAACTTTTGTAACTGATCCGATAACAAATACATCAATTGGCTAAAGAATTTTGTGGATTTATTTTAATTCATGGATTGAACATGCAAGCTTGGCAGTTTACTTCCTTCCAACATTTGCTCTTCCTCTCTGATCACGCTATAATCCACCGCCAAACAATCAGAACCGAAAATTATGAAATAGAAATTAAAACAAGAAATTCTGTATAGCAGAAACAAGATACCACCAAACTATTTGAATAAGAAAGATTGGTCGGAATTAATTATCTAAAGAAGAAATATGAGACAACAAGATTCGCTAAGGTAAACTCATTAGGTAATAAATAGAATTGGTCCTCGAAATGATATCATGGTTATGGTTAAGAATACCACCTTCCTCGATCACTAAGATGCGATGATTAATTTTGGCTTCACCACTACCGACTGACTGAATTCTCGTACGTAAACAGAACTGGCTGTAATTTTCATACCAAAGAATGACGGTGGCACTCGGTTACACTATCTGCTCGGTAGCCCAGATGCTCGGCCCTTTGTTTCCTTCTATGAAACCCCACCCCACGATCACCCTTGATGCTCTTTACCATACCACGCCTAGACAAGTACAAGTTGCTCGGGGCATCAAGATTCAAAAGGGCCCCCAATACCCCAAGATTTGAGATTGATCCCTTGGTTCATCAGCCGAATTGATCGAGTCGGGTCCGTGTATATCAATGCTACCAAGATCCAGAAACCTTGTTGGGGCTCACGCTACCGCCTCTATGGGTTTGGCTAGAGCCCTAATACCCTCATATTTGTAATCGGAATCTAGTACACTAGGATCGACCGATCGTACCAGTGGGTCATACCCAACATCCATGTCCTTCCCGACGCCCCTTTGCCGCGGCACCTTCTTCACGCCATCACACTGAACATACCGTCACAACACCTTCGCTGGCTATCGCTGGTACCATTTCGCATCGGCAGATCCTGAGATTCAGTATGGGCCCCAAATGATTTGCTGCGGATTCGCTGGAGTTCGCCGGTTACCGCCGGGCCCTTAACGGCTTCATGATGATTCACGCATTGCCATCCATATCGACCGATTTTAGAGTTTGAGATCCATTATGATCGAGATCCGGACACATGACCTGGAGATTTACTTTTGGCGCGCTCCGAGCCCGGATCATGCACCAGCAAGACCGATCCCGCGGTCGACCGAGGCTGTTTCGCTCTAGTGGATTGATGGGTCCCATGACGGAGCCGAGCTTTTCGACCGAGCTCCTGCTTCGAGTTCCCAAATGTTCCGGTTTAATACGCCCGTTCACTTTGCTGAAATTTTACGAAATGAGCTCGAAATGAGCTTTTTTCGAAATATCTGATCAGTCCAGCCTGGCCCGTCACCACACCCTACTCAGAATCGGATTGATATTTACAATCAAACAACCAACAAAAAAAGACTTGACGAAATCTATACTACTTTATGTCCAGCTGCTCTATGCATCGCCACCTTTGATACAAACAAATCAAATAAAAGAAGAAAATTTTCTTCCACGATCCATCCTACAAACTAAGATATTTGACTATTACTAAGTAACTACAAAACAAAAAAAAAGCTCTTTGATTGATGTTACGGAAAACTCAATTTAGAAACACATCTTATTTCTGGAAGAGGGTTGTTGCATTCTGTATGATTGCAATATGAGAACTTATTGCAGAGAGAAATAAATTTAAATTTTATATTTTTTTGATGCTTAAATTACTAAAATAATAAATAATAAAAACCACAAAATTATTACATGAGGAGTCTGATAAATTCGACAAAATCAAATAAGGATATAAGGATCATAAATGAGAAGTGTAAATATTCAAAATAAATTTCAGATAAAATATAATGAAAACAAAAGCAAAACAAAGTTTTTAAAATACACAAAAAATGAGAAAAAGAATTTATACAGCTTCAAATAAGGCTTATGTAAGAGATTTTATCAAAAGACCAAATATTAGTATTTGAGAGACATTTCACACATTTGGCAAAAGAAGAGGGAGAGAAATAGTATATTATCAGAGAGAGTAGATTAGATTCATCTATAAACATTAGAGGACAGAGAGCAGAAGAAGATTTAAGAAGGAACTGGGATTGAGTATGTAACAACCCGACTATAACGTTGTGAGCGAAAGAACCCGTTATAAAATAAAGGCGATGAAGTATTCAGCCTGAGGGCTATGGTTGTTGAGAGGTATGGTTGATGGTGTTGAGAATTTTCGTATAAAGGAAATGCTGGGCTCTTTAGAGACGTCATTGCACCTTTCAAAACCATGTTTTTATTTTAGGCATAACTTGGCAATTATTCATCCGAATTGAGTGATTTAAATTTTTAGGTAAACTAGACTTCTAGGATAGAAAATCTTCCTGAAATAAGTGTATCCAAATTTGGACCCGTAAATTGGCCAAAAGTGAGGCTCATTTCAGTCAATTCCTGCCCATTCCGACATAGTTTTGGTGTTCAGAATAGTTTGTTTTTTAGCTATAAGTTGAGTTTGACTCATCCAAATTGGAGTGGATTCAAATTTCTGCAAACTAGACTTAGAGAACAATTTTTCCTGAATAAGTGTGTATTCAAATTTGGACTCTATTAGGACCCAAAAAATTCATCTAAAAGAGAGCTCTAATTTTGGAAATTTAAGAGAGAAAGAAAAGAGAATAGTCCTGATAAGCGATATCCGAGTTGTGTCACTTGATGATTCCAATTTCTGAATAAATAGATTTATAGGGGGAAATAACAATGGACCAGATAGAAAGTAAGTGTAAAATATGACTAATTTGTTCCTAGAAAATTTTTACAAGTGAAGGTGTGTTGGTTATATGTTGAAAATAGAATAGTCCCAGATGTTTAGGACATATCCGAGCTTCTATGTCTCTAATTGATGATTCCACTCTGAACAAAAATAGATTTATAGGGGGAAACATGGACTGAAGAAAGAAGGTAAACAGGGCTAATGGTTCTGTAAAATTCTTATACATGTATGGAAAACAACCCTAACTAGAAACCTAAATAAGCCAAACCCATTGTCTTCTAAATTTTGATGGATTAGGGCTACAAGGAGGAAACCTAATTTGAAGTCTAGATTTCGAAAGGATAGGAATTGAAGTGCTAAGACTCTTTGGTCTGCTTCTATTCTTTCTTTTTTCAAGTATCAAAATTTGTTTGCGAATTTATTGAAATGATTTCTAAGTAAATGTATATTGATTTTATTTAAGTATCGAGAAAATTTGACAGAAATGGATTTACTGCGGGAAAATATTTAAAAGGAGTATTGAAATAAGTTATTTGGAGTATAAATGTATATATTTTATTAAATTTTTATGATCATTTAATCTATTAGAAGGTTATCCATTTATTCAGCATATATGACAGAGATTAAACATAGGCTGGAATGAAAGATCATGGATCCAACGACAGTGTTATTCGATCCGCAGCCCAACGGGACAGATTGCAGTGCTCACAGTAAGATTTTAATAATCAACAACAACACTTTAATGACCGATTGTAAGAGAACCTTATATTCTGGGCCATAGAGCTCCAATGGATCTGTGGGTTTGATTTTGTTATCCTACGCATTGAAAACATTGGCTAAATTCATTTAAGGGCAAAATGATAAGAATATTTAAACGACGCATTTGAAGTTTTGAATGATTTATCGCATATGAAAGTGCAGATTCGATCGATCGATGAGAACCGGTGAATGAATGTATATATGAAATGAATATATGTATCAGACGCAGATTGACTCATCATTCAAAAAGATATAAAAGGCATGGTTTAGGAGAAAAAAATTGCATGATTTGGACTTCAAATCGAAATGAAAAGAGAGTACTATAAAAGAACCACTAAAGATAAAAACGCTTTTTAACAAGATTGCTTTATCATTAAGGTGCTACCGAGCAATGTAAGATCGAGACCAAAGAATTAGAGCGCCATTAACAGTCAGGTGGAGTTGATAAGAAGCTCCGCCACACGCATATGAATATTAGACTTATTGTACAAACACGATAGAAAATTGAACCCGATTATGTTTGTAAATATTTTGATATTGAAAATGGCTAATAATACCGCATTGTATAAAGGTGGGAAATGGACCAAATGGGCATGAAATGCCACATCGAATGAAAAAAGAATTTTGTGATCAAATGATGGACCCCCTTTATGTTAAAGTGGTATTTACGTATATATATTTTCATTGAGTATTTGAAATGTGTTTGGAAAAGTAGAATTAGAATACTTATTGGAAGGATTCAAAAAAAGAAAAGAGGGAGGACCGCCCCTAAGTCCGGTCTAAACTCGAGGGCCTGGTCGAGTATGCATGGCGGGAATACACATTTAGGTCAGATTTGTTTAGGGGCTTGAGCGATCTTCGCCAAATTGATTTAAATTGTTGCGGTGGCGCATTGCATTTCACCCAAAGGATGACGGATCGATGCGCCATCCATCGATCCGAAGAGGAATATGATGGCTACGACCCGAGAAGTCGTAGAGAAAGACTTTGTGAAGTCACCCAAATAGCCTTGCTAGTGTGGAAGGTGGGCAAGCGTCCCATGCTCCATCGATTAGTGAGTAAGGTCAAGCAGCAGGAAATGCTATGGATATCCCCAACAAAGATAGCATGTGCATTGCAAAGAGTGAAGACAACCAACAAGAATGCTCTCAACGGTCACCTATAGAGAATGACAATATCTTACCCATTGATTTCTTGGGAAGAAAGACACGAATTTCTTCCAATGACGTAAAATTGACTTTAAAGAACTTTTAAAGAATGTTGCGGCAAATGCATTGCACACCAGAAGAGAATTTAAAGTGTGCGACCTCACTTTTACAGGATGAAGCTTATCAGTGGTGGGTTTCCATGACTAGGACCGCACCACCGGAGAGTATTACATGGGAGTTCTTCCTGGCAGAATTCAGGAAACAATATGTGGGTCGTATTTATCTAAGCAATATGAGACGAGAGTTTCATAATTTGAAACAAAGACAGATGAGTGTGATTGAGTGATGAGAGAATTCACCCAAGGAGCAAGTATGTCTTAGTATGAAGGTGAGGGTCGCTTGGAAGCAGATATTTAAGGACTGATATTCAGCCCATGTCATAGGATTTTGCCATGATTACTTTTCTAAAATTGTGACATGTGCTCTAAATGTTGAAAGAGTAAAGAAAGAAGAGCATGGAAAGAAAAGAAAGAAAGACAGGCAAGAAAACCTACATTGTCCAAGTTTCTAGAGTAAGACTAGTAAGAAATCAGAGGACCAAGAGCCTTAAATTCACTTACAGCCAGGACTGATTCCTGTGCTACCAGAGTAAGACCATTCATCAAAATCGACTAAAGGTGAGTGCACTAGAGATTTTCAAGAGGACCAGCCCTCCTTATTGAAACAGACAGGGAGTAAAGAGAAGAGAGTGTTGGAGATTGATGTATGCTTGTTTCAAGAGTAGGATCCAAGGATACTGTGGCCAAAGATCATTCTAGAGCCTGCTCTATCACAGACCCTGCACCGAGGGGCAAGGCCAGCCAGATAGGGAGACCAATAAGGACAACAAGAGTGTTGTATCACTGAGCACCCAGATGGCGACACAAACCCAGGGTAGACAGGAGATGTCAGGGCCTGCTGGTGGTATATGCAAGGGAAGGTGTAAAGAGAAAGATAAAACTGAAGGTAGCTAATTATTCTTTTTAGATTTATTGTACATACAAGCATTGATAGATCCAGGTTCAACCCACTCTTATATTTGTACTACTATTCCGAGTTTGGGTAGTTTACTGAAGAGTAAAACCGAGTATGACATTTTGGTGACAAATCCACTTGGGCATAGTGTCATTATGAATAGAGTTTACAGAGATTGCCTCATCAGAATACAAGAGTATGAGTTTCCAAGAGATTTGATCAAGTTTTCATTTCAGAGGTTGATGTGGATATTGGGAGGATTGGTTATCTCAATTAAGTGGTAAAGATTGTGAAATAAGATTTGGACCTAAGGGATAATTGAAAGGCTGAGGAAGGTGATTCTGATTTCATGAAATAAACGAATTTGTATAATGTGATAGATCCACGCAACTAGGTCTCGAAGTGTGTTTCACGGCGAGTGGATAGATACGAAAAAGGCTGAGCCGAGTTAGATCGACATCCCTACACCAGATCCCATGTCACGAACTATTCGGGCCATTTTGAGAGGATTGAGCTTAGTGACGTTGTTCCAGCACGATCCATTACACCGTGGCACCATTCCAGTGGAGTAAAAGAACAGTCAAGCGGTGAGTTGTTAGAGAAGGGATTATTTGGTCTCGTGTACTTCACCAGTGGGAGCCCAATGCCTCACAAAGAGATGGCAGAATTTGTGTCAGCGCAGTCAATCCATAGCATTCCAAATGAGTATAAAAGAAGAAACAAAGATTCATCTAGGATTATAGCGGGAACTGGCGGCCTAACCCATTCGGCTGCGAGCCATAATGGGTCGCCACTGGCTTGAGATGCCAACAACTTGACCGTATTTTTTGCTTTTCTTTTCTACGCAGCCATGCTTAAAGTACAAACGGGCCAAAATTAAAAAAAAAAAATGCTAAAAAACTTGTAATTAACTAATTTTGTCATTCAAGAAAATAAAACACAAGGTGAATAGTTAATACACAAACTATTTATTTTGTATATTATAATATACTTTAAAATCTTAATAATCAAATAATGCTAAAGACTATTGTATAAATTTATAACCAAACTAACTAGAGGTTATTAAATAATCTAATCACAATCAATACACAATTAGAATTAATAAAGTACCAAACTATTAACTAAGTTTCTAAAGTTTCATAAGGATAAAAATGAAACATCAAACCTATAAATTATGTCAAAGTAATAAAACAAACTAGTTAAAACAGGTTCCATATTCAAAGTACTAAAAAAATAAAGTGACAAATAAAATTGAGACCTTAAAACTAAACCAAAGCTCCCAAAATGAACTAATTGGTGCCTTAATTCTACTTTCATTAGTATGGATCAATAGACTCAAAACAAATCCCAGATAGTCATATATATACATATTATATATATATGTAAGTGTGTGTGTGTGTGTGCGTCATTTTTAAAATTAATAAAAATAAAAATAAAAATTAGGCTGATTCGGGCTGTCCTGACCTTTAATGATGGAAGAGTCTTGATTTATTCCAATGGCACTTAGTCTAGCCCTCTGAAGATCAAAATATCAAGTTGAAAATCACACTACAAGTTTTCCTAATCTACATTGCAACGCTTCTAAAAAAAATAAAAAATAAAAATAAAGAGTTCTAAAAGCTCTTATAATACTTATTATGTTTAGGGGATAAATTTGAGCCAAACTAGGGCTGGAAATAAGAAGAATATTTGATTATAGACTGATTAAGAAGTAATGAAACAAGGAAATGTTTAAACCCAGAATTCTACCCAAGGTCATGCAAAAGTGGAACTATAAAATCTAGACCTAAATTTATTGGGGAATATATGGTGGTTTGTGATGAATAGAAAATTCCAGTATAAAGAGAATAATGAGGCTATATAGATTTTGGACAACTGCTCAATGCTTAGATGCCAACTGGGGTTACTTTATAATATATTTTAATTTTAAAGATCAATTTCTAGTCCCAGAGCCTATTAGATCAAAACGTTTTTGAGAGTAAGCACAGGAGTAAAGAGAGACAGCTAAGGCTTTGTAAGAATCAAGATATTTAGGAAGAACTTGCAAGGTTGTTCAAGAGAAGGCGAAAGGGTACTCCCAAGCGATTCACAGACAAGAGAACAAACCCTAGAATTTATTTGGAATGATCTGGGTTAGAAGAAACCTAGCTTTGGTAAATGTAATTTTTTTGGCGGCTTGAGTCTAGCTTTAGGCTGATGGCTGGTGGTCCCCTAAATGGCTGAGTTTTCAGATGTGATGAACATAAAGTTTTGCTACATCAATGTACCTTCTCCAAACCCATATGTTTAGTTAGAATTGATTTAACTACTTCCTTTTCTCATTTTCATCCAAATTGAGTGATTCAAATTGGTTGGATATATTAGACGTTTAGAGAAACAAACTTGTGGGGAAATAGGTGAGCACCTGATTTAACTCATTTCAACTGTAAACTACAAGTGATGCTCAGCTTGGATAAAATTTCTGGTCCAAACAAACAGCTTGTGTTTTTAGAATAGCTTTTGGTATTTAGGCTATAAAAGGAGTTTCACCATCCAAATTGAGGATTTGAAAATTAGGTAAACTAGACTTAGGAAAATACTTAATGAAGGAAGTGTATAAATTATAACCCCAAAGTTCAAGAATTTAGTCAAAGTTGAGTTGTGTAAGAATAATCTGAATTTCGCTGGTAAATTTGAGTAGTATGATGTAAATGCAATAATTGAGTCTTATTTTTGATCCAAATTGGATGATTTTAATTGCTGAAAGGAAACCCAGAACCATAGATTCAAATGAGCAGAAGGAATCATAAAATAATGAAGGAGCAAGACCCTCAAATTGAGAAAACAAAGAGGTAACTTAGTGAGTTGGGTACACCACTACCAGAGAAAGATGTTACAACTTAAAAATAGGATCTAAATGAACATTCAAATTTTTAATGAAAAGTAGAATTACAGAGCTATAATTTATTAGCTGATGTATGAGTAAGAGATTTGAATTATTCTCTAAAATTTTGGTGTATGAAGATGTATTGCAGGATGATCACCAATAAAACTCAGAATGCACAAATGATTTTTCTTGGTTATTCTTTGGATTGCAAAATGCGCATGGATGAAGGAAGAGCCAAGAGTAAAGTCCTGAGTGGATTACTCTGAGATGAATATAACACATAACCAAAATAAGTTTATGCAGCCTTCTTCCTATTTCAAGATCGGGTTTGTTCTCTACATTCTAACCTCATCAAGCATTGTCAGGAAATGCTTATTTATGAAAGCTACATATTGATTTGAACTGATTGGTCAGAAAGTTTGTCAAATATTTGCACAAAAAGAAGGAGAATGAGGTGAAACCATATATATTTTACCTTAGACTGTTCAGATTTAAAGAATGGTTCAAAATGTATTGTGTTAAAGATGATTTGTTTTGGTTGAATGATTTATATAGCTTATCAAAGAATAGTGCCCATGGCTATTAAAATGAATGACGGTACAAAACATAAAGTATTTATACCAGATGGTTGTAGCAGGTGGATTGAGTTTTATAGTTTAACCGGGGGATGGAGTAAAGATAAATTCAGGGGGAGGCACGAATAGGGTTGCTTGGCCGGGGCAGATTGCAATAATGTATGATAAAATACCCATCCCAGAGGTTTTCAAATGACAGATCGTAGGTCATGAATTTGATTTAATATCCAACAGTGCAGCCCAATGAGGACTGACATTTGTAAGAGAAACAAATAGCTTTTATACCGGCCTGCAGCCTTCGACCGCGTTTGATCTTATATCCTATATAAATTCTAAAAACATAGGTTAAATTCATTAAGGGCAACACCTAAATGACTTTGGAGATTTTTGACATATTGGAATTGGAAATGCAATATTTAAACTGAGTTGATAAGAAAGTATAATGTATGATTATTTGGGCTGAGGCTTATTGCATAAGAAAGTGCATATTTGGAATAATCAATGAACCGTAAATGGATGTATATGAAATAAATATATGTATTGAATTTGCATGGATCATTCAAAAAGATTCAAAAGCATTGTTTAGAATTTTTTTTGCATGATTTGACTTAAACTGAAATGGAAGAGAGAATTGTATAGAACCACTAAGCAAGAAAATGCTTAGCTTATCGCTTTAACAACGCGCAGGCACGAAAGATATATGGTAGTTATCAAAGTTGATCTGGTGATCGAGGAAAGCCGAGCGCCATGCAGAAGGAATTTAAGTGAGAGGCCTGGTCGGTATCTATGGTCAGGTGCTGAAACTTTGAGATGGTAAAACATTTGAACTTGCGAACATTCTATTTTTGTAAATCAATGGAAAAGGCATAGAATATTCTCTATTGTAAAATGACGAGAATTAAAATGTATTTGATAAATGGATTTGGCGGCGGGCTTTACCGGCGCCCTGGTTTTCGTTCTACCTAAATTAACTGGCTTCGCTTTCGCCCGGGGTCACGGCACACACCCCGCCGACAGAGAGAGTTCGTTCAACCGCCTGAAAGCTGCAAAGTGTCTTTCAAGACCGACTCGGCAATACTGGGGTAATTGGCCGTTAGCGATTGGGCGACGAGGACGCGGCATGGGCATCTATTGTTTAGAACGCCGGCATGTACATTATGAGTTCCTTGTATCGTCGTTCGCTGGACAAACGCACCGGTGGCTTTCATGGACTTAATCGCGGTTCTTCCGATTGCATGGTGATTTAGTTTTTTCAGGGAAGCGAGATGAGACCGTATTCAAATAGACTGGAAGATTCTGCGATATACACTTTGCAGTGTTAAACCTTGAGAAAGGAATAGTTATATGCAAAACTGAGCAAATGTGAATTTTGGTTAAGAGAAATGTCCTTTCTTGGACACAATATATCAGAAGAAGAATTCGAGTAGATCTAAAGAAGATAGAGGTGATTATTGAATGGAAACCACCGAGAAATGTCACGGAAGTGTGTAGTTTCCTGGGATTGGCAGGTTACTACAAAAGATTCGTTAAGGGGTTTTCGATGACTACGGCCCCGATAACAAGATTACTCTAAAAGAATGTAAAATTTGAGTGGAGTGAAAAGTGTCAAGCTAGTTTTGAAAAGTTGAAAGCATTCTTAACCGGGAGAATCGGTTCTTACTTTGTACGTACCTACTAGAAAAGAATACATGATTTTTAGTGATGCTTCATTAAATGGACTTGACGTCTTGGCAAAAGGGCAAAGTGGTAGCTTAAACTCATTACAAATAGTCGACAGAAAAGAATCTAATTTAATGATGGATTGAATTGGTCCATATTTGTGTCTGATGAAAATATGGAGACACTATCTCATGAGAAAATAAGTTTAACGAGACGACTGGGCAGTTCTAAGTATTTTCTTGTGCCGGAAGATCTTGAGAATGAGATGGATGGAATTGATAAAATTGCGATTTCAAAGATCCATAATAATTCCAGCTTAGTTGGGGTGCTATATGCCTGAAAGAGTCAAGACAAATGCTTCCCGAAACGTTGAATGCCTATTTGTCATTATTTAAACACGAATGGTACAATACTTAGAATGAGAGTAAAACTAGATTTTTAATACTGAGTTCTAGAGGAATCAGAAAGAATGATGAGAAAATTGCTACAATTGTAAATCAGAATAGAGTGTGGTTAAAAACCGAGTTTGATAAGTGAAAGATGACAGATTCAGATTTATAGATCTGGCTTCAGGTAAATTAATGATGATGAATTAAAGAAATCCATACTTAAAGATGAGGCACACAGTGGATCTTGCTATGCATCCCGAAGAATAAAATGTGATTGTGGATTTTGTATGAAAAGAGATGTATTGGAATTTGCGACCAAGTGTAGATTGTGTCGAAAAGTGAGTAGAGAACATCGAGTTCATCGGGATTATTCTGACTATTAAAATACGCAGAGTGGAAATGAAATAGAATCATAATGGATTTTATGGTCGGGTTATGAGTGTGGAAAAAGCATGGCTCGATTAAGATCGTGTGACAGATTTGACTAAGTCGGCTACTTCTACCGATCTTGGACCGACTATTCACTTGACAAGCTGGTAGAGCTTTACATAAGGGAAATAGTTTGGTTATATGGGATTCTAGTAACGATCATTTCCGATAGAGATCCAAGGTTTACCTCAAGATTTTGGGAAAAGTTGCAAGAGGCTTTAGGCACTAGACTGAATTTCAGCACAACGTTCCACCCACAAACGGATGGACAATTAGAAAGAGTGAACCAAGTGTTGGAAGATATGTTGAGAAGTTGTGTGATTGACTATGAGGGTAGTTAGGATAGACACATTCCTTTAGTTGAATTTGTGTACAACAATAGCTTCCAGTCGAGTATTGGAATGGCGCCTTATGAGGCTCTCTATGGAAGAAAATGCAGAACACCATTGTGTTGGACCGAGTTAAGCGAGAAGAAGATAATTAGCCTTGATTTGATTCAGGCGGGAAAAGTGAAAATGATTAGAGAAAGATTGAAAGCGGCCAGCGATAGACAAAATTCGTATCATAGACATGAGAAGAAAGGATATTCGATATGAGATTAGCGAAAAAGTGTTTTTAAGAAAGTATCGCCTTAAGAAAGTGGATTTGAAAAATGGCAAAGTTGAGTCCTAGGTTCATTGGGCCATATGAGGTGATAAATTAAGGTCGATTGGCATACGATTAGCTTACCTCAAAGTTGGAGAAAATTCATGATGTTTTCCATGTGTCGATGTTGAGGAGTGGTCGGATCCATGCATGTGTCTCTTTGGAGACGATTGAGCTTAGACGGTTGTGTATGAAGAGGGCTGATAGAGATCTTGGCTCGGAAGTGAAGAGTTGCGAGAAAAGAGTCCCATTAGTAAAAGTCTTTGTAGAGAAATCCACAAGGCCCTGAAGGAAGGCCACGTGGGAAGCCCGAAGAATTTATCTTGTGACAATACCCTCAAGCTGTTCGATGAAGGTAATTTAGGATGAAATTCTTTTAAGGAGGAGAGTTATGTGCACGAAAATACCATAACAATTTTATAACATGTTCAAGGTGTAAAATAAATTAAATTATATTTTTTTGGTGTTTAAATTGCTAAAAATGAAAAATGCTAAAAACCCGAAAATTATACATAAGTCAAATAAATTTGGTAAAAATGTCAAATGTTCACCCAAGGGTAATAAATGAGAAGTGTAAATGCCAAAATGAAAATGTGATAAAGTGTATTGAAAATAAAAGTGAAATAAAGCCTTAAAATGCAAAAATGAGAAAAGAGGAATTTGTGGGCTAGCCAAATAAGGCTTAGTGCAGGATTTTGATTAAAGAACAAATATTGGTCTTTGAGAGGCATTTTGCACATTTAGCAAAAGAAAGGGAGAGAAAGTGCTAGGACTTTTTCGGTTGTGAGAGAGGGAGGAAAATTAGTAGTCTTTGATTCATGAAATCAAGAATTAAGGTGATGAAGAGGAAAAAAGAAGATTGGTGTTGAAGAATCAAAGATTTAAAGGTAAGAAATCAAACCCTAACTTTCCTTAATGTTGTGTATAGGTTTAGAAAGAACCCTAAGTTGGTACAAAAATGATGTTGATTGGTTTATTTCAGTTTTGAGGGTTGCTCTAAGTTGTTATATGGTTGTTTGGATTGGTGTTGAGGAATTTTTGTATAAAGGAAATGTTGAGTTTTTAGGGGAAATGCTATCAAAACCCATGTTTTTGTTTTGGGCATAACTTGGCCAAAACTCATCCAAATTGAGTAATTTAAATTATTGAGTAAACTAGACTTCTAGGAGAACAAATCTCCCTCAAATAAGTGTATCCAAATTTGGACCCCATTAGACCTAGAAATTTGTCAAAGTGAGGCTCTATTTTCATGTCAATTCTGGTTCAGTTCTGATACAGTTTTGGTGTTTCAAAATAGTTTTGGTATTTAGGTCATAAGTTGAGTTTCACTCATCCAAATTGAATGATTCAGAATTATGGATAAACTAAACTTCTAGGAAAACAAATCTCCCTGAAATAAGTGTATCTAAATTTGGACACATTGAATGAGAAAATTCGTCAGTGGGGCTACGTTTTGAGTCCAAGATACAGTGCCGATTCTGATACAATTTGGTGTTTAAAGCTTGATTTTGGTATTTAGGCCATAAGTTGAGCTTCACTCATCCAAATTGAGTGATTCAAATTTCTGGGTAAACTAGACTTCTAGAAGAACAAATTTCCCTAATAAGTGTTATTCAAATTTGGACCCCATTAGACTAAAAAATTCATCTAAAGGGAGCTTTGTTTTTGGGCAAATTCTAGTTATGTGTTGAAAATAGAATACTCCTAGATGTTTAGGACATATCTGGAGTTTCGGTTCTTCGAATTGGATGATTCAAATTTCTGAATAAAATTGATTTATAGAGAAACAATGGACTTGAAGGAAGTTGGGTAAAATATGACTCATTTGTTCTAAGAAAATTTTACAAGTGAAGGTGTGTTGGGTAGCAAATAACCCTAACTAGAAAACTAAATAAGCCAACTGATATTGTTCTCTAATTGTGATGGATTAGGGGTTGGCGATGAGGAAAACCCGAATTGAAGTCTAGATTCCGAGGATAGGAATCGAAGTGCGACAAACTTTTTGGTTTGTTCCCTATTCTTCTCTTCTTATTTCAAGTATCAAAATTGTTTACTCAATTACTGAAATGAGTTTCAATAAAATGCATATTGATTTATTTTAAGTGATTTGAGAAAATTGATTGTGAAATGATTGTCATGAAAAAAATTGCATGAGTATTGAAATGTGCTATTTGAGTATAAATGTATATACCTTATTGTAAATTTATATGGATGATTTTTAATGCCCTTAATAGAATGTTATCCATCATATTCGAGTTAAGGATATATTGAGTATACGATAAGAGATTCGAAACTAAGCGATCTTGTGAGCGAGCGTAATGTAGTGTCACTCCGTCCGTGGCTCGGTAAGGACGATATCGGTAGTGTTCACAAAATGATTTTAATAACGATCGTAGCCCAGCGGGACGTGCTTGTGTTATAAAACCTTTTTGTACCAACTGTGACCAATGAGGTTAATCTTGATGATCAGATTATCCTACCTTTTCTAAAAACATTGGCTAAATTCATTTAAGGGCAAAATGATAAGAATATTTGTGAAATGCATGATTTGTGTTTTGAATGATTTATTGCTTATGAAAGTGCATATTTTGATTGATCAATGAACCGTAAATGAATGTATATGAAATGAATATTGTATTGTATTTACATTGATCATTAAAAAAGATTCAAAAGGCATGGTTTAGAAAAAAAATTTACATGATTTGTGTAACACCCCAAATTATACCTTAACAGTTTTATAACATGTTTAGTGTATAATAAAAGTAAAATTATATTTTTCTAGAATAAAATAAACAAGAACCCGGAATTAATACAAAAGTTAAGGGTAAATTAATAATTTACCAATTCAAAACCCAAGGGTCATAATTTAATAAGTTCATATGCCAAAGTAGGAATATGCAAAAGTTAAATTAAGAGTAATAGAAGTTGGAGGACCAAGAGTAATAAAGAAGATATTAGAATGAAATAAGGAAGAAAATTGTGGAAGAGACAAGTGGCTTGAAGGAAGAGGGAGAAAGTTTCCTTCTTTGGCATTTGGATGGTCAAGGATGCCAAAGAGGAAAAAGTGAAATAAAGGGGATAAGATCAAATGAGATAAGACCAAAATAAATATCTCATTTAGTGCTTGGAAAGAGAGATAGAGCAAAAACGGATGAGAAGAGAAGAGAAAGGAAGAAAAGAAGAAGAAAAGAGAAGAGAAGAAAGAAGGAAAGGAGAAAGAAGATCACAGGTATGGAACTATGAATATTTGTATGGATGCTACGAATTATGTATGGATTTGAGTATGGTATTTGTCTAGTTTTGGTATAGAAAGTATAGATACATGGTTTGGAACCCTCTATTTTTGTGTATGAGTTGGGTTTGGAAACTCCCAAACTCATTTCTTGTTAGGGTTGAGTTGAGAAGAGCTCTAAGGCTCCTATATATGTGTTTTGGGAAAGGTCTGGTTGCAATTTGAACTAAGAAAATTTCCCTATTTTTGATTACACACATTAGCCGGACCTTAGAACTGATTTTTGGTTAATAAATAAAGGGAATTTAGCAGGGAGTCCTTCTGGTAAATTGTAGCCACATTAATGAATTTGATGTTAGGCCTTGAATTTCTCGGTCGGACCTATATGTGAGTTATGGCCTTTTTCACAGACGGTGCGGCTCGGCCCGGTCTGGCTCGGCAGTGCACTCGGCGGTGCACCTCGGCCCGATGACCCGGCTAGGCGATGCACCTCAGCCAGGATAGGTCAGCTTGGCTGGGTCAGGTCAGCTCGGATAGGTCAGTTCAACTCGGCCAGTTCAGGTCAGCTCGACTGGGTTTGACTACGTGTGACCTCCAACTTCGGAAGGTCATAACTTTTTCGTCCGAACTCCGTTTCGGGTGTTCTTGGACTCTATGGAAAGCCCGTTTGGGTCAAGAATCCGTGTATTCCTGTGGAGGGGATAATAGGTGAGCTCAGATGGAGTCGGCTCAGCTGGCCGGTTCAGGTAAGCTCGGCTCGGCGGATCAGTCGGTAGGAAATTTGGGTTTGACTACGTGTGACCTCGACCCGGAGTCATAGCTGCCGTTCGGAGAACTCGTTCGGTGTTCTTGAACTCTATGGAAAGCCCATTGAGTCACGAATCCAGCCATATATAGTATGATAAAAGTGGAGCTCACATTAGGTCCAGAAATTATGAAAAACAGTAAGCATAGGTGGTAATCATAGTTATTCATGCATATAATGAGATACGAAAAATGCAAATATACGAATAAATGATTGTACATATTGCATATGATTACCGGATGGCCATAATTATTCGGGAATATGAGATATGTATTGAACATAAAATACATATGGATTTTCTGCTTAGAACCTGGTAGAGGGATAGATAGATATGCCTATAGGGAAGATCCCCCGATTCTTCTTGACATACGGTTCTGGTCTCGAGGCCCGTTTGGTCGATGACATAAATCCGTTTGCATCATTACACATAGGTCCTTTGTCTCGTACGGTGATGATACCTTCGGGTATATATCGCGGCCGTTTAGGTCCACGTATTACATGGCGCAAGTCAGCTATCTCGTACGGTGATGATACCTTCGGGTATATCTGAGATAGAGATCAACATCTTGTACGATGATAATACAACCAATTCTGTCTGATTATTTAAGTATCGCTTACAGGTATTTGCGAGACATGAAACATAAAAGAAAATGACAAGTATATGCAAATGAAATGTAAGAATATGTGTGATATGAAACATAAGCTCTTGTCACGATGATAGTATACAATTACAAGAACAAGAAGTAAAGTACAAGATGACATGAAAAGTATATGAAATATGATAAGAAATGAAACATGTTGTGAAAAAGTATATAACTGAGAAATGATAAGTATATGTAAATGTTATATGTGTCATAAGTATATGCATTTGTATAGAAGTGTGGAGACCCTCAGTAGAGGTCATCCATATGTATTAATTCCCACTAAGCGTAAAGCTTAGCAAGGGTGTTTTCATCCGTGTAGGTACAGAAGAGGAAACCAAAGGACGGACACTCATCATTGCGGAGTTAAAGGCCACGCATCACTAGGTGCCCATTGGAAGACCTTTTGGTCTATTTTGTATACGTAATTTTGTTTATGTTGTAAACGATGTAAATATTGTAAATGTTGAACACTTCCATATATGGAGCTTATATATATTTTGTAATGCGCTACTACAGAATATAATACAAGTTAAATGTTTAATATTATATGAATGAACAAACTTAGAGGCTATAAGTTTAAAAAAAAAAAAAAATGACACCTTCGCTAGACACCGAGTGCCGGGTTGAGAGTGTCACATATTAGTTGGTATCAAAGCATCCCGGATTCGGTTCGGACCCCCCAATCGGGTCGGATCAAAGAAGGGGTGTCACAAGTTAATGGTATCAGTGCCTAGGTTTAGGTGTTTCCTGAAAAGCTTAGGTTTAGGCGGCTCGGAAAAGAGTATATGATAGAAAAGCATGTGTCTAGTAATGTGTTGGCTTGATGTGGATGTCCTTGTGTTTGTATAGATGGATTGATCCTCAGAATCTAATTTGAAGAAGTAGTGAGTGTTAACCCGGGGGAACAAGAGTTATGTCGACCGAGGCCTTGAGAAAAGATGTATCTAATGAGCCGCGAAGCCTTGTTGAGAATATCTCGAGGGCATGGCTCAGTATTGGATAGATTAATAGCTCCTAAACTCATTAGACCTGATAAGAAGACATGGAGCAGAAGAATTCCATGGGTCGAGCATGGAAGAGTAAGAGAAAGCCAAATTCTTGTTAGAAAAGCTAGAAAGAGTATTGGAAGAGGTTAGATGCCCTCCCGATCAGAGAGCATCATGTGCGGAGTCTCTTATTACGAGGTGAGGCATACGGTGGTAGGCTGATCAAAGTCGAGTTCGATCTTTGACATGGGAATTCTTTCATCCCGGGGATTCGAGGGGAAAAGTATGTTACAAACATATATAGGGATTCCAGTGGAAGCAGTTCTAATTTGAAGCAAAGAACTTATTGGTGGTACGAATATGAAAATTTAGTCATCTTAGCAAGTATGCAGAAATTAGTCCCTCGTAGAGGCATTTCGGTGTAAGCCCGATTTGAGGATGGGCTCATGATTCCATCGAGATGTTGGCTTTATGACTTCTCTGACAGGTGGATTTTATATCGGTTAGTGTAGGCTGCTGATGAAGTAGAAGTAGAAGCGAAGCTGACAAGAAGATCTTAAGCGAGTTTTCTAGAGAGGGCTTATCCTCCTTGGGGAAAAATTTAGAGAATCTCAAGCTCAGGTGGAATATAGTTCCTCTGAGAGGGTAGAATGCAAAAGGGTCGATGTAGCACACAGTAGGGTAGAGGGTGCTTAAGTTGGACATGGAGAAATTCTAGAATGCCCTCATTGCCATAGAAGGCATTTGGGAGTTTGTAGATTGTTGACAGGAGGGTGCTTCAGATGTGGAAGCATTGAACATTTTGATTAGTGCTCAAAAAGTGCTATTTTGAACCCTATTTATTGCAGATTTTGAGTACTTTTTGTGTACTAATCAGCATAATTAACCAATTGACACATTAAGGTCCGTATGCTCTTGATAGCATTTTTGTGGCAAATTTTGTAGTTTTACAAGCTATTTATGCAGAAATTATTGAGTCGATCCAAGCACGAAGGGTCGAGTCAAACTCGGCCGGTGCGGATTAGAGAGTAGGAAGGAAGAAGCGAGAAAATGCGAGAAATTGGGTATGGGAGATTTAAGCGGTCTGCGAATTTTCAGTTACTTGTGTTCATCTTGCCTTCACTTATTCACATTTCGTGATGTTACATTCCTAACTTTACTTAGTTTTGCTTTTTTTGTCTCTTTTGGTTTTCTTCATTTTTTGCCCCCATTGTAATAGTGTTTGCTATGTTATTTTTGTAATTTGTAAAGGGGTTTGGCTATAAAATTCCCCAGACAAGCATTGTACTGGATATTAACTTTTTGGCTCAGTAATAAAATTGGCGGGAAGCTTTGGCTTTCGCTCTTTTCAGATTTCTCCACTTTCTCTCATTTCTACTTATTTTAAGGCAGCCAAGCACCCTCGGAGGATGACAACTCGGAGGATGGTTGGCTAAAACCCTTTCCTCATTGAAGTGGAAGGCTGCTGGGTATAGGGTCTTAAGGCTACTGGAGGGTTTCATGTTTCACACGCAGGTACTCATTGGTAGTTTTGTGTTTCCTTTGAACTCTAGGTTTAGATCCCCTAGATTCACTTTGAATGACCTGTATTTGGTAATCTTTTAGGGTTGGGTGATTCTTATTCTTGCCAAATCCAGATTAGTTCTGTAGTTACCCTACATTAATCATTGTAAGGTGAGTCGGGGAGAATTGTTTTCAACTGTCAGACCAACGATGCTCAGTAATTACCGATTTTCAAAGGATAATTATTAAGAGGTTAGGTTTTATAGCTAAATGAAGATCAGTTCGGGGAGATGACATAGGTCCTCCCTCAGTATAAGGAAAGGACCCTGGAAACCCTCAGTTGTCATAGGAATCCGACCTCAGTGACCTAACACTTTAAGGGGTTCTATTTTACATTTTATATATTTTATTTTCGGCTGGAAACACGATTCTCCTTTGTTTTTACGAAATCCCATAATCAAAACAAATTCGTCATTTGAGCGATTGCAAATCATTTGTGCGAAGAAACTCATCCACGTAATTACGACCTGGCCCATTTATCTTTACTTGATATATCTTTATGGCGGTAGAATAGGTTAGAAATTTTGTTGATTTCGGAACACCTACTGTGGCACGAATCACATTTTATGGCAAATTGTCCCAATGAGTCACGGGACAATAGGAATCCTCAGAGTAATAGCAAAGGGAGGTTTGTGGCACCACCGTCGACTCGAGCTAGAGGTAGGGGTCGTAGTGGCCCTTCTCAACATAGAGGACGAGGAGGCATAGTTTTTAGAGACGATTAGTTGTTACATGACACTTAGCGCTGACATATGCTATGAAAGCTCGTGAGGATCAGGATGCTCTTGAGGTTATAGCTGGTATATTTTCTCTTTTTGATATTGAGATGCATGCATTGATTGATCCTAGATCTACTCATTGAACCAAAAAGTAGATGGGCTTCAAAGTGAAATTGGTTAAAAATTGACAACCTGCAAAGTGGAATTGATCAGAAATTTGACAACCTGCAGAAATCAATTTCAAGGCTTGCTAATCAACATGTTCATCAAGAGAAAGAGAGTCAAGAGGAAGAGTGCCTAAGTGACACTCGGTGGGAAGCGGTGTCGACAAACGGCTATTATTGGAATCTTCGGACATTGGTGTTGTTGTCTACCCATGGGAGAAGAAGGAAGCAAATCTCCTAGTTCTTGACTAAGAGACGAGTGGAAGAACACCAAAACCTGATTTACCCCTGCCCCCTGCATTTCGATCACACATCTGCCTTCACATCACAATCCCGACCAAAACTCCCTGCTGCTTGGAAGCTAAGGCCATCCCACCTTTATTTACTTTATTCAATATTTTTAGGAAGTTAGTGGCCTTTGTTCAAACATTGCCATACATCGAAGACATTGTGTTGCTCACCTTTGCGTAGCATAAGCGAATGGTTCGGTCTTGGATTCGGACATGGAGCACAGTTTCGACATTTCTCTGGCTCCATCAGGTTCAGCCTCTGAGAAGGGTTGAGAAAGCGGGTTGGGGGAGCAGTCTCACACGGCACTGTTTTGATTTTTCTTGTTTTATTTTATTTTATTTTGATTTCTTTAATTTTTCTTCTTAGATTTTCTCTAATTTTTAGTTAATCTTTGTTTTTCGATTGATTTTAATTTTTTTGCATTTTTTTAAAATTTTTCTTGTATTTATTTTTGCAAGTTTTTGGTTAATTTTTGGAGCAAAATGCAAAATCTGAAACTCAGCGAGATTCTTGAAATTTAATGACTATGTCTGAGTTCTTGTTTTTGGTTTTTTGTGCACTATTCATTTTTTGTCTTTTATATTACCTCATATATATATATATATATATATATATATATATATATATATATATACTATATATATATATATATATATATATATATTAAAAAATAAAATAAAATAAATTATTATTATTATTATTATTATGTTGTCTCTAAAAATAAATAAATAAATAAAATAAAAAATAATAAAAATAATAAATAAAAAAAAATCGCATGTATGGGTTGCAAATTTTCGCAGGTTACGAATTTTCGCAACTTGTTGCACCCTCATAACTCTCTCATTCGAACTCCGTTTTAGGAGTTTTTGGTACTGCTAGAAAGCTTAAAGAGTGTAGAATCCAAATATAGCGAGAAAAGAACACTTTTTAAAATTATGATGAAGGTGTAATTTTCAAAATGCTCCAAGCGGTCACTTTTTTCCTCTCTTTTCTTCTCTAACTTGTTTATTTGAAGCCCAAGCGAATTGAGTAAAGTGTCGATGGAAAGCTTACTGCGAAGTCTCTATCAAAAATAGTACATTTCATCAAGGAGGTAGCACTTCTTTCTCTAACTTTCCAATCAACCCATTCACGAACGATATGACATTTGGTTGGGGAGAGTTAACGAAAGGAAGTGGCATTTATTTATGTTTTTTGTTTTATTTTGGGCAAGCCCATTTTGTGATGTTCAGTGGCTTGCTGGTTTTCCTTTTTGTGAAGCTATTATACTATACAACTTACTTTTTCAATAAAAAAATTGCACCCATTTTTGCACCCATTTTTTTGTGTTTTGCCTTGCTTGCAGTTTGAAAAATTGAAACACTGTCCAATTCTATTGATGTTAGATTGGTTCCGAAAATGCAGTTAGTGGATGATCAGTTGAACTCTTGTTGCTTACCACCCTTTTTCTTCCACCTTTAGCTAACCACACATTGTGCACATCAGGTTTCTTCAATAAGTAGAAAAACTACCTGACCTCCTAAACTTTGCACCCTAGTTTCGTTGACTACCTTTAATAGGTTAAGGACCCCCATGAAAAGAAGACCAATGTGTCTTCCAAAAAAAAGAAGAGAAAAACTAAAACAAAAAGAAAAAGAAAAGAAAGAGAAAAAGAAGAAAATTGCAACGCTTTGTCTTGAAACCAGAGCACGATCAGGGGTATGTAGTCTTTAAAGCACAGTGTACTAAACCCAGGTTGAGAGCCACCCAGGCTTAGTGCTACGCTACATGAACAGATAGGTGAGGTTTAGCGAGTTGTAGGTGTTGGAGTTTGAAATCATTCGATTCGAGCTGAAACCTAAGAAGAGTTAGTGGTCGAAGATCGCATGACAGTGCCCTAAGCCTTAATTGGTTGGGAGTCATCAGTAGATCCCGATTACATGGACTTTGGTGGTCGATTCCTCGACATTGCCTGACACAAAAAAGGATTGTGGAATAAGTGTGGGTCTTGATCTATTTGGGTTAGTTAGTGTCTAGGTGGGCGGTAGCGGTTGGGGGAGAGTGCGGTCGACGGTTTATTGTTGGCTTGATCAAGCAAAAACACTTGAATTTTGTGAAGTCTGCAGTTTGATTCACGGGGAGACTCTTTTGATACTCAATTTTGTATGACATTCATTCTCTCGAGATAGTTATTGGGCAAGGGTTTCAGTGATTCTCATTAAGGGTTAGGCATTATTCATTCACAACCTTTTTGAAACATAATTTTTGTGAACATCATTTTGATTTTGTCTTGTATGCTCTTTCTTTCTTTCTTTCTTTCATTGCTAAGGGACTAGCAATGTGATTAAAGTGTTATTAGTGCTCAAAAGTGCTATTTTGAACCTGTTTATTACGAGTTTTAGTACTTTTTGTGTACTAATTAGCATAATTAACTTGATTGACACATTAAGGTCGGTATGCGTCGCATTTTGTGACAAATTTGCGAGTTTCTGAGCTATTTATGCCAAAGCGTGGAGTCGATCAAGCACGAAGAATTAGTCAAACTCGGCATTGCAGTCGGAGACCCGGAAGGAAAGAATGAGAAAATGCGAAATTGGGTACATGGAAATTTGGCGGTACCGAAATTTCGCGAGTTACCTTATTCATCTGCACAATCACTTATTCACATTTGTACTTGTTCCTTCATGTTTGCCCTTTTTTGCTTTTTGTCTCTTTTGGTTTTCTTCATTTTTTGCCCTCATTGTAATAGTGTTTGCTATGTTATTTTTGTAATTTGTAAGGGGTTTTAATTATAGCCCAGAACGAAAACGTGTATTGGATATTAACTTTTTGGCTCAGTAATAAAATTGGCGGGAAGCTTTCAACTTTCCCGCTCTTTTCCAGTTTCTCCCACTTTCTCTCATTTTCTCTTATTTTCTGGGCAACCAAACACCCTCGGAGGATGACATCTCGGAGGATGGTTGGCTAAAACCCTTTCCTCCTTGAAGTGGAAGGTTGTTGGGTATAAGATCTTAAGGCTACTGGAGGGTTTCATGTTTCACATGTAGGTACTCACTAGCAGTTTTGTGTTTCCTTTGAACTCTAGGTTTAGATCCCCTAGATTCACCTTGAATGACATGTATTTGGTAATCTTTTAGGGTTCAGTGGATGCTAATTGCTAGATCCACTGAGATTCATTAGTTACCCTCTATTAATCATTGTAAGGTGAGTTAGGGAGAATTGTTTTTCCTTGTCGGAATAACGATGCTCGATAGTACCATTTTTTCAAAGGATAATTATTAAGGGTTAGGTTTTATAGGTAAATGAAGATTTGGTTCAGGAGATGATTATAGGTCACCCTCCCCAATGCGAGGAAAGGACCTTGGAAACCCTCAGTTGCCCTAGGAATCCAACCCCAGTGATCTAACACTTCAAGGGGTTCTATTTTACATTTTTATTTATTTTATTTCGACTTGCAAACCTACATTTCTCCTTTGTTTTTTACCAAATCTAATCCAAAAGTAAATTCATCATTTTGAGCCAATTGCAAATCATTTGTGTGAAGAAAACCCATCCTTGTGTTCGATCCTAGAGCTGCTATACTGCAGTAGCTATGCTCTGATAGGAGAATAGGTTATATAAATTTTGATTAAAAACACTGTGTGTACGAATCACATTTTATGGCAAATTGTCCCAACGAATGACAAATAGTAAACTTTAGTAATAGAAAGGGAGGCTCAGGGCACCACCGTCGACCGAGCTGAGGTGGGTCAGAGGCTCCATCTCAGATAGAGGAGAGAGGGCACAGCTATATAATGATTGAACCATGTTTATAACATCAGGCACTGAGCAGAAAGAAAAGTTTGAGGATCGTATTCTGAGGTTAGCCAGATACTTTTTATTATCGAGATGAATGCATTGATTAATCTCGGATCTACCTCATCTATATGTGTGCATGGAGCATGTATTTGACAGTACCTACAAGATGGAGAAAACAAGATATGACACAAATGTGACTATTCATTGAGAATAGCTAAGGTGAATAGTACATAGAATTAACTCATTGTTATATTAAACAATAGAGTTTACATCGATAAACTCATTATTCCGGAGTTTCACTGACTGGAATGGATCGGGTTGTCTTAACACCGAGCTATTATTGATTGTGGTCAAAAACAGAGGTTTGAGATTCCACCAAACGAGAAGATAAAGAAGGCTGGTCAAGTAGATTGTCCAGCAGATCTCCTATGCAAGCTGTAGATGGCGAGGTACATGGTAAATTCTCGTCAAGGGCAGACCCCGCAGTACTTGTTGATGTAGAAAGATTTTGCAGTATAAATTTCCGGGATATTCCCCGAAGAGTTACCGTGTATTCCACTCGAGAGGCGTGACTTAGCCATAGAAATTGTACCGAAATTCCCATGTTCAGTAAGACCGTACAAGATGACTCCAACCTGAGTCGAAAAGAGTTAAAATGGACGCCCTTAAAATCCCGGGTCCGCTGACTACCCGCTAACTCAGCAGAATACCTTAATGCCTGTGATCCTGACATTTTTCAACAGTAATCTGCAGAGTGTCCCTGACGTCCCTCGTATTCGAAATAATATATTCTCTCGACAGCATGAACACGCCCAAGAAGGAATCACCCCACCAAGTTACTCCCAATGGCTTTGATATGTTTCGCATCCTATTGGGAAACACACACTGGTGAAGATCCTACTGAATGTCTGAATGATCAACTGTCTCTTAGCCTTAATCACTTCACTACTCGCTCAAGCCATGTATTAGAAAATAACCACTAAAATGAAACCGTTGTTCTTTAAAAATACAATACCTAACTTTTCTAAAATATTTAACTACCTCTTCGGAGGCTGAAGTTTTGGTAACCTTCCTAAACAAATCATGGTCCCTTATCCGAATGATTCGCTTGACTCGTTTCCCAACCTGTATTTCAAAATTCATCTGATGAGCCTTAGTAACCATGTCTGTTTTCAGAATTTTTCATGCTGCACCACACTTAGTTTTTAAAGATCACAGATATAAACTGACATGATTTAATATATCGATATAACACATGCAAGATATCATCATGATATATTGCATAATTAAATCACAAATGAACATGTTATATAATCATCAATCTGATTATACCAAAATTTAGTCATAATAATTAATAAATATGATAATTTGATTGGATCACAAACCAACATTACAGAGCTATAATAATTATTCATGAGTAGAAACCTCTATAATATGGCTTACTTTACTAATCACCCAACATCTTGCTCTAATTTTTAGAACCCAAAGCTCACGGGCACTCCGCCTCTATGCATCATAACAATGAGTACATGGAACACATTGACACCAAACAAATCTGGTGGAATGTCACAGATCACCAAAGAGTCTGGTTCTGATACTGGTCCTGCCGATCAACTCAAACGTCGTTTGGCAGACCCCAAACCAACTGAACATCAAAACACTTAACAAAGTGTGTTCAAGACATAAACCCCTACTCACGGAGGCTTGTATCAGCAATCCAGAAACCATGTCACTACAAGGTTTTGTCAGAGGGAAGGTTTTCCTTTCTGGCCTGAAGAAATCCACTACTCATTTTATCAAAACTGGTATAGATAGCACACTTTCTCTGATTTCAAACGAATCACCCAGAGATCAAATTTGCCCTTCAACACGCTTTGGTTCTTTGAATGGTAATATGCCACTATCGCCTTTGTCTTCATTAACTTCAAAATACTACGCCTTCTTCTTCGATTTTAACACTTAAACATAATGCTGATCCAGATTTCCATCTTCACTATAAACATGTATCAATAATAAGATATAAAGAGATGACTCTTTGGTCATGATCAGTTCGCTTGGTACACCGATACTTAAGGCCTCGAAAAACGCAAATTTCGACCACTAATTCTAACAAATTAATGGTAGGCTAATTTCAGAGAGGATCTAACTACAGAACTGTCACATCCAGATCTGAAAAATTTGATTTTACAAAATACCATACTGCTTTTCAAAACAATTTCTTCTAGTCTTACATTCTCTCTTCAAAGAATTTCATTCCAAATTTATTAATCGCCACCCGCTCTATACATATAATGTAATTATACTATGAATAGAACTGCTACTTAAATATTAACTTACTTAAACCACATTTTCATCCCCAGAATGGCATGATAAAAATCGCACGGTTCCCCATGGGCTCCCATGCTGACTCTCCCACCATATGCATGAAAATTCCTGACAAGCCTCACACAAGGCCTGAAACCTGGTCAACACTTTTTGAACCAAATGCACACGTTCCTCCTCGAAGGTCCCATTATGTCAACTTATCATCTCTTCAACCCACTATATGAGTTTTGATTCGATATACTGAAAGCAAGAAAATATCTATGATACCTGATGATGTTTACGGTACCAACTCAGTACGCAACAAAGGTTTACTCTTCTCGAAAGTATCTCAAAAACTAATAAACCCTACGACACTTCGCTCATCGAACTATCACTTCTTAGCATCACCTCTCAAGGAAGACTGATCCCAACTAACTCTAAGGTCGACATCGGCAGCAGAACTTTCGTCGCTTCTGTTTGAAGATTATGTCGTATCATCACCTTCGAGGTCTCAATCGCATCAAATTCAGATCGCTCTTCTCGATTCTGCATTTAAATACAACTATGATCCAGATGTGTCCACATAATGTCATACTGTGGCGGTTTTGAATACTCTACTGATGAATCTATTGTCGAGATGGATCCCACTTATTAGGTTTGCTTCCAGCTCATTCTTATTAATTCCATAGAGACTTACTTAGTTATCTCCACATATCTAATGATGTGTCAATCATATATTTTGATAAAGGATTATCCCACCTAACAGTCCCCTAAAAATCTATTTTATTTGCAAAGAAAGATGTCACTCTGCTCTGATGCATCGACCATCGGTAGATCAATATGTTAGATATGAAAAACAAGGCACCACTGTTATAATCAAGATCTTTGATCACCAAAGATAAAAGTCTCTTTTAAAGATTCAACTGTATAACTGAATGAGATATCAACAGAGATTAAGGAAGGAGGTGTCAAGATCTGATTTGATAGTCCCATAGATACTACTATATCTCGTAACGCCATTCAGTCAATCACAATCCTGGGAGCATTATGACTACGAATAGGGTTCTTCAATCTGCGATCTGACTGTCAGAGTTTATTGACAGACAGACTCAGGCATCAAGGAGGCAAAGAAACATGAACTGTATTCAAGATAGTCTCAGAGACATTATGAGAAAAGAGGTTATATGCTGCTTCAAATGAATGTAGATTTTTCAAGTTAAATAAGTTTCTATCTCAGGCCACACTCCGTGTCCTAATGAGGTAAAAGAGCCAATCCCACATGACTGGGGCAGGCCAGAATTGGAAATCACTCAAACAACCAAGCCAGAAGTCAGCACAGGGCTATTGAGAATATTTGTGAGAGGCTTTTTCTCACATAGCTTCGCCTCACCAAGTTACTTTAGCAAAGAACAAAGTCATGGACAAACAAATGTTAGAATAGTTTGAAAGTCAGTAAGATGCCTGGTTACACCAGATTTGATTAAACATCAGAAAATAGTGATATCTTATAAGGATGTTTCATGTATTTGGTTTAGATGCGGTGAATGATGGTGCGGTGGCTTATGCATCCAGCAAATAGTTTACATGGGAACAGAATATCCACCATGACTAGAGGTCACAAGAAGGTTTGGTTTGTAATTAATAACACACTACTTTATATGGTGCTAGAATCATAATTAATCATAATTCAGCACCATTTAATTACAAGAGTTAAACTTTAAGATTAATGAGGTGTTAGAGTTATTCAAGATTATGACCATTATGTATCATCACCTGAAAGGTTAACTGTGAGTATCATGCTTGGTTCAAAAGATATGATTAACATCAACATGTTATGAATGGAGATTATATATTATTGAGCTATATTAGCTCAATTAAAGCACACAATCCATAAAGTAAATGATCTAGATGTTCAAAAATGATGAAGAACTATTTAAAAGTTATGATGTTGGTAGATTAATACATGATCTAGTTTTTGTAAAAGAAGTTTAATGTATTTCCACATTAGATTATGTGTTTATGATAAAGAGCCAATGCAAAGTTGAGTCATAATACGGTATTTTACTATGCATCTTGAGGTATATGATGTGCCAGACTTGAAACAATTTATCTGTGAAAGAACAAAAGAGATGTAATCAGGGACAGAACATGTTTGACATGTCAAGTCAAAGCTAAACACTGAGCTAACATATGAACTCTCCAATCAATGGAAGGTGGGATAATATTTGATCATACTTAGGTCGTTTCACACAATGAAAAACAGACTCATTCGGTGATCGCTGATAAGGTCACAAAGTCGCCCATTTATGTCAATGAACTCACGACCACGATCTAATAATTAGTTATATGTGATGATCACTGATCGCATGGCAACGTTATTCATTAGTTCATGAGACTCCGCGCATCATGCGTCTGGGCTAATTACAACACTTTGTATTATAGATAAAGTTCTAAATAAACGATTCCATCCACAATATGACAATAAGGTTGATCCACTATTTAAAGATATGCTTCTGTGGTCAGTCAAGAATTCAAGTTGACAGTATATTCATCATGAATTTGCCTCACAATAATAGCTTCACCAAGATTAAAATGAACACACAGCCGTAATGCCTGAACAAACCGCGTCGACGGTTAAATGAGTACAAAGTGACTGCCCACATATGAAAGACACTTTAAGAGAGAGTTATTCAAAAGGTTAAGTACAATGAAGATCACAAAAGTCATATGCAGATTCAAAGAGAGAGATATTGAATATACTTGGAGACAAGGTCTTTGAAGGTAACGCTATATAAAATTCACTGCTACAAAGGCAAGTCAGTCCATAGTTCAGAAATGTATGAGATTCTGAACTGACGCCTGTGGTTTATCACGGCACTCTCCTAGCACAATTATTAATGGCTGTTTCATGGTCATGTTTCAAAGATATCGCTTTGATGAGTCAAACATACTACCACAGTAAAGAGATATATACATGAGGATTTTTCTTGAGAGGATATGTTTCAAAAGAGTTTGGGCCTGAGAGGGGAAATGGCAACAAATGGTACCATAGAAAGGTTTACAACATCATAGAGAAGAAGCTGGATTTAGATTTAAGCATCTATGAGAGCACAAATATCCTAAACTTTAATCGCACCTCGAGAATTTTTTAAAGTGAGAGTTTTAATCTGAAATTATATCTTAATGTTTTATAACATGTTTAGTGGTATAATAAAAGGTAAAAGTATATTTTCAGAATAAACAACAAGAACTGAATTAATATTAAGTTAAGGGGTAAATTAATAATAACAATTCAAGACTAAGGTCATGACTAGTCAAGTTCCATGCCAAAAGTAGGAATATGCATACTAAATTAAGAGTAATAGAGAGTTTGATAATCAAATATAATAAAAATAAGACATTAGAATGAAATAAGGAAAAGAAAACTGGTAGAAGTAGACATGACTTGAAGAAAAGAGGAAAGCCTTCTCGACTGGATGGTCGATGACAGTTCCAAAAGAGGAAAGAATAAAGGAGACCCAAAACAAATATCTCATTGTCTCGATAAGACAGCAAAACCATATGCTATAAATGAGGTGAGAGTTAAATATAAATACAAAGAGGAAGAGAAGAATAAGAAGAGAAGAGAAGAGAAGAATAAGCCAAGAAAGGAAAAGAATGATGTGGCATGAACTGCCAGTAATATCTGTATGATGCTGTCATGAACTGCATGGATCATATATATCGTCATTTTGGTATAGAAAGTATAGACAGATGGTCTTCAACTCTCTAGTTTTTGCAAGATTAATGGGGAACTCCAAACCATTTATAGGTTGAGTTGAGAAGAGCCTAAGGTCTCTATATATATGTTTCAGAAATATCAATGCAATTCAACTATTAGTACTTCCCATTTTGACTGGCACACATTAATGACCTTAGAAATGATTTTTAGGTAAGAATAAAGGGAATTTGGCAGGGAGTCCTTCTGGTAAATTGTAGCCAAATCAATGGAACAGATGGTTAGTTTTAACTTCACCAACTTGATTCGTTATGCCTTTACCCGGATACATGAAATGGGTTTAGCATGCCACAAGAAACAACCAGATTCAATGCACATAACAACGGTAATTGTTAAGGATCAGTCACTAAGGCACCCCAGCCAGATAAGTCGTCACTGGATTAAAGCCACTAGCTTGACCAACAGCTCACTGAATGTTTTGATTACAGACTCCAGAACTCTAAGGTCATAACTTCTTTCGTCCGAACTCCGGCTTTGCAAAATGATCATGGAAAGTCGCATTGAGTCATGAAATCCATTCCATATATTGTGTAGGACAATAGGTCAGCTCAGCTCTGCTAGTTCAGGTTAGCTTGGCTGTCGATCATAACGCTAACTCTAAGGTCACAACTTCTTCAAGAACTAAGCTAGGTGTTCTTTGACTCATGAAAGCACATTGAGTCAGAACTTGTTTAAGAGAGAGCATGATAAAAGATCCTATTAATCCAAAATCATAAAACACATGAAAATCATACATTTATTCATACAATAGATATAAAATTGTAAAGATATTAATAAACAGATTGTATATCGTGATACTATTTATCATCATCATAATTATCGTAATATGAGATATGCAACAATGATAAAATACACATGTGATTTGTTCATGAGAACATATATGATATACACTTCATAGTTAAGATACGCTTGTCGCAGATACACTACAACATTAAGGCCCTGTCAGGTCTAGCTACATAGATCCTGCATCATTACATGCATAGGCAATTTTCAGATAAGGATGGATTTGATGTGGCACCTGCTGGGTCATATTGCAGAGGAAGAAAGCTCATCAAATAATTAATCTGTCAATAGATAATAATTGAGTGATCATGTACAAAGACGATCACAGTTGAACTGTAGAAATATCATCAAAGTCACACGGTAAATAGATCCGCCACATGCATACAATGAAATATTCACTCATTTTGTGCCAAACACTATGCAAAATGGAACTATTGAGACAAATATTTTGGATATTGAAATGACAATAATGTTTTTATTATGTGGGGTCAATTTATCAAAATAAATGCCACATTGAATGAAAAAGAGTTTATGATCAATGATAATCCCTTGAGGTTAAAGTGGGACATGCGTGTACTATATATATATATATAGGTTTTTTCGTTATATTTGAATGTTTGAAAATAACTGTATTTGATTGTTCAATATCCAAAAAAGAAAAGCCAAGATCAAGGTCCTTATCCTGAGAATTATACTTATATCAATGCTACACAAGTAATAAACAAGAAATCATACATTATTGAAAAACAAATTTCTGATATTTAAGTTAATTAAAGTTGTTTTGATAATAATTACTTAATTACTTTAGATAATCAAGGGTATTTATTGATCCAAAAAATGTATTTTGATTAATAATCAAGGATCAACAATATATTAGAAAATAATGAATCTATTGAAACAATGAAAATTATACTAATTCATACTGGGTAGATAACATTATCTATTATAAACTAAAATTGTCACACACACTTCAAAATCATAAGGATGAAAACTAAAGAAATGTTGAAACAAAGAATTACTTTTCCTTTCTCCAAAAATATACCAAAACATTATTAATTATAGAGCTCTATCACTCATATACAAAGTATATGGAATAATTAATAATCAATGAACTACCAAAGGTGGATAGATAGAACCATGAGTTCATAGCTAGTTAATATTAAATCATTGCATAAATGACTTATAATTAGCATACACAATTAAACAATTAACATTTCAATTTGATTATGCTTAGTCCATATATGATTAATAAATTAATCTTAACTAATGCTGCAGAAGTTAAGTATTAAACTAATCTTTATTTTTTCTATAATATTTGATTTTTATTCATATTCAAAAGAAAAAATGTAATAAAATTAATTTATTGAGATTGCAAATTTAATTTTAACTATTAAATTAAAATTATCAATGTTTTCAACCATATAAAGATTTTAAAATTTCAAAATATAATTGTTCCATATTTGTGTTTGGGTTAACTTAGCACATGATTTAAAATGAATATTTGAAGACATTTTGATCTTTACAAGTAAACCTATAAGAAGTAAAATTATCTTAACATAAATTTCCATATAGTAGCAACCCACATTGACACAAGAATGGTAAAAAAAAATAAAAATTATGTTGTTAGAACAGTGACATCGTTGAAGATGATCTTATTTGGGTGATTATCTTGGAGATTGTAATGAAAAGAATGAGTAATTAATCATATTTCAATACACTATTTTTAATATGCATGGCAAACTCATAATAGCACATCTTATTGCATATTTAAAATGTTTAATAAAAATAAATGTTTAATTTTTCAATATTTTGATCTCTTTTATAAAAAAATATTTTGAACTCTAAAAATATTTTTCTAAAATACAATGACTATCAAATTTTCATTTCCTTACTTTTCATAACGATATTTATAAGAATTACCCCAAAGTCAATTATTTATAAGTAAAATCTCATGTATATAATGATACTAATGTTATATTACTTAATCTTAAGTGGTTTTATTGAATATAAGTGACTAAAGTACTATTTAATGATATTTTTAATTATTAACATTGTTTGATAAATTAATTTAAAGTTTATTACGAAATTAACCTTATAAATTATATTAAGGTAAAATATTTGAGATAAAAGAAAATTAGAATGTTAAAGAAAAGATAACATAGATAATTAGAAAAATGATAATAGTCAAGAATATAGATAATTAAGGAAAATGAGAATAAGAAGTCAAGAATGTCAAGTAACATGAGCAAACATCAAGTATATATGAAAATGTTTATATTACTTTAAAAAGTTACAGGATGGTTTAAAATGACTTATTCTTGAAGGGCTTGTCAAGAGGTAGATTTTTTTAAAACTTTTTATTTTGAAGCTTATCTTGTGTAGAGTCATTTTTGTTGATAAAAAAAAGCACCAAAAAAGTTCATTTTGTAAAAGAAATTCGAAACTTTTTATTTTGAAGCTTATATTGTGTAGAGCAGAATTTCTTATTGATAAAAATCAACAAAAAGTTCCTTGCAAAGGAAAGTCACTGAGGAAACAGAAATCATATTTAATTCCACAACATTAGCTACACAACTAAAAAATTATATTCTTACTTTGACAAATTATTTTTTAAAAAAATTGTAACAAAAAACATTTTATTTTTTACTTATATAAACCAATTAGGGAAGAATAATCATGTCTGAAGGTTTAAGAAATTCTGTTAACAAAAGAATATTATTTTCTTCTATTGATCATTAACTAATCATGCTTGAATATATTTAACGTTCAACATTTTAAAACAGGCTTGTGGGAGAGTTTGAGGTCTACTTGAGTACACAATTTACAATTTAGTATATTATAATTAAAGAGTTTAATTGTAAAAAAAACCCAATTAAAATATTTTTTTGAAAATTTTGAATAGAAGAGAATATATATATATATATGAGATAGGATAAGATAGTATATATATATATATATATATATATATATATATGGTATATATATATATATATAGATATAAAGGTAATTTGGAATCTAAATTTACCAATTTTATTTTTTATATTTTTTAAAATATCTTTACAAATATCCTTTATATAAAATGTTTTATTATAGATTATATCTATACTATAATATTTTGATTTTTTATTCATAGTTCAAAGAAAATAAATGAAAGTAATTAAATTTATTATCAAAAATTATTTTTGAACATATTTAAAAAAGAAAACTATTTTTTATTATAAATTATCAAACATGTTTTCAACTATGTAAAAAGAAATTTTTATCCATAAAAATGTTCTTAAAATTAAAAGAATGACTAAAACATCATTTGATTCCTTTAAGATTAATTAAAAGTGATCGGGTCGTAGGCACCAGTCTGCCTTTCCAAGCTCCAAGAAGCAGGATTAAGAAGATTTATGCTGCATCTTAAATGCCTGCCTCCTGCACAGCCTAAAGTATTTCATATATATATCTTCGCAAATAAACCAATCTCACCAAGTAAGAGATAATCCTTCACAACTTTATCTGAATCAAACAAAATCTCACTAATAAGGGAAGTAAGATAATTCTCAATAACTGCTCCCTAATTATCCCTTATTAATCTGATAGCGATAAAGACAGAAAATCCCCCATCTAATAAGAGGGAATCCTTATCATCAACCAATTGGGAAAAACATCTACTATAAATACCAGGCCACCCCATTCTGCGAAAGGTAATGCTAACATTCGCCTCTCTAAGGCCGATCTTTCTTTCCCAAAGGGAAAGAATCGACGAAGACGCAGCGCGAACCCGCGAGCCCGCGATCCTCTCTTGTTTTTGCTTTTGCAGAAAGCCAGAATATTTAGAGCCAATGTGTCGCACGCATCGATCCCAACATGCTCCACTTCGCTGAAAAAGGCATCATCAATAAGCGTCAGGAACCGGCCAGCCTTTTACAACAAAGCACTTCTCAAGAATCGATGATATAAACTCGAATACAAGCACGAGCCACGCTAATCCTCCCAAGATGCAAGACCGCCAAAGTGAAGACAAACCTGACTCCCTGAGGTGCATTAAAGATTGTACAGCTACTGCGGCGAAAGGTGTACTCCATCTCACCAACCAACGCCACAGTATTAGATACATACACCAACAAGGGAAGGGCACAGCCCGTGAAGGCCATAACACCACCCTGCAAGAGAAGACACTCGTCTCTCTCCCAGAGGCAAAGTGTAATCCAAATGTAATGTGGGACACTGACCTCACTTAGCCTCAGAGAGGAGCACAATGAAGTAATATCGGGGAAACACTCAGACATGAACCGACCCCTCCTCGCATGAAACTGACATCATGATCAGGAGGCTCAAGGTATCTAACAGGAGTTTAGCCACATGAAGGAAGTCGTAAAAGGCCGAGCTCTAGACCATATGGACACCCTGGTGCAACAAATTGAGTCACCGTTTATAGCCGAGGTGCTACACTTCCCTTTTCCAGCAAAGTTCAGGATGCCACAAATAGAGGCGTTCGATGGAACGAAGGATCCCGTCGACCATCTTAACACATATAAGAACCAGATGGAGCTGCACGGATATCAAGACCCCTGCATTTGCAAAGCCTTCTATCACGCTTAAAGGCTCCGCAAGGCTGGGTTTGCTGACAGTTCCCACCATCGCTTTCGCCTCCTCATTTAGAGAGCTTCTCCACGCATTCGTCTCACTTCATTGGAGCCAAAACATACAGAAGCCGGAAGCATCACTGCTAAACCATGTGCAGCCCGCAAGAAAGCCCGAGAGTCTTATGTCCAGATGTTCAATGAGTCTTTGAAGGTAGATGTACCGACGAGAAGTTCGCTTATCACCGCATTTATCGCCGCTGGGGAGGCAACCAAAAGATTTGATGTTTTCCATCTCAAAGAATCCTCGTGCAAACATGGTCGAGGTGCTCGCCAGCGAGAAATACATTAACTAGCGAAGAAGCCCCCAGATCCAAGAGAGGAAGCTCTTCAACCCACAAGGAGAAAAGCAGACTATAGCACCCGGAGCGAAGCCCTAGAGACAAAGAAATCTGGCAGAGATCCCCACAGGACAAACAATCTGGCCCTCGAAGGAGGCGAGGAAGCATCGACATCGTCCCTAGACCGCCTGCCACCGAGCTAAGACAACTAAGATTCACTCGCACCACCCCCCCACAACAGTATCACAGTCTTCAAGGCGAGGTGCAACATGGTAAAATTTCTCGAGATGACCATCCCAGATGAGGACAAACCCTACCAAAAGAGATAACACTGGGCACCGTGAGTTCCACAGATCACGCATCGAATCCGACATCGATACAACTCAGGAAGGAAATAGAATACCTAATTCAACGGGGATATTCGCCGCTGCATAGCCTCCGGAAGGTCGTGTGATCAGCGCATCCACCACCGCCTAAGTACCGATAACTCAACATCAACAACCTCGGGTGGAAATCCATGTGATCTCAAGAGGATTTGCAGAGGTAGGAGTCCAAATTTTCCGCTGGGAAGGGCCTCATTTGCATAGCACTGCCAGGAGAGGTATTGGAAGTGCAAGCAGTATCCAAACTGCCTCGACTGACATCGCTTGCTAACATTCGCATCTCGACTGAGCATGCTCACCACCCCCACAGACGATCCTTGCGATAAGTGGTAATGTGGCTAACAAAACAATCCACCGGTCCTACCGGATAATTTGCATTCACCACGATCACCCCAACGACTTTCGACAAAATGGGCATCGGAAGGAGAAGTCGAAACCAGCCACCCACCTGGGCAGGATTCTCCCGGAGAGAGTGCTACTTTGGGGGTCCATACAGCCAAGGCTCACTTTGGGAGACCCCTCAAAGCCGTGCAACAAACGATAAGGCAGAAGATTTCTCATAGTAGATGCCTCCGCTTATAACGTGCTATTAGGCAAGACCTCCCTCTCAACGCCCATAAAAAGCCATCCCCTCCATCACACATGGTGATCAAGTTTCCTACCACAAACGGAGTAGCATGGTTCGAGGAGACTAGCAGGGCCAGGAGAGAGTTACTGCGATCAATGAAGCTAAAGCTGGCCGACAACGCGCGGATCGAGCTCGACAACGCATACGTGGACGAAGCTCGACATGCACGATTTGTAAACACCTTAATTGAGCTCCTAAGAGTCGAGCTCAGGCAGCTTGGACGATAACCCTAAACACCTCGCCTACATCGGCTCCAAGCTAGCTAAGATCTGTAAGCCTCCTATCCACTTCTTGAAATAGAACAAGAATGGGTTCAAGTAGAGGACATGAGAAGGATTGACCATAATAATCATCACGTCCAAACGCGCCCATCCTTCAAACCTATTACAGTATGAGTTTCGCTCCAAAAGACAAAAGCGACAATGGTGCTTCCAGAAGCTCCTCCAGCAAAAGGATCAGAGGAAGGGAAAATTCAATACGGCCAACGTCAGCATCAGCCAAAAGCGAACTAATGGCGACCAGATCAACTTCATCGACGTCAATCACATGCCCTAAAGATATTTCCTCTACCCCGATCGACCTTTATAAGACGCCACACTGGCCATGAACCTCGCGATGGATGCTTCTCCTGGGTTACAACCAGATCATCATGGACCCAACGACCAAGAGAAGACCTCATTCGTCACAAGGCAAGGACCTATCACATCCGTATGCCTTTCGAATCGAAAAACGTTCAGAGCTACCTACCGTAGATCGGGTGAAACGTGATGTTCGCAAGTTGAAATGGGGCATCCACGGAGGTATCGTAAAATCAATCCACGGCCGAAGCCCACATAGCTCATCCGTCGTACTGGATCCCGGTGAGGCAACATGAAGTCAATCCCGGCCAAATGCCGAGCCCAAATTAAAATTCTCGGGTTTCTATCGCTGTTAACCAGAATGAGGGCAAACCCGGACATGATAAAAGCTGTGCTCGACATGCCGTCACCATCAAGCATAAAAGAAGTCCAATGCCTTACTGGAAGGATAGCTGCGCTAAGCCATTTTGTGTCCAAGGCTAGCGATAAGTGTCAGCCCTTCTTCTAGATTCTAAAAAAAGCTTTCCAATGGGATGCACACTGAGAAGAAGCATTCGCAGTCATTAAAAGTCTCTATCTCAGCTCCCCCATTCCTCGTAAGTCCCTCCGAGGGAGAGCTCCTACTCCGCACTCAGGCTGCATTTCAACCAGCGCTATCCCGATAAGAGACAAAGACCGAAAAGACCTAGTCTACTATTACACCCGAGCTCAGGAGGTTGCAGAGGTATCCAAAGATGGAGAACTTAATCATGGCACGTAACCACGCCTCGTAAACTCCGCCTTACTTCCAAGCGCATACCATCGAAATCCCAACAGAATACCCGATGAAGCAAAGCATAAACCGTAGACCCTGAAGATTAATAGCTGGCCATAGAGCCGAAATGGTTCATGACTGATACAAACCAAAAACAAGAACAGCGGCAGATTCGCAGATTGCCATGGAATTCACCTCTAAGAAAGCTTGCCGAGGATATTTCAATGACGCCCGACCCATTTGAAGCTTCATCCGTAGACGGGGCCACCAATGCTCAAGGGAGTGGTGTCAAGCACTCACTCTCCATGAATGGGGACATCGAGCGTGGCGCCAGATTTGGGTTCCGAGCCTCCAACAACGAGGCCGAGTATGAGGCCGTCATAGTTGGACTCAACCTCGCCCATTCAATGGAAATTGATCAGCTAGAGGTATGCAGCGACTTCCAGTTGGTAGTAAAGAAAATAGAAGACACCTACGAGGCCAAAGGCAAAATGATCCACACCTTTAAAAAGGCACGGAATTACCGAGGAAGTTCAACAGCTCAGTCGACACATACCAAGAGCAAAAAATCACGAGCAAATGCCTTAGCAAAACCAAACACCTTCTGCTGAAGACTCGACAACCACGTCGAGCACCTTTCAGAGCCCTCCGTAGATCTTAACAACGAAGAGGTCTCCCCTGTTATGTTCGAACCGAGCTGGATGGACCCCATTTGGGACTACTTAATAGAAGGACTATTGCCAAACTATCCAAAGGAGGCAACAAAGCTTAGGTCGAAGTCTTCCAGGTTCAATATTCATTGAGGGGCCCTTTATAAGCGAGGTTTTTTCACACCCATCCTCAAGTGCATTGCAAGGGGAGATACCGACTACGTACTGAGGGAAGTACATGAAGGCTGCAGGAAATCACATCGGCCTCTGCACTTATGAAAAGTCTTAAGGCAGGATACTACTGGCCACACGTTCGTGAGACGCAAATGAACTAGTCAAGAATGCAAAGTTTGTCAACAAAGACGCCTAAAATCTTCTTACCTCCCATCCGAGCCACCGACTTTGGCTACATCTCCGTCTTTTCGCATGGGGCTAGATATTTGGGACCTTCGCCATTGAAAGGGCCAATGCAAATTTATCGTCGTAGCAATGGATTATTTCACCAAATGGGCAGAATGTACCCGCTACCATCATCAATAAAGGTACAAGAACTCGACGCAGGTGCCATAATATGCAGGTTTGGTATCCCGAGAGCCCTAGTGTCAGACAATGGGAAGCAATTCAACAATCCTAAGTTCAGAGATTTCTGTGTCGAGCTCGAGATCAGGAACTACTAATCGTCCCCAACTCATCCGTTAATAATCTAATGGATGTAGCAAGTCACCATCGAACCCTTAGCGCAAGAAGACCAAGCTGAAGATCTAAAAGGCAAATAGGTAGAATACCTCCCCGAGGTGTTATGGGCATACAGAACTACACGCAAGTTAGCAACTCAGGAAACCCCATTCGCTCTAGCCTTTGGCACCGAGGCGATGGCCCCTGTCGAGATCGGATTAAAATCCTAAAGGATTGAATTGGCAAGCGTGGAGCATAATGAAGAGGCTCTCCACCTAAACCCACTCTAGATGAAAGCGTGACTGTGTCCAGAACGACGTAAGACTACCAAAGGAAGACGACAAGGTACTACGACCAAAAGGTCAAACCTGTGAGTTATGCCCGGCGACCCAGTCTTAAAAAGGCTTCCTCGCTATGGAAAATCCAACACATGGAAAACTAAGACCCAACTAGAAAGCCCCTATATCAGGTCTCGTCAGTCGACTTGGTAACTACGAACCCGGCATTACAAGAAGGTACTCTACCTCATTCTCGAAATGGCCGAGCACCCCTGCCGGCTTTATCAATAGACCTCGGATTGTAATCTTTAATAAGTATCACGCCTTAAGATAACAAGATAGTGTTCGCTTGACATTTTGTTTAATATCCTAAGGACAAAAGGTGATATAGCTCGAATTTCAGAAACAATTTCCCAGAAAATACAGCAACATTATTAATACAATAAATTCATGCTTAAAAAAATTGTTCTTTTTATTCCAATGAAGGTACAATTGATTACAATCATGAATGTTAACTCCAGCATCTCGAATGAACAAGATAAGCAGCTCTCAAAACGTAAAAATCTCAAGAAAGCAGAAAGAGAGGGAAAGAAAGAAGAGAGAGGAGAACGGGAATAGCATGAGAAGAAAAAGAAAGAGAAAGAAGAGAAGAAAAAGAGGAGAAATGGAGAGCTAGACAGCATTCTTAAGTAAACCGCCTTTCCGATGCATTCCTGAAGACGCTCCGTCATCGACCTGAGCTGGGGAATAACATAAATTCAGAGGGATTCAGTGGAAAAACACAACTCCCAAGGCAGGACCATCTGGAATCAAACGCCAAATTTCAGATCTCTCTGTGCGGACTTCCCCAGTGAAGACTTCACCAGCTTCTCGCTACCATCACACGCGATCAATTATTTCAAAAAGAGTGAAGGTTCAAGCACTGGCTCCATCAAGAGGAGTCATGAATTTATAAGAACGCCAAGACCAGGAAAATCGCACACCGGTTCCACCTCCATGTTTCTCCACCTCTCCATAAACCCGCATTAAAGACGCTCGCATCTTTCCAAGGAATGGAAGTCAACCCACAGACGGAGTAGCTCAGTTTCAAGAGCTAACGCTTCAACTAAGGCCCGTAGTCAAAGAGCGCTCAATGCAAGTGATTAGCCTACTCTGAAATTCCTCACCAAATCTTAGTTTTGAAGAGCTCGACTGCTTAACTAAGGCCTAGTAGCCCAAGAGCCAGTTCAGCTTAGGCAGATTAGCCACGGCCTCAATGTCCAAGCCAAGAGCCTGACCGTCGACTAAGGCCTGCAGCCCAAGAGCCATCGCTTAGATGATTAGACCACGGCCTTACAGCCTGGGCTTTGAAGAGCCTGATGCTCAATTAAGGCCTGTAGCCCAAGAGCTAGGTTCACTAGCAGATTATCTACCTGAGCTCAACAACTCAATTCTTGAAGAATGACCACTCAACGCGGTCCGTAGCCCAGAGTCGTGGGCCCACTTGCATGATTAGGCCCATGGAGCCTCGCAGCCGCTTTGAAGAGCTCGACTGCTCAACTAAGGCCTGGTAGCCCAGGAGTTCAGCCACCTCAAGTGATTCAAATTTATCGGCCCTCAAGAAATTAGTTTTTAGCGGAACCCGAATCACAAGAAGCATATAGCCATCGATCCAAGTCACCAGCAGCAGCAAGATCGTGAAGCAAAGTATATATAAAAAAATAAAATAAAAATAAAGAAAATGAGTATAGAAATTGGGCATTCATCAGTTTCAAAGCCTAACGACATTAAGATAATCCGTGGTCTCTGGAGCCCAAATGTAAAAATAAAAAAAAATAAAAAACAAAACAAAAAAAAAGCGGGGAGATAGAAAATTGGACATTCATTGAGTTTCAATGCCTGTGACCATTACATATATCCGGGGTTCTAAGCCCAACGTAAAAAAATAGAAAAGCAAAATTATACAAAGAGGCTTGGGAGTGTGCCAGCGGAGTGGGGAGTACATGGCAGAAGTGAGCGGCCTCAACCGGGTGGTCGGGCTTCCGTAACGCTTCTAAGGAAAGGACTCTTTCGCCCCGCCATTGGGGAGATCAGTTAAGGTCCAAGCCCAAAAATAGTAAATCCCATCCGAGCAAGCCATCCAGAAGCCCACTGAGTGCAAGCCTCATCCCTCAAACTCCCTATCTCTTCGTCCTTCTGAACAACCAGGGTTTCCTACCTCTAAAGGTCCCTTCGCAACCCATGGCACTCATTAGTCAGGCGTTTAATAGAGCACACAACCTCGGAAGCTTCGCGACGGGCTCTATCTAGCAACGTTGCTTTATTACGCAACTCATCTCAAGAAGACGCAGCCTCTTCCCTGCCATCACAGTCACCTGTAATGATTGCAGCTCCTCCCCGACTACTCAGTCAATGCAGCCCGCAGCCCATCCCCGCCACCAAAGAAATCATCCCAGCAACCCCAAGGCACTCACCCCGACCTCCCAAAGCTCGCCCCCAAGAACTCTAAGCCATCTCAGCCTTTCTTCTCTGCCCTACCCGCACTCGCGCCTATCATGTGATGCCCCATATCTGACTTGAGCTCACTGATTCCTCCGCCATATTTTTGCATCCAGCCAGGTCGGGACGTCTGAGGTATGAGAAGCCACTCCGCTTTCAGGCTCGCATTCCGACGTGACCCTCGCTCAATCCTCGCCTTCTAAACTCTTCGTGATAACACCAACATACCCAACATAAAGTCAACGGCAACTCAAAACTAAGATAAAGGCACACAAAAAAAGACACGGAACTTACGAGACGACTCTGGAGGGATGGAGCCAAAGCCTCTCAAAGGCGTGGCACCGACCTCTCGAGACTCAACCCGATGACGGATGAGATCAACGCCAGCAGTTTAGCGTTGGAGAGCAAGGAACTCACCCCATCGTACCGAGCTCCTCCCAAGTCTTCCACATCAAGGAGAGGCTCCAGTCATACAGAGGACTCCAACCGAGATGGGCATAACCTCCACCGAGGCTCGCAGCCTCTCTCCGAGGAATTCGCTTTGGCGTTAAGAACGGTCGCGAACTTAGCATCAACTGGCCTGGGAGGTGAGTATTTGCCCCCGCACCGATTACGGGCAGAGGGTGATGAAGAAGACGTCCCCAACCCTGGCCACCCTGCTTCTGATGGCCCTTTCTCAAGGAGTCCAGAGTTTCCGCTTCACACTCCAAGACCTTCCGGAACAACGGCCTCCACCTGCTTGAAGCCTCCCTTAGTGCTAACAACCGGGAGGCCCATCATGGAGAAACTTCATAATGTATGGAGGTGAGTTGCCTCAAAGTGGCAGGCCCAAGAGACTAACCAAGATCCCCGGAATATTCGACCCGATAAGCTCAGAGTGAAGCCGCGCAAGACTGGCCAACTTCCGCTTTTACGACCTCGTCTTCTGGCTAAGATCAAGGCAAGCACTGAAAAGCGCACAACTAATGCAAAGTTGTGATACCCTATAATTTATGAAATCATCAAATTAAAAGTAAAGCAAAGCTCACGTAGATTCTCGTGGAGTGGTCCGCATAAATAAACGCCTAAAGTGGTGTTCTCTCCTTATCCATGGATCAGACTTCCAACCGCGCCACTAACAACAAAAAGTGAAGGTTCTTCCAAAATTTGTGGGAAGACGAGATCCAAGATGATCAATGAGCGTTGAACACTTGTTAAATAAAGGAAGCCCCCAACGATTCCTCTCACGACTCAAAGAGGTCCAGTAATGAGCTGAGACCGAGAACACCCAAGCCCTTATCCCTCGAAGATAACCAACAGCCCAATCGGTCACCCTGCAAATCACAAAGTCGGAGGGGTAAATGTTGAATGTTGCAAGACCTTTGGTAAAGGATGGAGGAAAACTAAGGCCACTGGCTCAACTCAAGAAGCATACCATCTTAGGCACCTGAACAACATAGGAGGTCAGTACGTCAGGGGACCAAACCTGAACGCCAAACGGGGGCCTGTATCGTCTTACGAAGACTTCCCCATATAACGGCTCAACCCTGCTAGGACCCATCACAAGGCTGCCCCGCACTCTGGGCCGACCTCGGTTATTCACCCCACAAGGTACGTAATCTCAATTTTATCCTTTTGCCCTTTACCTGGGCGGGGGAGAGGAGGTTCCCCCGGCATCTTCAAGAGAAACCACAAATGCAACATCTACCACCACCAGCCCTCCCGAACTAGATACCATCAGAACTGGGCCACTATACGCAAAGAAGAGGAAAGATCCAGATCCATGGAATACTCTCGAAATCGGACTGCAAACCCAACTAAGCTAAATTTCTAATACCTGCTATACCACCTTCACAAAAGCTAAAGAAAGGGTGGAAAGATCGACTGTCCCCAGGATAAATCAAAGGGACGACCCTGCTGTGGTATTACAAAAAACACTAAAAAGTGACTAAAAGGGTCGATCGAGTTTTAAGAAAAAAGAAGCCCAAACTCGCAAAGAAGAAAAAATCTTCGATAACAGGGGAACACAATACAAACTACGAGACGCTCTCAAAGAAAACTAAAGAACTAGAGAAAGCTAAGCGTGAAAGTCGAAAAATCATAGTACCACAGACATTTGACAGCGATTAAAGCCCTAACCAAACTGTAAATTTCTCAGTGAACATGTAGAAATCGCGACCGATTCAAGAATGACAGCCTCGTCTACGCCGTAACCAGCGGCCGTGTACTAACTGACGTTTAAAAATAGGCGCGCAAGCCCACTTCCCAACCCCAAGAAGCAGGATTAAAAAAAGATTTATAAGGTGCCCAGTGAAATGTCCGGCCTCAGTACAGCCCAAACGGAGCCCGCTCATCCAATTTGGTAATACAACACTACACTCTAAAGCCACACATCCCAGAATCAAACCAAATCTCACCAATAAGGGAAGTAGGATAATTCCCAATAACTGCTTATCCTATAAATCAAACCAAATCTCACTAATAAGGGAAGTAAGATAATTCTTAATAACTCAAGCCCCACTATCCTTATTAACTGACAGAGATAAGGACAAAATCCCATCTAATAAGAGGAATCCTTATCATCATCAAACCAAAACATCTACTATAAATACCGTGCCACCCCACGCGAAAATAAGATATAACATTCGCTTCTCTCTTAAGCAAAGCTGATCTTTCTTTCATAGAAAGAATCGACTTAGGCACTGAAAGCTGGTGAATCCAAGCGCAGCCTCGCCGATCCTCTGCTTGTTTTACAGAGAGCGGTGAAGGCCCAGAGCCAACTAAGCCGACCTTATCGATCCTAACACGTCTGCCTCGCCATTGAAAATGCATCAAAAAGTAAACCATAGATTAATGAAAGTAAACTCTATGTAGAACTATCACCCAACTTATAATTTTTCTATATAATAACAATAGCAATCGATTATTAATGTAAAAGCAAATGGTAAAAATATAAAAATTATGTCACTTTTAGAATGTTGAACCATTGAATATGCCTTGCTTAGGTGATTTGATTCCTAGATTCTCAATAGAATAGTTACTTAATGAGTAATTGAAATTATAATCACAATTAAACTTTTACTCATAATAAAACATTTTTTTTGCATATTTAAAATGTTTAAGTTTGAAAGTATAATCACAATTAAACTTTTACTCATAATAAAACATTTTTTTGCATATTTAAAATGTTTAAGTCAAAATAAATGTTTAATTTTTCAATGTGTTGAACTCTATAAATATTTTTTCTAAAATATAATGACCATCAAATTACCCAAAGTCAATTGTTTATAATTAGTATTTCAAATATTTAATAATACTAATGTGTTAAAAAAATAATAATAATACTAACGTGTTTTCCTTAAGTAAAAATTTAAATATATTAATTCGACTGGCTTGAAATAATAGTTACAAGAAACAAGACGTTAAGTTCTCAAACATCGTGATTAAAAACTAATAATAATAAAGAATAGCCCATAATGACATCCCTCTAAATGTAGTTCGATGTTCCAACTCGCCCATTTTGAAAAAGAATTCATGTTCTGCCGAATCCTGTAGATGAAACACCTAATCTCCACCAATCAGGACAGTAGAATATTTCTTAATTATTGTTAATCAATTATCCCTTATTAATCTATTGTTATAAGGAGAAAAGTGAATTCCTACCTACTTGGGGAGGAATATCGTATCATCATTAAACAAGCGAAGATACTATTGTAGTCAACATCTCAAATCAGGTTATTATGATCACCCATTATATGTTTATTCAGCTACCCCATCTGGCAGTTGGGTAATGCCAGACTACGCATGTGAAAATCTATCCCCTAAGAATGATATTCTCTTCCTGAAGAACTCACTTTAAGTGATCTGGAGCGCGAACCCAAGCAGCCCTCGATCCTTTTGTTTCTTGTTTTTGTAAAGGAGTTCAACGACTGAGTCACCGGACTCCACTAAAGAAATCCAGCACGCCAAGCCCAGCTTCGCTTGAAAAGCATCATCACAAGTAATTGCGGGGGAAACGACAATTCCTTTACAAATAAAGTCGACCTCTCAAATGGATCGTGATGGTATCAACTCTAACATAAGCAGAGCAACGCCTAATCCTCCAGGATGCAGATCAGCATAAGATGGACAACCGAATTCTTGTGGAGCCGTTAGAGATAGTGCAGACCAACACGGACGAGGTGGAGGCGCTCCGCGTCACCAACCAACACTTTCTGAAAGAATTGGAGCAACTCACCGGGAAAATACGACGCCTCAGAGACTTAGACAGTCCGAAAGACCAAACCCTGTTACTCTGAGAAGTGCAACAACTCGACCATCGAGAAGCTTATGTGAGAAGAGAACTAGCCACATCAAAGCACGATCTCACAACCCCCACAGAGATCAGAATGGCAGAGGCTTTATGAGGCGTCCATTAATATCCAAGAAAATCACTACGTGGTGGGGGCGGGTCGAAGCCTAGTCTCTATGGGACGCCTGCAACAAACCCATCACCGCGGCCGGGGCGCACTTTCCTTCCCAGCAAAGTTCGACTGCCGCAGACAGACGCCTGACTGAACAAAAAGACCCTATAAACCACCTCAATACGTACAAAAATCAAATGGAACTACACGGATATCAGGACCCCATACGATGCAGAGCTTAAATAGCGCAGGAGGGTCTTAGCGCCTCAGAGCCCAGGCACAGCTCAAATTCTCAGAGCGTAATGTGACTTTGAGGCCGGTTTCAAGAGCCAGTAGCCGTCACGCAGGAGGGTCTTAGTGCCCTGAGTCGCAGAGCTCACTCGGTAGAGCTTAACAAAGACAGAGGGTCTTAGCGCCCCAGAGCCCAATAAATTAGTTCGTAGAGTGGTCTTAGCGCCTCTAGAGCCCGTAGAGTCTCCCTGCAGAGCTTAAACAGTTTAAGGAGGCCCAAAGGCCATCAACTCGGGGGGCCTCACAAGAAGAGGGTCTTAGCGTCCTGGGTGTTCCCGCAGCCTTAGCCTCGTAACGTATCAAACAAGAGGGTCTGCCAGCATTCGCAGCTCGGGCCGCGCAGCAAGGTCTTAGCCGCCAGAGCCCAAGAGTTTAGCCTCGTAGCTTAACACCAGAGGGTCTGGCGCCTGTGGAGCCCACAGCTCATTTCGCGCTAGAGGTCTTAACGCCCTGAGCCCGCAGCTCGGGCCACACAGCAGGTCTTAAGACCCCTGCACTTCAGAGGCTCACCAGAGCTTAAACAACCAGAGGGGTCAGAGCGCCCGGTGAGCCAGAGTCACTTGTAGGAGCCAACAACTCGTGGGGTCTTGGGCGCCGCAGCTCGGGACACTTAACATAACTATTCTATAAGATCTGTGGTTTTAAACTGCAAATTTCTCAAATTGGATCTAAACAGAAGAGGAGCGAAGAAATTAATCGATGAATCTTGGTATAATAACAAAAAGTCAAAATCGAGAAGCCATCATATCACAAGACGTGGGACGGCGATAAAGCCCTAATCAAACCCTTCCCAGTAGCCACACGTGTCACCCGATTTGAAAGGATACAAATTTTGCTCACGCCGCTAGTCAAAGGCCTGGGGCAATTTGACGGGCTTTGAGCCATGCAGGCGCAGCCCAAGACGCAGCCCCAAACGCCGATTAAAAACGCCAGCATTTCAAGAATAAGCCCCCAACGGCATCCCCCAAATGTAGCCTCGTCGAGGGGCCCAACTCGCTTCCTTTTAAATACTAATAGCCCAAGGAATCAGACAGAGAAAACACCCACCCCACCAACCAGAAAGTAGAATATTTCCAATTATTTGGCCCATCAATTATTACTTATTAATCGCCATGCGATAAGGAAAGTAAATCTCCTACCTAATGGAGGAATATCGTGATCATTCAACAAGGGTAGATACTATTCCTTGCGGTCATCATCCAACTTAGGTTTTATCACGATCACTCAAGTATAAATACAAGACTATCCCATCTATGAAAGGCACGCAGAACACATACGTAAAATTCATTCTGCTAAAGAATCTTTTTTCCAATCGGAAAAGAACTCGATGAAGACGGAATGTAACGCGCAGCCCCGCCGATCCTTTTTTGTTTCAATACATACTGAAATACCGGATCGCCCAAATGAATCCAAGACGCCAAGCCCATTTCCAATTGAAAAAGCATCATCATTACCTAATGACATTAGTTGGTTTTAAGTAGAATTAAAATTTCGTTTAAAAAAGTCGACTAAATTTAAAAAGTCGAATTAATTAATCTAAAAGTTATTTAATTATTACCTTTTTTAAATATGAATATTGTTTCTGATAAAATTAATTAAAACTTACTTAAAAATTATTCTTATAAATTATATTAAGATAAAAGTGTTCCACATAAACAGAGAATATGAATTATAAGAAGATAAATAGATAATCTGAAATAATAAGAAGATGATATAGATACTAAGTGAAATGAAAGTAAAACAAGAGCAAAAAAGTTAAGAATATCAAATAAAAAGAGTAAAGTCAAATGTGTATAGGAAATAAAGATTTTTTTACTTCAAAATATTTGTATAATATATGTATAACTCTATTAGCCTTATTGAAAATTAAAATGAAAATTATAATGGTACAATTTATTATCATCATTCTTAAAAAAAAATTATTATATTACTATTTTATATAACAAAATAGATATATATATATATGTATATATATATATATATATAAGTTATGCGAAAATAAATAACAAACGGTGGTCTCAAAGCATACATGCTTTTTAAAAAGCAAAAAAAGACAAAAACAAAAACAAACAAACTCACTAAGTAAAACGTATATATTTTCCAAAATACTTGTTTGTCAAACTTGTGTATTTTTTTTTTTAAACTTTTTTTTTGCCTATGTGGAGTCATTTTTGTTGATAAAAAAAAAAATTCTCCAAAATGATTTTTTTTTTTATTGAAGAAAGTCACCTTTATTAGATCAAGTTACGAAATCATAATTTGGAATTCCAAAACATTTACTTGAAAGAATGCTATTAAAAATGGTTCCTTAATTTTGATAATTTATCTTCTAAAAAAGAATATATAAAAGAATATTTTTATTATTCTTTATTTTTTATTGGACTGATTAGAATATTTTGCTGAAAATTTTTCAAGAGAATATATGCAAGGATAAATGGAATTCAACATTTTAGAAAAAATTTGATAAATTTTATTATGTTCAATGGGATTGAATAATTATAATGGATAAAAATCCACGTTCTATGCGTAGTCATTTACCAATTAAGTAAATGAGAAGTAAAAACCTCAGGCTAATTTGTGAAGATTTTATTTTCATTTAAAAAAATATTTGAAGTTTTTGTTTTCCTTTTTGCTCAATATAGAAACCATGTGAGTTGTTATTAAGTATTAAAATAATTTCTAAAAATAAAATAAATAGAACCATTCTTTTATTTTTTAACTAAAGAAAGTAATGTTTAAATGACTTATACTGAATTCAATAATAATTTAAAAACTTAAAACTGTATAAGCAAAAAGAGACAAATCGATAGACCGCTGAGATGTAATGATAAAGTAAGTCTAGTCTAATGTATTTTTATTACATACTATTTTTTTACTATATTTTTATTTATCTATAAGATATTCTAATTTACGTGTTAGATTTTGGAATTTATCCGATTCTTTATCGGGTTTCTATAAATAAGACTTTTTATATTATTATTTATACTTAATATAATATTAAAAATTCTATAACTTCTACTCATTATATTTGATTTTATTTATTTTTAATTTATTTTATTATCTAATTTCGATTCTGTACAAGCTACTATTTTATGATTACATTTCTCCTTAATTGGACTTCACCTACCCAAGTTATTTTCTTCTTTCCTTGAACTTTTTGAATTCCCCGAATTAGAACCCTAAATTCTAAAATCTCATCTTTCTCCATTCCTAAAAATCAAATACCACCTCTCTTTACTGTCTTCCACACGCATCCCCAGGTTAATTTTGCTCTCTTCTCTCGTTTCCCTTCTTCGTTTTCTCTCTCTAGACCACCTTTTTCTCTATCTTCTCTCTTATCTCCTTGTTTGGATCGGAGTTCCATTGATTCTGGTCAAAGCGCTGCAGTTCTCGGCTATTATTCACCGGATTCCGCCGTGAATCTCGAGCTGCGGAATACTGGATTTTTTTTTCTTTTTTGTCTTTTATGCAATTTATGTCATTCAAAGGTATTTGATTCATGTTAAATTCCAAGCCGATACCATTTTGACGTAGATATTTAAACTAATATTTTCAAGGCTTTGATTGTTTCTACAGATTACGCGCACTGATAGGATATATATATAATTCTTTTAATATGATATATAACATAATTTATCAAGAAAATTATTTTATAATACATTAATTAAAATTAAATTATCAAATAAACATGTTATTTTTAATGTCTTTAACCAATTTTAAATCACCAAATTAATATAACGCTTTTAAGACGTTAATCCCGCATAAATCAAATAAACAAAGATAAAATATTTAATACAAGAAAATACAAAATAAATAAATAAATTTTAAACGTAAAATTTATTCTATTCCCACTTCATCTGAATTCTACCGATTCTACAATTCAGCCATCCTACGAAACAAACTGGGTGACATACGCTAAATTTTTCATTGTATTAATGCCCGCTCCTACTGAATTTGATCGATTATTCTTCGGCCGTTCTGAACTGAATCCGAATTTAAAACCTTGATTTGATTGGGTTTTGGATCTCAAAGTCGGTAAATTTGAGTGGATTTGTGGAATGCGGGGTGAGGAATCAGTGACAAGTAATCACAAAAGGGAGAATTTGAGTTTATGGTGTTTTATTTTATTGTGAAGCTTGTCGGTATGATCTCAGACTTTTTCCAATCTAAAATTTGAAAAACATGGTGAACCTAAATTGAAGAGAACAGTTGATTCAAAAATTAAAAGAAAATAGCTTCGTGACCATGGTCCTACTTGGCTACACAGATAGAATAAACAGAGAAGCTAGTTTTGATTCAGCCTGGCCGCCTAATTTCCTCCAGCCTACTTTTCGTTGCCAAATTGGCGTCTTTGTTCATCCCGATCTACCATTGCCTACTTCATTGTTGTTGCACAGAAATTTTGAATGCTGGGATAATTGGGTCATATTTCCTGCTAGAATTGCACATTTTCTTTAATTCCCTTCCAACCTCAAGCAAAGACACTATGTACGTTTCAAAGATTCTTCTCTTCAATTCGCATTTTCTTTTTACTGAAAACTCTGCATTATCCATGACATTTAAAGATATTTTTGCTTCATTGTTTTATGCTTTTGTCATATACAGAGTTTTTTTTTCTTTTTTTTTATAAATATTTTTTTTTTTAGTTATTTTCATGACTTATGCAATCTATGATATATAATCGCATTACATTTTTTTTTATTTGTATTTATTGCATTAGCATATAGTTTATAAATTTCTTTATTCAATGAAATTTTAGATTCAATTTCAACATGTCAACCACCAAAAGTGATTTTGTTGAATCTTTTTCTTCACCTAACACAAAAGAAGTGACTTAATAATTTTGACTTAGGACGACAAACTTTATCTCAAGGTCTAAACGATATTTCATTAGATACTGGCCACCACACGCAAATTAAAGCACAATTTGAGTCACTATCAGATCAATGAGTAAATTTAAATTTAATATAGGCCAATTCACTCAACGTCGAATCTACCTTGAAATACAAACTCATGCCATAAATCGAAACATGGATTTTGCCAAACATTTTGGGTAAATACGCAGATGCGAAATTATTGATGAAATTTATAAAACACACGTCACCACACTGTATCAGTCATTATGAGATTCACATCAACTACGAACTCACAAATGCATGTATGACAATATAGAAAGGAAATTGGTAGTAATTTAATCGCTCACCTCATACGAGGTTACCTCGCAAATGTGAGACCCTTCGCTCAATCTAGGTGATCAGTTTCAACTTGCAAATGTCAACTTCCCATTAGATCACCAACCCTTAAGGCAAAATTACCCACAAAATCAAGTGTGAGAAGATGTCACTCCTTAGGTAGGGATCAGGATAGACAGGTTAGACAACCTCAAAGGGACATCACAAAAACAGTCAAGGTTAGTACTCTTGAATTTGATGGTAGAATGGATCCTAATGTTTTATCTGATTGGTTAGTTGTTATTGAAGAATATTTTGATTGGTATGAAATGATTTATAGTGAATGGGTTCGTTTGCTAAAATGAAATTAACCAATTCAGCTAAGATGTATTGTCAGAATGTATTGCAAAACATACTTCGTCTGAGTGAGCCACCTATCACCCAATGGGTTGTTATGAAAGCAAAGTTGTAAGAAAAGTACATTCCTCCATCATATAAGAGTCAATTGTTCTCCAACATGATTAATCTAAAACAAATGACTCTTAGTGTAGCTGAATATTTGGCTAAATTTGAGGAAGCTAGGCTTTGGTGTAGTGAGTTCCAGGCTGATGACCAATTTTCTGTTTGCAATCGCTTTGTTAATGGTCTTAGGTTCGACATTCAAAGGATGGTTAAATTGCATGTTCCACACACTATAGAGGATGCATACCAAAAGGCCTTAGAAGTCGAGAAGTTCAATAGACCCTCCTCTTCTGCATACACATGTCAGTCAAAGTCACAATCTATGTCATCAAATGGTAATACTATGCCTAATAACATTAGGAGCAAAAAGTCTAGTTTGCGTAACTCTCTTCTTGTTGCTTCTCCTATTGAGTCTAAGGCTAGTAATTCATCAATTGCCTGTCATAAGTGTCTTCACAAGGGTCATATTGCATCTCGTTGTCCCCAACGTGCATTGACATTAGATGTTGAATATAATAGTTTGCAGGATGAGGAAGACCAAATTTTTTATCCTTTAGATTATTTTAGTGATGAAGATGATCTTCATGAAGATTGTGATGATGAAGCGTGTGTTGGTGTGGTTAGACGTGTACTATCCACAACTGCAGATAATGATAATTGGAAGTGTACTAGTATTTTTCACACAATCATACAAAGTGGAGATAAGAACTGTAAGTTAGTGATTAATGAGGGTAGTTTAATGAATGTGGTTTCTAAGGATGTTGTTAAATTGTTAAACCTGAAAGTATAACCAAATCCAAATCCTTTTAAAGTAGCGTGAGTGAATGACCATACTTTGCTCATTACTTAAAGGTGTCTAGTCTCTATTCAAATAGGGAATTATAAGGATGAAATCTATTGTATTGTGCTACCCATAGATGTTGCCCATGTTCTTTTAGGTCACCCTTGGCTTTATGATCTTAATGTTACAAATTTTGGTAAAGATAACATTTATTCATTTAAGTATAAGGGTAAGAACATTATTTTGAGACCTGCTAAGCCTAAAGGTTACAATGGTAAACGTGACATCTCTAAACTTCATGAACGAAATTTGCATATTTTAAAATGTAAGAAGTTTGAGAGAGAAAGAATTAGGACTGGTATGTGCTTAGCATTAGTGAAAAAAAGTTACATTTGATTCTTTAATCGTCATTCCATTACCACCTTAAAAATAAAATGATTAATTATATTTTGATTAATTCTAAAATAAATAAATAAATAAATTATATTTATATTAATTCCAAAATAATAAAATTTTTGACACTATATAAAACTCAAAATTACCATTTGTCCCTAATTTTATGTATATTTATTTTTACCTTTTTTTTAATATGGAAAAAAGTCAAATAAAATTTTATAAATGCTGGATTGCATGTTTTCGACCTTTACTTTTTCTTGGTTGCATTAAGATTGTATTTTATTATAATATGCTTCTCTTGACAATATTCTACTTTCTCTTGGTTGCATTAAAATTGTATTTTATTATAATATTGTTGATAACACATTCTTTGGTGGCTTTTTTTGTCTTGGTAGGGGTATAAGTGAGTTGGAAGGTTTTTTGGTTCCTTTTTGTATACCTATAGTGCATTACTCCCTCGGAGCCTTGTGCTCTTTTTTGATCAATATATTGCCTTTAATATATATATATATATTACTCTAGTTAAAATAAAAAAAATTCTATCACTATATTTTATGACTCATAGTTTTATAAGATATCAAATTCTTACATGTATAACTAAAATTATTTTTAAAGAAATGCATTTACAAATATTTTTCAGACAAATTAGGGATATATTTTAGTGATATGGATTTTATTGAATATGATTTTTATTAAATAATAGATGAAGTTTAACATTTTTTTAATTAATACTTTCAAGAAATCTTTTTTTACTAATTTAAATATTATATATATAATTTTTAATAAAGTGAATGATTAGATGTTTGTATATAGGGTTATACGATTTTTAATGATTATTTTAAAATTATATATTTTTGTTTAAATATTATTTAATAAAAATTATAAAGTTCATTATTTACAATGAAATAAAAGTACTTAAAATCATGTGATAAGTATTATTGTCAATTTGTATATTTTATTCAATTTCTATTATTACCAAACTTAATGAAATGGAAATAAACATATAATCATTCCTACGTGAGATTTCTAAACTAATTCAAACACCGGAATTGAATCAAATGAGAAATCAATTTCATGAGAAATAAGAATGAAAATTGATTTTTTTATTCTCATTTCTTATTCAAATGTACCAAACATAGCCTTAGAGAGGAAATGAGAGACCACCATGGTTTTTTTTTTTGTTAAAGATCTCAGTAATGAAAGGGACCATACTAGTTTTTATTAATAGTCCCAAGACTCGAGGTGTAGCACCCCTTTCCGGTTCGGAGGTTCGACCCGATTGGCGGATTCGAACCTGTTCTGGGATGCTCTTTTAATTCTTTTTATTTATTTGTTTATTTGTTTTTTTTTTTCAAAAGTGTCGCGACTTGAATCCCTGATTTGACCTAAATGACGAATTCGAACCGAAGCCCGGTTTACTCCAATCGTTTTCATTTATCTTAAAACATTTTCTTTATGTCAATTCATTTTAGAGTTTTCAATTACGTGGAAGCATTTCAAATGGTAGACTCATAAACATTTACTTTTATACAATACGTTTACAAAATGACGTATCGTGCCTTTACAAAATGATATACAAAACACTAGTTCAGAGATTAACTCTTTTGTTCACAAAATGTTACGCGTTCAAAAAGAATGGTATGCATATGACGGGGTATATACTTATACGCTGCAACTTTCTCTATGACTATGCGCTTCTTGATCTTGCATTCTTTCCTATTTACTCGAAACCTACGCATAGATAAAAACTACATGCTAAACATTTTCATCCTTAGTGGTTCTATACAGTTATATTCAAATTTTCAGTTTAACATGACATGCATTTATCATAAAACCATGCATTTTATATCAAACTATACTTTTTACCTCTTTTCACGCTCAATATAAAACAATACTCATACTTATTCATTTGCACATGCTTTCACTTTGCAAATCATTGATCAAAATATGCATTTTCACATGCAACAAATCATTTAACTCAAATCATGAGATTCAAACATATATTCTTTAGGACGTATTTAGTTTACAAATCTCTTTTTCACTCATCAAAGTTTGTTATTTCACTTTGTCTATACAATTCACATTTATGACGGATTTCGTTCGGTGAATCCCATCCTTTTTGTCATTCGATAATGTGCTTACACATTTAACAATTTTGGTCTCCCATCATGACGGATGTCGTTGGTACATCCGCCCAGTGTGACATTTTAATAATGTCATACTGCATCATGATGGATCTTGGGTTGGTGCATCCGCTATGTGGGACATTGCTAATTTTGGTTTGCTTTCATGAGTCTTGCGATTGGTGCATCCGCCATGTTGGTCATTAGGTATATTGATTCGATTCGAGTGTCAGAATTGGCCCGATTTTTTATAATTCAATTAATCACTCACATTCAATTAATTGTCAAACATTTCAAATATCACATTTCCAAATCCATATGAACTTTCATAATAGCATTTCAGAGATATGCATATTCCATAAAATCATTTCAGATTTATTTGGTAAACTACGAAAACACTTGAAATCCGAAATATGATTACGGTAAACAAAGAAGCCGACACAATACTTGAATCGTGACAAGTGCGAGAACTAATCGAAGCTATCGGCTCTCGGCTATAACACTTAGATCTCGGTCTAGGATGATGATTCACATTTAGTCGACATAAATACCACTTTTAATGGGTAAACAATTATCCGCAGCTTAACGAATTTAAACCGGTGGCGAGAATCTGATGTGTTTTCACTTAGTTTCATTCTTATTTGAATCTCCATTAGTCATTTATTAGAGTTCTATCTTATCGATTAATCTGAAAACTAGACTTTGAATAATAATCCAAAATTGCTCGATGTAGTTGCTTGCTTCGTGCCAGTAGCCATCTTAGGGTGCCATTTTGGCACCTCGACCTCTCACGAAAGTGCCCCACCTTAACAAGCGTAGATCTTGCCGTGGCACGGTTCCTACATTCTTGAAAATAGGCAGATAATGTCCCACGTTTTCCGAGTTTTTTTTTGCACTTTGAATTTTCTCTGAGCCACCCAAAATCCTAGAAGCAAAACTTGAGAATCACTCTACGATATTTAATATAATATTATCCCTAAGGCCAACCATGAGCAAAATTTATGGATGGATTGGGGTTTTCTAACGAACATCAAATGTCGACTTTCTAGGGTTTGGGTTTCATACATAAATCCCTTTGCACTTGAAGCAGGAGCCTTTTCCATCTCTCTTTCTTGCAGATCTTGAACAAATAGAAGGATTTGCTCCCAACAATCCACTCTTCTCCTCAAAAAACCTAAGCTTATACTCTTTGCACCCGAACACGTTTTTTGCCAAACCTTGAGTATTATATTCTAAGACCACATTTGGTCTTATTCATCATTTTAAGTGTAAGGCCATGTTTGGCTTACACACAATTCCATTTCTCATTTTTCTCCTTTTTGGTCTTAATTTCACTTTCATTTATCATTTAATTCACTTTAGCATTTAAGCTTTTTCTATTCTTAACTCCTAGGTGCTCATTTTACAAAATTCCAAATTTGTCCTTTTTTACTTAGGTTTATTTAAGGTTCAAATCAATTTCTGTTTAGTATATAATAATATTTAATCATAGCCTCACATATTCATTTCACTTTTCACAATTTGTCAGTTTTCTCAGAAAAACCCAAGTTTGGCTCAATTCATATGATCTCTAATAAAACTAACCCATCTGACTTCTAAGAATTATTTTGGACGTTCACAAAGGACCCTGCTCATTGATTTTCAGTCAAAAATTTTCTTTTCTTTACAATCATTTCTATGAAGTACCCAACTAGTTTTTATGGAGGTAAAAGGTCATATTGGTTTAAGTTCTCTCTCTCTCATATGTATGCACTTACTACTATTGTTTCACTTTCATGATATTTTGATGAAAATTGATTATTACTTTTCAAGTATGGCTAAGTGTTCAAATCTGAACTGGCGTAGCCACTATCTTTGTTAATGGTGTAATTGGGAAATATACTTAGCAAAATAATCTTCTAAATGTAATAATCCAAATTATGGCATAATGAAAATTTGAGCTCGTAGACATAAAGGATTCGCATGGATTTCAAATTTGATTTCTATTTTTCAACCCATCTACAATTTTTTTTTCAGTGGCATGCATTTTTTTTGGTGTTAAATTTAACATAAATATATAACGATTGTTAAGTTCTTATCATATAAATATGCTCTTGTCTCCAAAAAACAAAATTTTAACCATTAAATAATATTAGGTACTCTGAAGAAAATTTACTGAATGAAAAATTCTTAAAAGCTGGCGCCCAATGAATTAGTTATTTATCCGTCGGCCGCCGGAATATAGTGGAGGTTGGGTTGCGGCAGCAGAGCACTAGAAATCGGAGTAGAGTCCTTTGTGCAGGGGCTCTACCCGTATCTATTTAAATATCACTTGTCAACGGTCTGATATAATCCCAGCCCTATATCGATCGCATGAGTATCTGACCCTTGGGCCCACGTAAACAATCTTCCCGATATGTATCTGACTATGAATCAACATATATCCTATGGTTACAAAGAATTCTGATATTTTCGCTCTTAGCGATACATCATGATAAAAACCCAAGAGTTATCACATTACAAAAACCCATGGCTGCGCACATTAAAACTTCTTCTAGAACTCGACCTGAATGGCCTTTCTGTAGCTGCTGTGCACCGTAAAAAGGGGTCCCGGCGAGTTGAAAATGCTCGATAGGAGAATCGCCACCACTAAGTGAAATTTCTTTACTTTAAGTCAAAAAATGCGATGTTCGATTAAACACGTTGACCAGTGCATGATCTTACTTGAATCTACGCTGACCCGACTCGGATCAGAGGTCTCATGACTCTCTTTCGCTGACGACCTTGTATGAGGTATTGTTTTATTGGTAGACGTCGCCCGATGTATATATCGTTGGTAGCTTGACGATTGATATATTATTTGTTTGTGTTTGCAACAAGATGAATATATATATCGATTGAGGTATATTTCAGGCGATTGATATATTATTTGTTTGTCATTACCTCGATGAATATCAATTGGGCCGCTCGATGATTGATATTTTTAGTTTGAGACTACCACTCGATAATTTAACATTTTTAGACAGCCACCAGAACCATTTTCACTGAAGGCTTATCTGCGTAAAACCGCTCATATAATCCTGGGTATGTGCGGGGTGTATGGATAAATGTATGTGGGTTTACGTCTGGTCTGTCTGGCGTCGCAATATGTAAACATACCGCATTCACATAATATCCGATCCACAAATCGTATGCGTAATTATCATTTCAACATCATAAAATTAACAACTTGAGCTAATGATCAACCCACCTGAAACAATTTAATTTAAATCCTCGACCAAATACATATTTCTACAAAATATATTTTGAGAACACTATTTCGAATAGTGAAACCCTAGTTTATACTTCTAGAAAATCCCTAAAGCTGTCGGTTCACTTAAACAGACAGGGTTTCCATGACCATTCAGGCTTCAATTCAGCCAATACATAATTTATCACAAAACCATCAATTAATAGCTTGAATCAATACAAAAACGGCCCGGCCTCCATTTTCTTTCAAAAAATTTGTATCGGTCGATCGAGAGTTTGGGACGATCCATGTTCCCTCACGACTGCGTTATCTTGAACATTAGTAAAGCGGCAAAATGAGGAATAAAACTCAGTGAGAGAAACGCCATGAGGAGTTTGTGGCTCGAAAATGCGTACCGCAGCGAAGCCTCTCGTGGCGGGTTAAGCCTTTGTCTAAGAAGGCTGAAACGGTCGAATCTCTCGGTATTCTAGAGAGAAGCCAAACCTTCTCACTCTAAAGAACTTCCATTGTCTACTGCATCACGTCCCTTACACTTTTTTCTTATTAGCATTTGGAGAAAATGATCAACATTCCGTTTTGTCTTTTTTGTGGCTTATGAATCTAAATGGCGAATTTATGTCGCCCATTCTGGAGATTTCATATTAAAACTCCTCTGAGAAAAAGTCCGTGCTATCATTATACTCATAAAAACATATTGCGTAGTGCGTGTTATATGTGACTTTTCGTCGTCGAAAACATTGACACGACGGCGATGCCTCGTAAAGCGTGCAAACTCCGTCGTCTCTCGGGCATTTAACGAAATTTCTGTGCTATTCAGATTTCGGCGAGGCAAATTCCAACGGTACAATCCGTTTAGATCATCGATTGAAGAATAAATTTGGATTTTTAGCAAAAAAATCCTGATTTTGTAATCAGTGCGATTTCTGCTATTAAGAAATTGGAATTTAAGATTAACTACAAACGTCACGAAAATTAAGCAGAGGAGACCACAATATTGATTGTAAACCTGTAATTTTTTTCAGTGGTCTTTATTAACAATCCCAACACTAGAGGGACCATGATATTGGTTTTGGTTTTAGAATACACAAGCTCTCTTAGTAGTACCCCTAAGTTCAATGTTCTCTACAAATAAGAAGGATGCACATATCCATGTGTTACCATGATGTACTCAAAAATTTACTAAGGATTTTATTAAGGTATAACAATGATTATCAGATGAGGATTATGGATGACAGGATGAGACAGTGACTTAGAGCCACGAGGCTTTGTTAGAGTGTGATCCATTGGGATCTGTGGATAATATTTATTATCATGAACTCATAACCTATCATATGTAATGACATTTTATAGAGATAAATAAATGCAAACTAAGTCGAAGCCTTACGCGTTATTTTAAAACCTTACATGAGAGACTCAGTTGCACATATTCTAATGATACCTTTAGTAGACTAGGAGGTTTTGCAAATTATGACATCTTTTAGATATAAAATGCACAAACTCATGAGTCGGGACCTTACGCGTTATATTAAAACCTTAAATGGGAGACTTAGTTGCACATATTCCAATGATACCTTTAGAAGACTAAGAAGTTTTGCGAATTATGACATCTTTTAGATATAAAATGCACAAACTCATGAGTTGTGACCTTACGCGATATATTAAAACCTTACATGGAAGACTTAGTTGCACATATTCCATTGATACCTTTAGTAGACTAGGAAGTTTTGCGAATTATGACATCTTGTGATATGTTAACATTGTTGGGTATCAATCAAAGTGAGTAATTTGATTATCTTGATCATTAAGTATGACCTAAATTATAGGTGAAGATGGTATAAGCATGATTAAGGGGCATTTCTTGTATAGTATATTATCATATGGGCTACTCGTGCAAAGCTTATTATGACAACACTACCTATGACAAATACTATAGAGTTCCATGATCCACACAAATGGAGTAGTATTGATGTATTATATGATTTTTTATCACATCATTTCTCCATAAGTAGACAAGTATTGCTATAACAACAAGTCATCAATTGTCGATCAAGATTTTTTGACTCAAAAGCACTATTCTCTAAATTATAATTAATAAACAATCATTTTTAAAATTTTTTTTTTTGGATCATTGATATTACTGAGATTGCTAATCAATTCATTGAGACTACTTTTTTCTTTTTATAATTAAACATTTTGTAATAATGTAATGTATCACGTGGGACTGAGAAACACAGGAACCTATCCCTCCATTAAGACTAACTAAGCTGTAGGTGACCTCATTAGATTTGTGATATGTTTTTGCTCATCATTAGGTCGAACATCCATATACTCATTTATGAGTCATCTATATCAACATGATCTACTATCTGTGCCGACTATTATTAGAAAAGATGCACAAAGCTTTATTTGCAGAAATTTAGAAAGAGGTGGGTACAGAGATGGTGAGGCAGTATGATGATCTTTGGATCAGCTGAGACCATGTTAACACAATCCACATGATCGATCCTATTTGCCTTTGCTGACTTCCCACCTTTGTTTCATCCCTACCATCATGCATTGACTTAAACCTTCTCCTTAATTTAGTGCATGTTGTATCATATATCACCTTACCACTACCCCTATTTCCTCCTATAAAGGTGACAATATATCTTATATATCATTGCACCAAAGCCTACCTCACCATAGAAACTAATCTACCATCATCTTTACTTCCTCTCTGGAGACCACTCATCCCAAGTCACTTCCATCATCATATATTTTCTATCTTAGAGGCCACCACTATATCATATGTTATTACATCAAAGACCACTATACTAAATTTCATTCCAACATCTTCTATCTCACTTCTCATTAAATAATATGATTCAGTAATTTATTTTTTTAAATAAATGTAATTACTATATTTGAATATCATTAACAATTATATTTTATGTAAAATAAATGTTAATTGTTGTAATAAAATTAAACAACAATAATTTTATATCAAATGCAAAAATATTAATTATTGAATTTCATATATTTTAAAATAATCACATACACATTTATCAACTACTCATATTATTGGAAGGAAATATAAAATAAAAAAATAAGAATTTATTTTTAAAATTAGAATTTAAATATTTCAAATCAAACAATATTAAAAGCATAAAGGTAAATCACCAAGTTCAGTATCATAATCATATGCTACATCTTTTAAATTTAAGTTTAAAACAAAACCATAATTGATAATTATGGTTTTAATTTTATTTAACTATTTAGTTAGAAGATGGTAAAAGTTATCTCACCAGGTTTTAAGTCAAAACTTTATAATGGATACATTATGATTTTTTATTACTATTTTAATCAAAAACTTATAATTTCTTATTTTAGCGTTAATTTGAAAAACATTTTTAAGTCTTAACTTTTTCTTTTAATTTTCAAAAAAACTTTTCGATGATACGTTTTTCAGGGCCCGAAGTGGGCGTGTTGATAGCCAGTGGTAGGGTGGAGCAAATGTGGTAGGTCGTGGCTCACGACGTTGGCCTCCTCTGCGAAAACAAGAAGAAAGAGAGGATTGGGGGGCTCGCCAGTTCTGCAAGCTCAGATCTTTAAGTCGGTTCCTCTTTGAAGAAAGATCGAGAAACTACCCAGAGGCGAGATTTTTTACGTACACCTTTCAGATGGGTGGTTTGGTATTTGTAGCATATGTTTTTCCCAATTATGGATGGTGAGTTACTTTCCCATTGGATGAGGGTATTTTCTACCTTTATTGCTATCGGGATTAGTACAAGGGATAATGGTGAGTTATTGAGGGAAATTATCTGCCATCATTGATGAGATTCGGTTTGATTTATAGGATAATTTGTTATTTAGGAATTATCCCATTCCCTTACTTGAATTTAGTTTGATTCTTGGACATGAGGCTTTTCGGATTATCCCGTACTATTGTCCTTGGGGCGAACAAAGCTGGAGGCTCCGTTTGGGGTGAGTGCTAGGGCTGGCGTTCAGGCTTCTGGCTTTCGTGGAGGCTTGGCGGAGTGGCTGCGCTGTTTAAACCATCGGTTGCCCCGAGACCCTTAGATGCAATGGCGTGTCTGAGAACGTATCGTTCGTGGTCGCGACTTCCACACTTCTTTCGGGTAGTTTGGTTAGGGCTTTGTGTGATCGCATATGTCTTGTGATAATGATGACTTTTCGGTTTTCGCGCCCACTTCTTCTAGTTCTTTGGAGTTTCTTGAAACATCCTCTGGCTATTAGCCTTGTGTTCCCGATCTTGAAACCTTTTTTGTTTTTTAAGTCGTTCGCTTTTCCTTAACAGTCGTTCGACCTTAGGTGCGAGTTCATAGCGTTTTGTGATACACTTTGGCAGAGGTAGCCTTTTGATTCTGATCTAGGGCGGTCGTCTTTCTTCCTTTTGTGTCTTTTCGAAGTAATATAAGCGGTAGAGACGTATTCTTACTACACATTACTCTCATGGTCTAAAGATTGGCTCTCTTCTTGCGCGTGGAGTTGACTCTGTTGTATCAGGTCGGAGGCGAGCGAGTGGCGCCTCCGTTGGCCGGGGTTGCTTTTCGAGATGTCGGAGACCTCACCACTTGGATAAAGGGGAAGGGTAGAATCGATGGATCGGTACCACGTGGGATCGAATATCTGAGGCGGTAGTGCGAGGAATGCTTTCGGCCGATTGGGACCTATTTAGTCGAACCTTTATATGGGGAAGCTTTGTGACGTTACGGGCCCCCCTTTTGGTGTCGGTCGATCTCCAGGCATTTTGACCTCTACGTGGTCGAAAGTGCCCGAGATGGTGTACGTGTTTCTTTGAGGTGGCCTTGATAATGGTCTGTTTCCTTCACCTTGCAAAAAGTGCTGGCAATTTCAACGTGCGCCCCTCTCGAGCTTTTGCCCGATTTACGGGAGTGCGGTTGGGGGTACATTGGTGTTAGCACAGGGACGAGGGCTCGGGTGTTCCCAGTATAGCTCCGTTCTTGGACCTTTTTAGTGTGAAGGAAGCTGTCGAGGGCTTTCTTTATCTATCTAGGCGTGCTAGCGCTCCTCTGATCATCTCGGATCTCCCATCTTCCCACGCGATTTTGGGCGTTACTTTTTGTTAGTGGCGCGGTTGGGGAGTCACGACCACTCTTGTGAAAGGAAGACACGTGGGGCGTCCGTGTTTGGACCACTCGGAGAATACGTGAGATTTCTTTGGTTGGATTCGGTCCTGGTTCGTAAGTTATAGGATGTCCCTAATTTTACCGTGTTTGTGCGATTTTCGAATTATTCACCACGATCGACCCAGAGCGGTCGTAAAGTTGGAAGGCGACGAGTGTCTTGGCGGCACTCTGGCGGTCGGTCGGGATATTCCGGATCTTCGGGTTGAGTCCTCCTTTGCTACTTTGAGGCCTTTATCCCCCTCTGTTATAAGTTCTCTCATCGCGGGCCTCCGAATTAAGCCAAGCCCACTAAGGGAGAGCTTCTGGCTCGGGTGGAGATGTTGTCCTAGAGGTCTCGGAGTGTGAAGCGAAACTCGGACTCTCTCTTGAGAAGGCGCGTCCGGCTGGGGCAGAGATCCAGGGTTGGGAAACGTCCTCGTCATCACCTTCTACCCATGCCCGAGTCTTGCAGAACGATGTCGTTGCCCTCTAGCAGGGGTACCGAGCCCCCCCGAGTTCGCGGCTGTTCTGGTTCCTCTTGCAAGGCCAGATTCTGGGGAAGGCTGCGAGCCTCCGTTTGGAGGTTATGCTATGTGAGTTGGAGTCCCCTACAAGGTATCCGACCTCTCGCTGAGGGAGGCGAGAAGAATTGAAGCGAAGCGGCAGCGATGGAGATGAGATTCCTTGGCTCTAATCTTGAAGCTTGCCGGTTGGCGGTTTCATCCGTTCTCGAGGATTACGATCTTAAGGGTCGGTGCCGCAATCGGTTGAAACGGCTATCCCTCGGAGATTAGATCTGTAAGTTCACGTAATGCGTATGTGCGATTTTATCTTGAGTTGGGTGTTGATTTTGTGTTGGGTGTGGCGGTGTTTACTGCCCGTCGAATAGTTTAGCGAAAATTTAGACCTTCATGAGGCCACGTCGAAGTCGCGAGAGTCTAAGCGGGTGAGATAACTCATTCTGACGTTGTTGAGTCAGGTCGCGAATATGATGGAGGAGAAGTACCGTAAAGCTAGTCCGTCTGAGACATACCCGCAATGTGTGGCGGCCCGAGGTAGGAAGAAGGCCGAGATAGCAGAGTGGCGGGGTTGAGCCCGAAGTCGGGGACGGTGGGTTGCGAGGATGACTGGCTGGAGGTAGGGACAATTTCTGGTGCCAGTGAAACTCGGAGTGATGAGGATGGGCTGTCGTCTGGGAGGCTTGAGTTGCCGGGCAAGCCTGGGAAGGCTACCGTCTTCTTGAGACCAGGCTGCGTAATAAGCGGCCTTGCTAGGCGGGCGTCGCCAAAGCTTCGGTACGCTACCCCATTGAAACGCGCGGCCAGAGGTGTCATGGGTTGCGAGGGGACGCTTTGAAGCCTTCACGGTTGTTGAAAGGCGGTATAGCAGGTTGAGGATGAGCCACGCGCCGATGACGCCACGGATGGCTTGCCTTCCGGAGGGAGGCTGCTAATGCCTGGGCTTGGACCTTAACGCGATATCCTAGTAGAGGCGAGAAGAGTCCTTTTCCATGGACGTACGGGGCAAGCTACCGGCGGAACCGCTCATATACGCGCCATCTCCCCTCTTTGGCGTTTGAACTCCCCTTCATATAGCTTTGCTTGCTTGTTGTTTACATTTGTTTGTTTTTTTTGTCGGGCTTGAACAGGGATATGTGTAATGTCGTTCTCAATGAATACCCAGATTTTATCTCATAGCACACCTAATTGTGTTCCTTGTCTTTGCTCTGCTGATGACACAGGCTCACTGAGTTCTGACGCCTTAGTTGGCGACGGGGCTCTTGAAACAGGAGAGAAAACTCTCTTCTGTTAGTGTTGTTATCTATTCTCTTGAGGCTCAGAGTAGGCTAGTGAGATGGTGGCTCGTGAGCTCTGAGCCTTAGTTAGGCAGTTGAGCTCTTAAGTGAGCTGCTTGAGGAACCGTGCAAATTGCGCTTACTGGCGGCGAGGCGGCTCTGGTGTGGGCTCCTAGGGGCTAAGGCCCAGCCTACTATTTGTTGAGCTGCAAGCCCGAAACTATTGAAATATACATGACCTTAAGGCCTTCCTAATTGTTGAGCTTTGCAAGGCGAGCGTTGGGCTCGAGTCTTGAGACCTTCTGATTTATTAATTTCTATGGCCCAGCTGTTAGAACAGGGCGTTGAGGCCTTCTTGGTTTGTTAAGCTCTGTTTGGCTCTTGGGCTCAGTGGGCCTAAATGCCCCTGGCGATCGGCTTTCTGCGACTATCTTATGGCCTTTCTTGAAGCCAATCGAGCTCTTCAGCGAAATTTCTTGAGGCTCAGTGGGCTAAACTTCTGCATTGCTACCAGCGGCTATGGCCTTATCTGACGTTGGGCTTGTGGCCCGAGCTCCCGAGGCTCCGTGGGGTGTCCTTTTGTTGACGGCTCTGGTACATGGCATATCGGCATTGACTCTTGACGAGCGAGGCTCTAGTGGGCTATTATGCTGGCTGCGGCTCTGCGGCTATGGCCTTATCCAGGAGTGGTTAGGCTCGTCGGCCCAGGCACACAGCCAGCTCATGAGTTATCTATGGCGAGCGCTACGGCTTCATAGCCCTCGGTATTGAGTTGCCATGACTCCCAGAGCTTAAATGGCTTCATGCCGTGGTCTTGCTAAATGGAAACTCTGCGGGCCTTAGATTGAAATGCTTGAGCTCTTAGCGAGCCACGAGGCTTAGTGCCAGGCTCCTTTTTGGCCAGTCACGCTCTAGACTCGACATGAATTGAAGTAAACGAAGCTCTTAGCCCGAGCTAAACTTAGTGGGCTAATACACACTGGCTGCGCTCGCATAGCTATATGGCCTTATCGACGGTTGAATAAGTCGGCTGACCCGAGGCTCCATAGTGATTTGCTTGGTGACGCAGCTCTCTGCCGGCTCGTGGCACTTATCGAGCCGGTGCGAGCTCGTCGGCGAGCTCCCGAGGCTCCGTGGGCTGGTCTGCTGGCCCAGGCGCTCTGTGGCTACATGGCCTTGTATTTGACCGGTGACTCTTCAAAGGCGAGCTTTTAGGGCTTCGTGAGCTAAGATTATGCAATTTGGTCTGCTCTGTTCTATACGGACCTTGGATTGAGTAGATGAGCTCTTCAAGGCCCAGGCTGGGGCTCAGTGGGCGTCTGCTGAGCCGAGACTTGCTCATAAGTACTGGGGCCTTAGTTAAGCCGGTCAGGCTGTAGAGCTTACGAGGCTTAAGTGGGCTAAGCGCTGTGGTGGTCCTCTGGGCTCTTAGGACCTTAGTTGAGTAGACGAGTTCTTCAAAAGCAGAAATTTATGTCGAGGCTCAGTGGGCTAATCTGCTGAGGCTGCGGCTCTCTGTGACTGTATGGCCCGAGTGGATTGAGCTCGTCGAAATTGAGCTTCTGAATGCGGCCGTTTTGACTTCCACTTCTTGGAAAGATGCGAGCGTCTTTAATGCTGGTTTATGGAGAATTAAAGAAAACGTGTGTGATTTTCAGTGTTTGGCCTCTCCTTATAAATGGCGACCTCTCGTATGGGCTCATGTGAACCTTCTTCCACTTTTGGCGCAAATGGAATGCGCGTATTAAACGAGCTTGTCGTCTTAAGTGAGGTCCCTTTAGAGATTACAGTCGGCGTTACAGGTTAGATGGACAGCCTCACACTGTCAAGGAGTTGTGTTTTTCCTGGTTTCTTACCCATACTTTTGCCCTACACTTGCTTTCTTTGTTTGTCGAGTTATGTTATTCCTAGCTCGCACTAAGGAATCTTTGTCTGAAGACGGTGTACTTTGGTACCGCTTTCTCCATTCTCTCTTCTTTCTCTTTCACTTCTTTCTTCTCCTTCTCCTTCCTCCTTTTTTAGAAAACTCTCTCTCTTCCCTCTGCTTTCTCTTTCCCTCTCCCTTTCTTACTCCTTTTATTCTTAACACCCGTCTAGATTCGCACTTTTTTTTTTGAGGGGTGCTTGCTCTTATTTATTTAGAGATGTAAGGGATGACATTGCTAATTGTAATCAATTGTACCTTCATTGGAATAAAATTTTTCTTTTTTGGCGCATGAATATGTGTATTCTGATGTGTGTAACTTTCTCGTGCGTTCTTTATTTGGCATTATCTGTCTTTGCACTAAGAGATGCCCCCTTTTGATTTATGAGGATATTAAAAAAGTAATCAACAAACACACGTATCGGCGATGATACTTGTGCGATTACAATGGGAGTCTCTTGATAAAAGCGGCAAGGTGCTCGACATTCCGAGTGGTAGAACTTTTCCTTAACGCATGCGGGCTAAGTAATTACGGTCGACGGCGAGATCTGATATAGGGGCCTTCCAGTTGGGCCCCTAGTTTTCCATGTCGGATTTTTCCTCGTTGGCGGGAGCTTTTAAGACTAGACTCGCGGGCGCAACTCATGGGTTTGACTTTTAATTAGGCTAGTACCTCATTAGTCTTCCTTTGGTAGCGCGTCTACCTTACAGCTTGGACATGTTCACGCTTTTCATCTAGGGGTCGAGGTTTGGCGGAGAGCTCTTAGGTTATGTCCCACACTTGCCAATTCGATCCTTAAGGTTTTAATTCGATCTCGGCAGTAAACTCGATTTTGAGATTAGGGGCGAATGGGGTTTCTACGAGTTCTTGACTTGTGCATAGTTCTATATGCCTGACACCTGGGTAGGTGATACTGCGCCACGCTTGCCTTTTAGATCTTCCAACTTGGTCTTTAGATGGCTTTAAGAGTTCGATGTTTGACTTGACACATCCGGTCGATTGTGGATGAATTGAGGCTTCAGTGAAGTAGTTGCCGATCGAGCTAAGTATGAAATCCACTGAACTTAAGTTGTCAGTTGCTTCCCATTATGTCGGACACTATGGCTCTTGGGATGCAGGCACACGCAAATTATAGACGCTGAAGCGAGATTGCGTATCTTACGTTACGTGATGAAACAGCGAGGAGTTCGGCGGCCATTTGGTGAAATAATCCCGCTAACTACGATGACCCTAAATTTGCGGCGTTCGATGGCGGAAGATCACGATATGTCTGACCCGGGTGAAAGGGCGGGGGCGCGATTGGCGTTAGTGGCACCGGATGAGGCGAGAGATTTTGGCATGCTCTTGACAAACTTTTGCATTTCCTGACTAGTTCTGTTGCGTCCTTGAGCATTGTGGGCCAGTAATATCCCTGTCTTAAGGCTTTTCCTACGGCGCCGAAACTCCGATGTGATTTAAACCGTACACCTTCATGTACCTCCCTCGATGCGTGGTCGACGTCTTTCCATGCCAATACATTCGAGGATGGGTCTTGAAAAAGGCATAAGCTTGTCAAAGGCTTCCCCAGTGGGAATAGTAATAGGACGTTGAGCTCGTCCCTGGCTTGGAAGCCTCTTTTGAGGGTCTTGGTATGATCATACATTAGAAGTAGTCCCGAATGGGATGGTTGTCCGTCGACACGACATGACGGGGAGACCTCCTCGTCATTTAGCAGGATCTATGGGCTGCGAGGTGCTCGACGAGTCGTCTGCTAAGATCTTCTTGGGAGGTTGTTGCCGGGTTTGCTACAGGGTATGCTGGAATCTTACACCCACTGGGTATGTGTTTGACTTTAGACTAGCCGCAGACTTTTGTTAACTCCGGGTACCTTTTTGAGGAGCGCGGGATCGTTTTCCACCTTTGGCCTGTGGGTGTCCTCTATTTGTTTACTAGAGTTAGGTGCTTTCTTACCATTATTGATGACTTCCATTGAAGATGGAAGTTGATCAGGATATTTCTCATACTCATTCGGTGTTGGAGGCTTGGAGACAAATGGGTATCTTTGAACCATCTAATTAATATCTGAAAGATCAGGTTCAACGTTTATCGTATGAAATATTTCAAGTTCTGAGTATTTTCAGATGAGTGGGAGTGTCGTTTGTACATTGCGGATCATGAGATGAGTCATAAAATCTGTTGACTATCTTAATGATTAGTTATATGATGGGTTTCATTTCTGGTTTCCAGCGGCCGCAATGACGCCGAAGTCTGGTTTGTAACGCGTGAGGGTGTTGGGACTGATAGTAGACGAAATAGAGGCGGCGCCAGGACTCGATTGGCGGGATCGTTTCTCATGGCGATTGTCTAACTTTAACTCGACTCTGAACCAAGAATCAGCGAGAGTGGATCGTATACTCGAGATCGTATCCGTTGGAACCATTTGCGTTAATCGTACACGATGGGACGGGTTCTCTAACGGAGAACTTCGATGGGGGCGAATCGTTTTAATCGCGAACGCGTTCGCCGGCGATCGTATCCGTTGAAAGTTCACCGAACGAAGAAGAGCGACCGTTTATCCGACGATGCCGACCGAATAGCTGCGATATGCCTGGATTGACGATGATTTCTGCTTTATCGTTTGACGTTGGCGCGTATGGCGCGTACACTAATCTTATGGATTTTGCTTTCGTTCTCAGTTATTAATCATAAACCTCAGGTTTTCCGATGAAGACTCCGAAAGACGTATTGGTGATTTCGCCTCGTGTATACTCTCTTTGATCGATCTGCTGGATGGGACCTGAACTCGGCGTGGTGGTTCGCCAGTAATATCATCTGTACACTCGTGAATATATTGCCGATTTGTCGCCGTTCGACCTCGTTACGAACGCTCTTGTTTCCGGCAAAGCGCCGTCGAATAATCGATCCGCCTGTGCGAATGAAGGTTCGATGATGAGTTCGTCGACTCTGATGGCGGAACCGATGACGAAGTTCATGGTATTATGACATCTATGAAAGGTCGATTCGTGGCGGGGAAGCCTGCCCCAGGCATGCTTTCGGTTGGCGTCGATGAAGTCGATCTGAGTGCCACTTTGGATTCGCTTTTGTGAAGTGTTGGCGACCATTTTAGAATTATTCCACCTCTGCGATTACTGCACGCGGAGGAGCTTGCGAACCTCCTCGTTGATTGCTTTTTGTCTTTCTGGAGCGAAACTCCTTCTTTTTTGCTTGACTGGTTTGAAAGATGGGTAAGCGTTTAGTACGTGGTGATTGTACGGGATTGATTCCTCCATGCTCTGCTCTTCATCTGGTACATCCTTATTCTTGTTTGAGAAATGGTAAGGAGGCTTTTGAGGTTTCAGAAAACTTGGGCAGATGTGGCGGGAGTGTTGAAGTTATCGATCAAGCTGATGCGGGCTCCGAGCTGTAGGGCTCGGTCGGGTGTTTACCTCGTCGCGCGTGCCAGGCTGTCAAGTATCTTGTCATTGGCTTTTGCACCGCGGATCTTGGGAAATGCACTCCACTGACCACGGCCCGGTCTCCTCTAACCATTCCTCCGCTTTTAATAGTACTATCTATCATATGGTAGCGAGAGGGAATGGCCTTTGCCATTTTACGTTGAGAGATGCCTAATAACATGTTATAAAGCCGAGATGGGGCATCATCAGAAATCTCATTGTCATTTGTTGCAGCAGGGGTCTCCCAAGTGAGCACTAAGCTATGTGAGACTGAGGTAGTACTTTCTCTGGAAGAGAATCGTGGCGAGTGGTCTGTGGCTCCGACTACTCCACCAGATGCTTATCTTATCAGTGAAGCCAGCGAAGATGATGTCGAGTTGAACCAGTTAATGGAGCCGGGGACTCGATGGATCGTTTTGTTAGCCCTGGCTTGCAGTATCTTGAAAAGGATGCGTCATGGGGGTGTTAGCATCCCTCGGGTGGTCGAGAATGTTATGGGTAATCGAAGTCGAGACGATTTGGACAGCTTTTATACTTCCTTACCTCTCCCGGCACGTCTTCTACGGCAAATGGGCCTTCTGTGAAGCTGGACTCCCTCCTCGCAGAATCTTCAGATCCACGTGGTTTCCCACACTGAGGCAGTGGTGTGAGTTGTCGTGGGAGTGTGGTGGTTCTTGAGCTGAACGACAGCCTTAAGGCTCTGAGCGGTGAAGACACGTGGCGAATCGAATACTCGATTTCCTTCTACGAGGTTGTGTCTGCGATCGTTAGTTCGATTGCTGTCTCCCTATGAAACTCCGCGATACCTTGTGTTGTATCTCTTTGGTAGGGTGCGTCCTCATGCGGGACGACCGTCTCGACTATTCATGTTGCACCTCGAGGCGGGGAGCTGCCGAATCTCTGTGGTCGTCGGGAGTGTTGGCCAGGGGTGGCAGTCACCAGTTCAATCGCGGCTGAGTGAGGTGTCTAAGCGGTCTCTACGATGCTTAGGCGATCTGCCCGAATGGATTCTGTCTTTCCTCAAGGATCTCTCCTGGTCTCTTTGTCGCTTAAGGCTTCGTCCACGTTGTTTGTCAGTCTTGCTTTTCTCCTTCTAGGCTAGAGAGCTTCCTTTCTTGGATATGAAGGCTTCTTCGCCATTAATGTACTTCTCCGCTTTAGCGAGCACCTCGGCCATGCTTGCTTGAGGATTCTTTGAGATAGAAAACATCAAATCTTTTGATTGCACTCTAATGGCGATGAATGCGGTGATGCTTGAACTTCGTGGGTATGCTCCTACCTTGAACTCGGCATTGAACCTCTGGACATAAGAGCTTGGGCTCTCTTGCGAGCTCTGCTTTATGGTCAATGGTGTCTTCAGAGCTACTGTATGTTACGGCTCCAATGGGTGGGAGGCAGGCAAGATGGAAGCTTTAGGTGGAAGAGATTAATGATGGGTAGAACCATTAAACCAAGTCTTTAGACGCACTAAAGTAATAGCCTTTACACACGCGATGCGGGGTCACAAATGCCGTACAGCTCCATTTTGATTCTTATAAGGGTGTTAAGATGGTGGCGAGTCCTTCGCATCGACGGCTTCTATTTCAAGCATTAGAACTTTCTTTGGAAGGGAAAATTACTGGGCACCTTGGCGTGAGCAGGACTCGATCCGTTTATGCCAGGTATCCATGCAGTCAAGGAGCTGTTGGCCACTAAGCCTCTTTCATCTTAATTTGGAGCGCTCTGTTGGGAGGCCACTGAACCTCACGCTCCCATGATCGCTCATCCTTGTTGAGGGGGTTAGTTCTATCGTTCAAGCGTTCCCCTTGAGTGTTGCCGTTTGTCCTCCTCTCGAAGAGGTTGGGGTGTGGTCTAATTGCCCCCAGCTCATTTGGTCTGCTTAGTTTGACCTCGGGAGGGTCGGTGTGGTTGCCTTCTGAGTACGTGTTGCGACTCTTGGGTTTAATCGGCGCTTCCACAGTGATGCCACTTTGGTAAGTTTCTCTAACTCCCCTATTAGGCGTTAGTTGGTGAGACGGAGTGCCTCCACCTAGTCCATGTTGGCTTGCATCGTCTCTAACTTGGCATGCAAGGTTCATTTGTCGTCGCTGGCTAATCTTGCATTACGGAAGGATTGGCGTGGGCCATTAGCGTCCGGTCGATACCCATCGTTCGCGAGATCGACTTTATTTATCAAATAATTTGTTGTTTCCGAACAGCGTGAAACTAATGATCGTTCGTGAATTTGATGGGCGTGTTGATGAGCTTCAATGGCGGAGCCATTGTTGAGCTTGTCCTTCAAGCTACGAGCGTTGAATTTCTGCAAAAACAAAGAAGAAAGGGACCTCAAGCGGAGGCTGCGGATTAAGCTCGATGCCTAAGTGGAGTCCTCTTTGAGAGAAAATATGACCCTATGCCCAGGGGCGAATTTTTCACCGCTCATAATAGGTGGCACGGTATTTATAACATATGTTTTTCCCGGTGGATGGTGACAAGGGTTGCCCATTGGATATGGTATTTTTACGCCTTTATGCGCTATCGGATTAATAAGGGATAATGGGGAAGGCGAGTTATTGAGTATCCTACTTCCCTTATTGGTAGGAATTAGTTTGATTTATAGGATCATTATTGTGAAATTATCCAATTCTTTCTTGGTGAATTTAGTTTGATTCTAGACGGCAAGGCTTTTGGATTGTCAGTATTAATATAGAGGGCGGAAACAGCTGAGCTCACCATTACAGGTCGTCTGATTCGGGCGTTCAATTGGGCTGCCACTGGCCAGGCTTTGGCGAAGTGAGCTCACGCATCTATCATTTTCTTTTCAAGGATAATGAGACGTTCTCTTTTTCTATTAAAGAACAAATTTCACTTGAAATTATAAAGGCCAGTAATTTAAAAAAATTTATTTATACTCTCTGTGACAAGAGGCCAACCTATATTTTGTACAAATAATAATCAAATGAAACTCAATTGTCCGTCAAAAAAAAAAAACACACACACAATCAAATACACGGAAAGAAATAGTTAGTTACATTAAATTAAGAAAAAAAAAGATTAAAAAGGAATGCTAATCATATCTTCTAGCCATTTTCTTTCAATGCATAATTATACTGTCAAATCCATCACATAGCCAGTCATTGATTTATGGCAAAAGTTGAACATAATCTTAAAAATAAATTTATTGTCTAGCTAGTGACAGAAAATCCTTCCCTTGTAAAGCTCACAGTGGAAAAAACAAAAATCTGAATTATCAACTTTTGATTTTGAGTCAAGATATCATTGCCGTACTCGAAGGCATTTGTTTTGTTCAAAGAATTCAGAATTGTTAAATGTATTGTCTCTAATCTCACAAGGGGCTTGAGGATGATATGTTGTATTTCAACCATCCTATGGAAAGATCTGCCACACCATCTCTAACACAATATATATTTTAGTTTTTATAATGTCTGAACCAGCCTTAAGGGACTTGAACCATCACCATTAGGTTAAAACCTAAACCACCAGCAAAACTACCTCGTGTTCTCTTCAAAATATAACCTTTACAGGAAAAAGAAAAATATGTGTCTTGCACCATGAGAAAAATGAGCAATGATCAGGTGAAATAAAAATAAATAAGAACAAATATATAATACGATTCAAATTTAATAATTTGGAAGGAAATATAATTTAGAAAGTAAATAAATTTTCAGTGACATAGAGTATACATTAGGATTTGAATATATATAATTTTTCAAATTGGGAAGCACTAAAAGGTAAATTAATGAAAAACTAAAAAAATTTCTAATGTGTAGTATGTAAGGCCTTCCTTCTTCTTCTTTACTTGAATGTATGGTTTTTGCATGTCATTCTTTTTCATAATCAACATTATTATTTTCTAGAGTCAATTGGGACTACACTCCGGGCCATTCTCCTCAAAAAAATGGGTTTTGCCTCAAGATGGTGGAGTTGATGATGTTTTGTGTCTCAAAGGTAAAATACAATATATCAGTGAATGGAGAGTTGGTTGGACCGATCACTACTAAGATGGGCATCAGGCAAGGCGGTCTATCTCCTTAATTATTTATCCTATGTACGGAAGGACTATCCGCTCTCATTAGGCAATCCATAAGTAATAATGCCATCCACGAGTGCAAAATATGCAGAGGAGATCCCAGAATATCCCACTAGAGCCAAACCTTGAAACACATCCTTGCAATATATGAGAGAGATTTTGGCAAGGCCATCAACCTTCCAAAATCAAAGATATTTTTCAGCAACAACGTGCCACAACAGACCCAAGCCCACATCTCCGAACTCCTAGGCATAATGACGCCCCTAACCACAGGGAGGTGCCTTGGGCTCCCGTCAATGATTGGGAGGAGCAAGAGGGAGATCTTTGCCTATCTGTGAGAGACTAAGATCCAAAACCCAAGGCTGTGGTGGCTTCTATCTGGCAAGACGGAAGTTCTTATAAAAGCAGTAGGACAGTCACTTTACCTCTGCATGGGCGTCAATTATGCTACCAAAACCTTCTTGAGGTGCTCCAGAATACCTAAATACCTTATAATTTGGGAACTAGGTCGGAGGAGCAGAAGAAAGAAGAAGCTGGGTGGCAGGAGAATTATGTCTCAAAAAGACCAGGTGGAATGGGTTAGGCTGTTAAGTTCCAACCTATCATGTGTAAACAAGGGTGGAATATCCTTAAGAAACCCACCTCCCTCATAGCCCGGCTCCTTAAGTCCCGGTACTACCGTAATGGAGAGTTACTAAAGGCTACACTGGGCCACAACCGGAGCTTCTCGTGGAGAGGAATTTGGAGCGCATTGCCCATTTTTGCAAAGGGATGTGGGTGGAGGATTGGTGATGGTCACACAATTAATATATGGACCGATCCTTGGCTTCGGAGGGTGCAAGGGCTCTATATAGAGCCTCGTAGAATCAGACTAAGCTTCGCTGCTACCCGACCTATGGATTCTAGGCCACAAGGAGTGGGATGTTGAACTCTTACAGGAACTGTTCTCCGAAAATGATACAGTAACTATTGTTATCCCCTTCAGCCAACACAACAACCCAGATACCATCATATGGCACCATGAAAAGAGAGGTCAATACACGGTGCGCTCCGGCTACCACGTAGCAAGGAGTCAAAATGGAGAATACTCTGGAAACTCCCTATTCCCCTGAAAATCAGGCTGTTTCTTTGGAGAGCATATCGAGGATGTCTCCCAACCAACGAGTTTCTCAGGCAAAGAGGGATCCCGATAGTGGACGCTTGCTCCATGTGCGACACCTCCGGAGAAAACTCATCCCACCTGTTTATCTCATGTCCCTATGCCACCCAATGCTGGTCCCAAGCGGGTATGAGAATTTCTGACGAGGGGGGAACCAACTTTCGATGACTGGTTCCTCAGAATTATTGGACAACAGGGTGACGAACAAGCAGGAGCCATTGGAGCAGTAGCATGGAGCTTATGGAATCAGCGAAATTCCAAACTATGGAACAACGCTTCTAGATCCCCACAACAATGCGCTCTCACGGGTCTCCATTCTGCACAAGAATGGCCATCAGCACGCCTTAAGGCCTCGCCGGTACTACGCAACAACGCATCCCAACAGACTGCAACCGGAGCTTCTGCCATCGTCTCACTGAAGTGCAATGTAGATGCAGCTATAGACATGGTCACAAGCGTGCATTGGGATGATCCTTACGAATGCGCATGGAAGCCTGGTACGTTGTAGAACCATGACCATCAGCGACAATCCCTCGCCCTAAAGAAGCAGAAGCTATTGGCCTTCGGGAAGCGGCAGTTACAGGATCTCGAAGATCAGAGAGTGATTATAGAAGTAGACGCAAAAACAGTACACGACGACTTCCATGCAGCTCAAAGAGACCTATCGGAATATGGTCTTCTATTGAACGAGTGAAGCACTTCATGTTATCTCATATATCTCAGGCAACAAATAGCTGCAGATACTCTAGTAAAAATCCCTCATGGATTGTAAACAGGTGGACTGGGAACACCTAAGTTTCTCAGACATGTATTATTCACCTCTCTGCTTCTTAATATATAATCATATATTTTCTTTCAAAAAAAAAAAAGTGTTATGTGGTGTAACAACTAGCAACAAAACAAACAAGCCAAAGATGGTATGCTGTCCTTCAACTTGGTTACTAAATAATTGTGGGGATAGCTTCTGGGAGAAGCATGCATCATTTGAACAGAACATTAGCCCTCTAGATAAACACCAATGCTGAAACTATTAAGTTAATTTGGCTTTTTTAAGTCGACAGCAAATCAAGAGTCCATTAGGTGGCAAAATTTGCTCATCTGCATTTCCTATCTCTGCAGGAAGTGTGGCAAACATCTTTTAACCACACTCTCCTGGGGGAGGCGTAGCACAAGCTGTCCACCTACAATGCTGCAACCAGAGGAAATATTTGTCAAATTCTAATCCAGGAAACTATAAAATAGCATGGATTTTTGGAGGGAATGTAAGAAGACCATGATATCGCAAATCGCGCACCTCTTCACATAGTAATAGCAAGTCTGCTAGAATAAGAATCTGAACAATTTCTGAAAGAGAACTAAGAAGGCCATAGTCAGATCTTTAATGCTGTTAGTAGCCGACACGTGTATCCATTACCTGTATCAAGAAGCAAAAAGTCAATCCAGTTAGATCCTGTATTAATAACATTAGATTAAGACCAAAAACTGAAGGGGAAGGTTGAACAATAACCCAAACACTGATAATTTGCTACCGTAATGTCTATAATACTAATAGAGTAATGAAATGTTTGTGGCCATCTGCCATGCGATGGAGAACACTTCCTAACATGGATATCCTAAGGCTCAAAAAAGAACGAACCCGACCATGAATCTCAACCTATTTCGCTGCATTTATCTAACTCATGCGAACAGAAAATAGCTAACTTTCGAGCAGATTAAGAGTTTGTTTCCCAATGAGTCAGAAAAGCGGAACGACCTTTTCTAGCATGCGAAAACACTTCTTGTGATAAAATTTTCAAGCACTAAAATGGTTATAGATACTTCCCCATCAAACAAATTCTAAATATCATATTAAGTCCATAAATCCTCTTGCTCAATGGCCAAATCTTTGCCAATCAATACAATTGTCAACTTCATGTACACAAGGATTCCTATAACAATTCTCAAAGTCTGCTATGCTGATCACACACAATTGCACGCCAACACACACACACCACACACACACACACACCTACACACACACACACACACACATAAATATAGTTTATTTTGGAAAAATTGGCATAATTATGAAGGTACCTCTGATAAAAGTCTAAAGATGGAATTTAAACCATGTATCTTTCAAGGCACCAATTCATGCTAAACATTGAATAGAGAGTAAAAATTTGTACATTTGTGAACAGAAAAACACCAGAGGGTGCTAGTATGAAAATATAAAATGCGCTGTTCTTTGACACCTGGGAAAACCTCAGAGTGTTTTTTAGCAAAATCTTATCAAGGGTTTTTCTAAAAAGTACTAAAAGTGATTCTCAACACTATAAGTTGTAGTTCAGATTTTAAAATTGCTTCCTTAGTTTTACCAAACATTTATTTAAAGAAAAAAAAAATATTTCCCAGGCTAAAGGTGTTCTAGAATTCTTGTCAAAAGGTTACAAATATGTTTGCTAAAATTACTTTGAAAACATTCTGAATTTATTTTGAGCAAAAAATTTAATCTTACATTGAAGGCAAGAATTTAGTAATAAGTTTTAGAAAAATATAATTCAATAAAAGTTGCCTTGCTATCAAAAAAAAGAAAAAAAAATCAATAAAAGTTATCTTTAAATCATAAAAAACATTATATTCTACCACTTCACCTTCAGATCATGCTTTCTCAACATGTTGAAATAAATATTAGTTTACTCACCAAACTAAAATAAGGCATCCAATCATGCCAAAAGATCCACCACTAATTGTAGAGTATCTAGAGGTATACTAATACTGACAGAGGATTATTTATACAACATAAGTTTCCATGAACCAGGGTTTATTAAGACAGATGGATTCGTAGGAATTATCTGTGAGATCAAACCTGGAGGACCCAGTAATACTGTAACTCAAGAACCTTGCAACTCCCAGTGCAAATACATGAGCTGTAAATATGAAACAACAATCTGAAAAAGATGAAATAGGAAAATAGTTACATAAATCATATGCTTAAAACAAGAGAAAAAACAACTGAATAATTATGATCAAGGATTTAACTAGATAGGGCATTCATTGTAACAGACATCTTTGAAAGGATATTAATGGAAAGTTTACCAGAATAGTTGTACGCATCATTTCAATTATAAGTTCAAAAAGCAAAAGGGATTCCATTTTAAACCCCACTTTTCCCCTCGAATCCTGAATGGATTTTTAAATAACCAAAAGGATATATGAAGATAAAAGTATCTCATATTATTCCCTACTCTCAAACATAACCCTCCCTCTCTCTCTCTCTTAAATTTAACATGAAAGGATGAATGGGGGAATAAAAAAATGAAATAGAGGCTGAAGGTAGAAGACAAAGGAAAAGAACAAAGAAAATGGGATTTTGGGAGGCTTAAATAGGAAGAATCTTGAGAATGCTTCCATAATTTCTTATATCATTTTTTTTAACAAGAATAACAGAATTTAGGTTGGTTTGGATGAGTAAAATGTGGGGTTCAATAAGAACATCCAAGGAGCAAATCACTAAGGTGGCATGGATATAGATATATATTATTTTTGTTTTAGAAAACAAAATAGAAAACTCTTATCTGACTAAAAATAGGCAGCTTAACAGACAATGACTTTTAGAACAGTTTAAATAAATATAATAAAGTAAAAAAAAAATTGAAAAGATATAACCTCAAATGCTAAAAATTTTGATAGCAGTTTTCAACAATATATGGAAATTTCTATTTTTTGTTTAAGAGTTCCTAACGTAAATCATTCTGTTATTTTTTCCTTAGTGAATAAACAAAATAGCCTTATTCTATTTCTTCTTTGTTGATTCAGATCCATATATTTCTCCATCACTTTGTACTATACCTTAGTTCTGCATCCTGCGTAGTTGGGGTAACACGAGACAACCAAATAAACACAGAAAGCCCAACAAAACCTGTTGTTTATAATATGATGTGGAGTGGATGGATGAACAATATAATAAGAGACAGGAGGGCTGGAGGTATGGCTAGATCCAAACCAAAGAAAACACATTAATTAAGGAAAAAATTAAATGATCAATTGCATGGTTGTTGACTAATATCATTTGGTCAGGTTGGAAATATATATCTTTAAAAATGGGTAGCTGAACTCACCACATAATAAATTCTAAAGTTGTCCTTGTCATCCATGTAGCTGGACATCAGTTTAAAACGAATCATATAAATAACCCACAGGGTCTATAGTTTCACAAATAAGCTACAGATCAATCTGGGGTGTGTATATCGTATTCTAACCAGAGCACACAGTACAGTCTAACAGCTAAAAACATAGCAGTTAGTTCCTGTGATTTTAGTGAAGTCCTGCAAAAGTTCAAAACAATGAAGGACCTATCAAAGAAGTGACAAAACATAACAAAGCCAAAAGAGAAAAAAATGGAAGTTACAATAAAGATCTATCAACAGCCATATGAAAATAATACCAAATAATATGAATTAATCAAAGACTCTGTTGTGTAGTTTATCTATATTTAGCTCGTTGGATGATAGAGCTACAATGAGACATAATCTGAAGAATGTCATACACACAATAGGCCACTTGGTTATAGCCAAAATAAAACATTTAAGTATACACTTCTGCCTTGGTCTGGTGAGTTCAAGTGGTGATAATTTCAACATGTTTATAAAGCGGTGTTATTTAAACCTCGAAACTTTCATTTTAAATATAAAGCCATATTGGTATGATTTATGGTACAAATAAAATGTGACATTTTAAAATTGAATGAGCTGTCGATCCATCGCCTAAGGCAATTGGTTTTTGCATATGACAATTTGTCTTCAAAAAACTTTCCTATTGATGAACAGTTTCCCTTGATGATGGAGTGGTTGAAAATATTAAAGAGGGCTGTTTTTCTAAATTTCTTTTTACAAGCTTTCTAATTTGCCTACTATTATAAAAAGGCTTTAAATATGAAAGGAGTATAAGGCCGTATTGTGGACAAAAAGTTGGAAACCTGTGAATTATTTATCTCTCATCTTGTAGCCAAAACTCCAACCTCTATAGTTAGAATCAGAACTTAAATTCACCTTTCAGAAGAAGAGGAAGAGGTGTTCAGTCAGCATGCTCAAAAAGAACAGGAATTTTCCATGTGATGCCAGAAGCGTGAGCATGATCAAGTAAAGACCGTCAGGAGGGTATCCATCTCAAATATGCTAAAATTTCATACCCCAAGGCAGGATTTAGTTATTGTTGTGTGGCAAATGGACCCAAGATTTTGTCCCAAAGAAAAGACATTTCAAAGATGGTGAGCTTTATGTAGTTAGCTGTAGCTTGCTTTTGTTAAGCTAATCCTTGAATATTAAATCCTAATAGAGATTATTAAGCATTCGTTTGAATAGACTTTGTTTTTTATTTTTAAAATTAAAAAATAGTATGAATTTCTATGTAAAATACAGAATTTGTTAACAGCATATTTTTTTAAATCGTTTTAAAAGTTATTATCTTTTTATATATATCCGAGACGACATGATAAAGATTGAATTTGGATTAATGAAAAATAAATATAAATTTTTTATAAGAGAAGCCTATTCACTTCTATCTACATAATTAATTCATTTGTGAAGAATGAGCATTTATCTAATACACACTCAAATGAGAATACTCCACAAACGGCGAGAGAATTTATGGTACTGCAATTCTAAATTACTTCATAGAGGGTTCGACCATCCCTAGGCCTTATTCAATTGGATTACCCAGTTCGGGGTGATCCTGTTAATTATATAACCTATTAAACTTTTTTTTTTCTTGGAAATACTTTACTTTCCAATTAAGGCAATCTGACAGAAAGATCTAACAGATTCTTCCAACTAACTGAAACCTAACCTATATTGTTGAATCTGGTTAGGCTTAACTATCACTGGCAACATAGAGTTTAGAACCGGCGAGATATCTACAACAAGGAAGCCTTCGTGCTCACCCAGAACATTAGGCCACAAAGCATTGTTAGAATTGATACATTCAAAGAAATATATTCGCCAGGGAAAGATTCTTCTATGTTTACGACGCCAAGTTTTCTCGTTCAGATTTTTTCTTTATTTTAGGCTCTGTTTGTTTCGGTAGAAACATTTAAAAATTCAAATACAGAACCATTCATTTCAATAAATAGCTAATGACAAACGGAAGAGACGAATGTCACATTGCACGCTCGATTCCGAGAATCAGAGGAAAAATAATGACTTTCGAACAAATTGCCTTCTTTTCTTTTTCCTCGGGAAAATTTTTGCATCAAAAAAGACAGAATGCCTCCTAATAAAACTAACTTTAAACATGCGAGGAAGAAAATAGAGAAGAATAACAATCAATTAAAGAAGAACAGAAGCCCTACACAACAACACGGAGACCAAAAAAAAAAAGAGACAGAGATTAAAAGGGAAATGTAAGAAGGAAGGAGAAAGTACCGACCGGCACAAGTCCTCTCCTTGGTGAGCTTGTAAATGAGAATAGCGATACCGAGGGCGTGAACGGCCTCGGCAGCAACAAAGAGACTGTCGTGATCCCGAACAACAATTCGGAGGAATGTGACAGCCGCAATCCCCGAAACGACCGCCAGAAAAGTCTTCACCTTTGGCGGTTGCTTCTTCACCCATGTTGCCACTGCGTGGATCGGCGTTCTCGCTCCCTTCATCTCCCCTCTAGCTTTCCTCTCTTTCCAGTTTCCAACCACCTTTTTAGCACTGCTTGCGGCCTGCGAGGGACGCAAATCTTGCAGAGAGTTTGAAAATGTTTTTCCCAGAAAGTTGACTTGAGATCTCGATCGTTGATTTCAACAATATCTGACGGTGTCGGTTATCAAAGTTCGAAGAAGATATGCACCAGAGATTAGCTGATGATTTAAGAGAATTTTTAATTTAATTTGGTTTCCAAATAGCAATTTGAATAAATCAGTCAGCGGTCTTCGGTGGGGATGACGTCTGGCCTGGGCTGGTCAGTCAGCTACTTTGGCCCACCTACCCAAAAGAGAAACTTTTGTTTCTCATTTTCATTTTCTTTTGGGTTATTTGATTAAAAGATATCTGAAATATGAATTTTGGAAATCTTCTATCAAATTTTTTATCATATTTAAACAAAAATATCTTTATTGTTTTATTATAAAAATAACTCTCTTTTTCCTAAGATACGTATAGATTCAGAATATCTAAAAGGAAAAAAGGTATTTTTGTATATGAGTTATTTTTTAAGAAAAATGATAGGAAATGTTAGATTTGATTTGGTTTTATTTAGAAAAGAATAAACAAAAGATTTTGTACGGGTGAACCCATTTCAAAAATATTCAAAAAACATTACATGTGATTCCTAAAATGCCCTCCAGCACATTAAATGCAAAAATCCTAATATCAATCTCAAAATAGCCAAATTCCCCTTATAGTTTGAGGAAGCAAATAGAGGAGAATCGGAGAGAGAAGAATAGGAGAAACGCAAAGAATAGAGCTACAGAAAGTAAGACCAAAGGTAAATGCTCATCTTCGTCAATTGATCGAAAAATTGGTGATCTCAAGCCCTACAACAAGAAATCAATCGAAGAAAATGGAGAGATAGAGAGGGAGCATTTTGGAAGAGAGAATAATTATCTTCAATGAAAGATACATTTCAACCTTACCCTCTATAATGTCTTGCTTTCTTCTTTTCGTATCAACATTGTTTCTTGATTTTCCCCTAATCCCACAATATGTATATTACATGCTTGGCGCATATTCATGAATAAGATGAGTTAAGATTCTCAAGTGCGAATGAAACATAATTAGACTCAAATATATCAAATTGATTTAGAAACCCTATTGGGAAGGAGATTAACACTCGTCTAAATCCAGAAATTTAATTCCAAATAAAGCCTTCATGATAGCACTATCTCTAGCCATCAAATTTAAATAATTTAAACGGATTGGTAAAAATTAATTGAATTGGGGATCTTTGACTCTTTTCCTAAAGCTTTTGGATGGTAACACCAATGTATTTTAGTCAACTTCTCTAACTGAAGACTGACTCTTGGAAATTGTTTCTTACTCTTATGGTCCTTCTACATTATATGTCTATGTAGGGGTGTAAATAGCCTTTTCTATTCAATAGGAGTGTAAATAGCCTTTTCTAGCCAACATGTATTCTTTTATGTAACGTAATCCTTGATGAAAAAGATATAGTTATACATGTGTTACATGGTCTTATGCTACAAGGAAAATATGAAATAATCATACTTTTTAAGTGTTATGAAAAGTAAAAGATGACACTTTTATTAAACATGGTCTACATAATGACATTTATATGAAACATCATCTTTGACAAACAACTTCGATCACATTTTAAAAAAATATCAAGTTTCAATAATATTAATAATGACACTTATAAAAAGTGACATCTTTGAAACAAATTTCAATAACGTTATAAAAAGCGACGTATTTGAGTATTTTAATAAATTAACTTTTACAAATTGATAAAATAACGCATTTAAAAGCATCATATTTGAACATTTTCTATAAAAATAATATTTATATATTCTTATCAAAACAATGAATTTTCTATATAAAAAAAATATATACCAAAATTGAATTAAATTTTACTAATTAAAATGTAATCAAATTTTTATATAATAGCCAAATTTAAAATATTATACAATTAATACAACTACTTTGATACATTCTACAAAACATAGTTTAAACATAATAATGACTTCTTTTTTTTATTTTTGGCATCTTTTTTCTCTGAGATCTCTTCTTTGAGCAAATCATTTTCTTTTTACAACCTGTAAATAAATATAAAAAGAATAAAGAACCTGCAAAATATATATGAAATAATCAATAAACACAATTGAAATTATAACTTTTATAACCATCTAAAGAGAAAAAAAATATTAGAACAAAAATAAAAGGAAATATAAATAAATTTGAGAAAAATGAACTTTCTTACATTCATCTACTCACAATTATCACCAAACAAATGAACTTTCTTATACTCATCTACCCACGATTATCACCAAAGAAATAAACTTTCTTACTTTCATCAAATTTATCAATTGAAAGAAAATGAAGATTCAACGATTCAATAAAAAAAAACTAAAAAATTACAAATAAAATTCAAAGTATGTTTATTGATAAAAAATGATAATCTCTTAATGAACCAAAGTGGTAGAAATGAAGAAGCATCTTTAATCCAATCAAAATCAAATCATTTACCACAAAGGGGAACCTTTGTGTAAAATCAAGAGATATAGTGATTCACATATGCCCACAAACCCACATCTTTAATCCAAAACCCAACTCTACTAAATACCGTACTTTGCCCAATAATGATAAAAAAGAAGGTTTTCTTCCGATGAAAATAAAAATCAAATAAAAAACAATATATCTATGAATAACGAATTTTTATTAAAAAGTAAAAATAAAATATGAAAAGAAGAGAGAAGGAGAAGATAATCTTATAAACCAAGACCGAAGAGGGATTGAAGAAGAGATGAGCTCGAGAGCCTGTGTGTGGAAATTGGGAGAGAAGGAAGGCGGTTGAAAGAATTGAAATAAACTAAAATTTTAGTTGCCTTGTGTTCCACTCTACCTTAAGGATGTACTCAATTTTAAAAATAAATAAATTATTATTTATTATGAAAAAATAAATATAATTTACATTCTAAAATTCTAAAAGTATATATTTGATTTTTGTGTTAAGAATAAGTTTATTGTAAAAAGAAAAATATATTTAAGATATTTTCAAATTTTGCATTATTTTAAAAATATAATTCAATATAAAATATTTTTAAATTATGTATTTGGTTAAGAATTCAATAAATTAAAATTTTAATTATAAGTTTTAAAATATTTAAAACTATTTTATGAAATACTTATGAATAACTATATTTAGTTTTTTTTTTTTAAACAAACCTTAAAGTTAGATGTTCACATTTATTTTTATTTTATATTAATTTTTAAGAATCTAAACTTATTAGAAATGTTTGATAAGTCTTTTATAAATATTATTACTTAACAAAAAATAATTTAACTAAAAACATACTCAAATAAAAAAAAAATCTATATTTTAGTGGTAAAGAGAACAAATAAAGATTACTAAGAGGGGGATTTAACTAAAACAAATGTAAAAATGACTTAAAATAACTTATTTTTTAAATTTAATCTTAAAGGAAAATATAAAAACTAAAATTATTTATTTTAAATTAAATACTTGAAAATTTTTAAAATTGATAATGAGTTTTTTTATTTTTAATAAACATTTTTAACTAAAAATTGATAATAGTTTTTTTGTTAATCTAAAGGTTAAAAATAAAAGTAATAGATAAAATTGAAATTAATATTATTTATATATTAATTTAATTTTTTGTTCTATTCCAATTATAATTTCAAATTTATTTAATTTTATAAATTAAATAAATTTGAAAATATAGTTGAGGTAAGGATAAAAATATTTTTAAATTCATATCTAACTTTTGTAATTAATGATAAATATATATAGTTAGTATATATATATATATATAGCAAGGCAGCATATATATATATATATATATATATATATATATAATATATATTAAGTTATCTAACTTGATAATAAATATCATAAATAATATTACTTTTTTAACATCAAATACTAAATATTTTTTATAAATATTATTATGTATAAATAATATATTCTAATAGCTATAGTTATTTTCATATATTAAATTTATTGATTAAAATTAATTAACTTTATAATACATATTTGATCAATTCATTTTAAAATAAATATGTTTATAATAATTTTATTATCAAAGTTTAACATTGGTTAAAATATTATAATATAGTATTTTTTTTTAACTTTTCTAAATATAAAAAAAAATTATTATATGCACTATATGACAAATTAATAATAATATTAATATTTATTATATGTTAAATTTGATAATATTTTATGATTTTATGACACTCTAAATAAGAGTCATCTTATACCAATATACATTGATTAAATAATGACGCTTTAAAAAATGCCAAGGTTTAAGATTAATACTATGACACTCAAAATAAAAGTCATCATATACCAATATACATTTATTAGATAATAATGCTTTAAAAAATGTCAAGGTTTAAGATTAATTATATGACACTCTAAATAGGTGTCATCTTATAACAATGGACAAACATTAGATAATGACGCTTTAGAAAAGTGTCAATGTTTAATCTAAAATCTTATGACACTCTGAATAAGTGTCATTATATACTTACTTTACATTCATTAGATAATGACACTTCAAATACATGTCATCAATAGATAAATATTATATTTTATACTTACATTTTACTAATAAGCGTCATTGAATATAATATTATAATAAAAATTAATGACGTTTTTCTAAAGTATCAAGTAATTGAGTGTCATCATTTTAAATTTTTGTAGTAGTGTTAGGAAAGATTATAAGGAAGCACTAGTTGCAATTTACTTGAAAAGCTCTTTTATCTTAGTTGAAAAGTTTCATCATCTACCAGTGGAATATGAAGACTAGGAGTTGGCTACTATGAAACTTATAACTGAATTGTGAAGCCTAGCATTATTCTTTAAATTCTTTGCATTTCCCTTGATCATCATTGACTAATTTATTAACTTGAAATTAGTAATGCTTTTCTTTATGGATCACCCTATGAAAAGGTATCCATGTCTCAACCGCCTTAATTTATTGGTAATCATTCTACCAACATATGTTTTCAAGGTCCTACATAGATTCTGTAAGGATTTATATTAGTAAACTTTTTGTGGCTTTATATGTAAAATTTTCGAAAAAGAGGTTGGTCATATAGCTGATAAGTATATGGCTTTGAACAGCATATTTGGAATTGAATAAGACGAGTTTATAAACTTGGGTATTCATTATAGTAGAAACCCATGCCCTTCATTTTGGGTTGTCCAAGTCCTTGGGAAAATAAGGCCAGAAACTCCAAGTGACATGATATCTAAAGCAAGGGCTTTAGACCAACATTCATTATTTTGTCCTTTGATGGACTTGCCCTTGGTGTTGTTGTTCTGAATTATAGATACTACATGTTATTGCTATTTGTTTATTCATTAATTTTTATGCACAATTTGGATTTGTGAATTGAAATATGACATTGAAATTGACAATATTAATTTTTATGTATATTTCTTTTCTTTACTTTGAATTCTCATGAATCTATCAGCCTTTTGTTTGATGGTTAAATGTGATTAGATCATGATGTTGGAGCCAATCTTTTATTATCTAGTATAAGTAAGTGAATCATGTCCATACACATTTGAGATTTTTATGTTAACTATTAGACATAAAAATGGTCCTTGCTTTATTTTTCTTCGTGATCTTGAGATTATTTCATAGAAATCTTCCTTTGAACTTTGAACTTTGATAGCTAGTTGTTGTTTTTGCATAGTCAAGGAGCCTAGGAGGTAGCATTTCTTCTCACGAGGTATTGGTAACTGACATGCCAAGACATATGGGAATGAAGTCAGGAGGAAGGCTTAGTCTGACTCGGCCCTTTTTAGTACATCAGAGGTGTCTGATATATATAAAAAGCATTTCATATAAAGGACAATTCTACTAGGAAGAAATGTTGATATTCTATTGCTAAGGGAATTAGACATTGAACATTTATTCGTTTGACTTGAATGGCTACCATTGGTTAAATTGATTGAGCCAGTCTATCCAACATTGGTTTGTGCGTTTTATACTAGTACTAAGGTTTATATCGACTGCGGTGACGAGTGTGACGGCCCAAACTCCGTGGCCCGCTGACTACTACCAACCCGCCTAAAATCTATACATCTTCAGACGCGAGACCCATATCTCGAGTAAATGGCCTCAGCCCATAAACCAATACTCATCAAAATACAATCTAACTATATTCCAATAGTTCAAGAGTTATAACATTTCTCTCTAATATAAACACATATTAAAATTACAATTTAATACATGCTATACCAAAACATCAGTCACAACTCTAGCTTCTTCAAAATCGACCTCTAAGATGAGCCGTCTTCTCGAACGCTCCCTGTATCTGAAATAATATTCCCTCGACAGGGTGAGCTATCGCCCAGTAGTGGAATTACCCTAAATGGGTTACTCCCCACCTAAGTGCATATGCAATGATTCAATGTAAACACACACTCAAGTAAATACATGATCCTACTTGAATGTCTACATGCCCATTCCCATGTCTCGAGTCCTCATCGACTCCCTCACACTTGCATAAGCCATGTATGAGAAAATAATCAATTTTCAAAACAAAACCTGTTGTTCTCGAAAACACACTACCGAGTTTCGGTAAAAGCATTGGACTACCATCCGAGGTGAATTGGTTGAGGAACTTTTCGAAACAGTCATGGTCCTCATCCGAGATGATCTGTTGGACTATCTCCTAACCCAATTATCCTGAAAATCATCCTGTGAAATTCTTTTCGCAACCATGTTCTTTTTTCAGAAAATTCATGTCATGCACTCACAATCAATTTCTAGTTACCCTAAGGCATATGAAATGCACAAGTGCCATTTCAACACATTCATGCTAATATATTCACATGCATATATATTAACATCTTTAAATCACATACAACATGTTATGCAAATTCAACACAATTCACACCAATATATCAATTTTGGTCAATCATCACCCAAAATTAGCTCACTTGAGCTAAACACAATTTCATCTCCAATGGCCTACAAACACAGTTATGTTTTATATAATTATGTCATTTTGTTAACACATTAAATTAATGCATTTCAACTCATTATTCCACACAACTCAAGCCATTCATTTCACAATTTCATACACACTAATATTAATGGACGCTGGCCAAATTCAAAGCCAACCGGACTGCTCTTATCAGTCCCAAAAATTAATGTCATTCGTGCGCCCACTTCAACATATTACGGCCCACTCAGGAATCAATTCCATGGCCATTTTCGGCCTCATATTCACCAAAGCACAATTTATTATGTAATTCATCAAACAGTCTAAACAGTCCGTGGATCGGTCCAAACAAGCCTCCTAAAATTTCCACAATTGGCCCCAAGTTTTCGGGATCGATCACCCCTCACGCTCAAATCAACTCAACCATTAACAAAACACTTAAACAAGGGTTAAAACAAGTAGGATAAAACCCCTACCTCACGGAGTTTGTCAAAAACTCCCAAAACCGGTGCCCACATGTAGTCCTCAATGCGTAGAACCATTTTGCTTCTTGGCCCGAAGAAATTCGACGGTCCGGTCGGCCGTAATCCTAGAGATAAGTTGCACACTTTCTCACTAAAAATCCACCATTTTTGAAAAACCAGCACCCTCTCCCACCTTCTGCACGTCTTTGCCAAAGAATGGAGAAGAAGCTCTCCTTTTGTCCCTCACTTTGCCACTTGTCACCTTATGATTGGTTGAGAGGATTTCTTATCCACTCAACCCAACCACCTTGACTTTTCCACCCTATGGCATCATGCCATGTGTCAACGTGGGTCCCACCTTGAGCTCAAGTTGACTGAACTGGAGCTTGACATGTGGCACACTGTGTGCCACTCAAATTGCGTCAAGTGTTCTACACGATGCTCGTTTCCTCGAAAAACGTACTCCGACCGTCTCTAATTCAACCAAAATCGACAGCTAGATTTCCTCGCGAGACGACCTGCAACTATGAAGTCCATTTTGTCATCCGAAATCTAGAAAAATTTTGGATTTTTACCGAAATTACGATTTTGCCATTTTTTGAGAAAATTCGATTTTCTCGGGGTTTTACATTCTCCCCTCCTAAAAAAGAATTTCGTCTCGAAATTCCACGCACATACGCATCCAACCACATGCATATGTAACCTCACCCAACTCCAATCGGTGGTTCGTATGAAACCCTGGGCTTAAGGTCCCAATTACTAACAACCCGATGGCTGTCAACTCAACCATGTCAAGAATGACATCAACACCTAATATGTCTACCACCCTAAGGTTCACCATGAGCAGAATCACTAAGATCCCTGACTCACGATCTCGACACATCTGACCAACTCTCACCCTAGATCCTAGGGAAGAACTTCCCATCATCTCTCTGAGGCCTCAACCTCTAAGCTCAAACCTATCACACAAGATGTATTAATGAATGAACATGATGCATCCAATTCAACGCTACTCTAGTCAACAAGTGCAAGGGTAAAACGCATTCCCACTCCATCCAAACTAACAACGTCACCGTTGCACTCCATGAGACCTCCGCCCCAGACAATCCGCCTCATATGCCCAGCCGGGCGCAGAACATCGTCCTCTCGCCTCACACTCGACTAACTCTAGGCCTCAGAACCCGTGCGGGTCGAATTTCGACTTTACGCTGATCCTGGCCTATGTGACCCGTGCTAGTGTGGCACCCTGGAACTAATACTGGTTCCCCTGACCCATACTAGGGGGTGGAGGAACAAACTGTGTCCTCTCCATTCCTACTGTTGACTGGGACTGCTCTGTCCCAAAACCTTGGGATCCCTGTCTTTGGGGGCAATCCCTCCTCATATGTCCGGGCTGCTGACAATGGTAGCACACCATCTACCCATCCTGACTGGCAACCCTAACTCGTCTCACTGATGTTTAAGACGGAGGTGTCCCATAACCTGGGACTTCGCCCGCGACAATCCCGCGAAAGTGTCCAAGCCGCCGGCCAAAATAACACATCATCCGCCCCGCCCGACTAAATGTCCCATCCCGCCCTCGGCCCCGAACTCGACCTCGCCCCGCCCCGGATACTCGAGGTCGTAAGTCTACTTTTTCTCTGCCGAAGAAGATGGATCTTCCTTCCTCTTAAGCATTCAGCACCCATATCCTGATGCCTTCGTATGTCATCCAATTCCTCCCTCTTTGCCTAATGGAGGATGGTATGCTTCTAAATGCCGGAGGTCGCTTTGACTGGTCGCTCACTATTGCACACGTCAGGCGATACAAGACTTCAATCCCTATGGCCTCGCGAAAGGCCTGGCTGTCAAAAGCCTATGGAAGCCCTGATCAGCACCTCGCGGACGCCCCCACGCCCCGCCTTTGACTAGCCATCTACACATGTTAAATGACAAATTAAATCCAATGCAAAGATCCCCAAGGCATAAACACGTACCAGACACTATTCATATACAGCAGAAATATTTTATGCACAATCTCCTTACATTCATAGGAAATGCAAGACGATAATTCAATACATCAAATCAAAATCAACAACAAAAATTTTATTTTAGAAATTTTCATTTTTACAAAATTTCATTTTATTTTATTATTATTATTATTTTAAAAAAAAAAAAAAATTTGTGAACAGTGTCCCAAACAAGTGGATCAAACAAGGTATCGAGGTCCAAAATAGGTCAGTGGGATGCAGGGCACAAAACAACCGACCATGGTCGGCCGCGACGGTGCGCCTGTGGTGCGCGTGGCGCGCCAGCCGCCACGAGCCGCGTGTCGCGGGGGCCGGCCCCACCAGAACGCGCCCCCGCCGCGGCCGGCCAGGAAACGCAGCCTACGGCCGATGCCGTGGTCCCAGGTCGACGCATACATGGCCGTGTCGTGGCCTATGTCGCGACACAACGCCGTGTCTCATGCTCCCTCCTGGTCACGATACACTACCGTGTATTGCGATACAAACTCCCCAAACGCTTCCCCGCCGTCACGATACAACGGTTGCATCGCGGACACACCTCACCAGCCCATCGCATCCGTATCGCCACGATATTAATCGATTGTATCGACACCTCCTGCCGCCGTCTCTCTGGGCCACGATACACCTCTGTATCACTAATACGCCCCCAACAAACATCGCCGTCACGATACACCAATTTATCGTGACATGCTCCCCAAATTAACCGCACACTCTCACAAGGCATGTCACGATACAATTTTCCATTGTATCGTGACACAGTTTGGGCAGTAGCCCAAATCAGTTTTGCACCTTTTTTTTTTTTTCGTTTTTCACACATTTTTTTTTTCATTTCTGCTACTGAAACACTCCAAATATATATATATATATATATATATATATATATATATATATATATATATATATATATATAGTATATATATATATATATATATATATCCATTTTTTTTTTCTCATATTCTCTAAGCATACCCAATAAATTTATAAAAATTTATTTTATTTGATTTTCTTCAATTTTATATTACAAAAACCTTGAAAATTTCTTTACCTCATTTTTTTTTCCTCATTCTTAAATTCACTGAAAACTACACAAAAAAAAAAAAAAAAAAAAAAAAATTATTATATATATATATATATATATATATATATATATATATATATATATATATATATATATATATATATATATATATATATATATATATATATATATATATTTCTCATTTTTCCAATAAAACCAAATAAATTATTTTATTTATTTTCTTTTCCAATTTACACACCTGTAAACTCCAAAATTTTCCAACACATCTATGTGCTAATCTCTAAGCGACAATCACTAACATAACACTCCATACGCATTACCCGCCACATACATACACAACAATTCATCGAACAATCACTTGATCACACAACATACATGACAATCAACATGTTATACACCCAATCAAGCATAAAACATAGTGCATGCAGTGTTTTAATCATGTCCCGTGATTGTCTAGGTAATCACATACCTAACCCTACATCGAGCCACACCAAGTGGTGATGTCCTTACACCTCATGACCATGGCCTAAGCCCAAGTTCCCCAAGCCCTAGGTAATCGCATACCTAACTTATTGTTTGCTGGACCAAAAGACCTATACAAATTTATGACACTATTACCCAAGGACTATTGTCTAATCCCCAGCAATAATGCCATGAAACTTGTTAATTATATTTCTTTGCAATTATACCGATTAAAATACTTCCTTTAAGACTAGATAAATTTCTTCCCGGGTTTTGATCCATGATTCCGCAAGTGTACGTATCGAACAAGTAATAAATTGATTAAGTCCGACATCGATCCCACGTAGATCTCAAGAATTCACAATCAACTACCCCGACTCACTCAAGCTCTTATACTATTCGACTAAGGATTTGCACTGATATATTCCTAGCAACCTTGAAAATAATGAAAGAATAACGATATGTAACCAACAAATGAAATAATGCTTAAACTAAAATAAAAGAAATTAAAGAAATAGATCTATCGCTTAGTTTCTAAAGGAGCATTGAAAATACAACTCAAGTAGAAACATCACTTCGTTAATTACTTACACTTACTTCATGAACTTCAGATTTAGAATCCGTCCAAGGGAGAAGGTAATGCCATGTGGATCTCTCCTTAATGACATATTTCATCATCTAATCTTCCCTGTTTCTCTCGAATGCAGAGGATTAGATAACTACTTTTAATCTGAATTGCCTTGTTATGGGTATTTTTCTTTTTCAATACTTCATACCCAGAACATGGACTGTAAACCTTAGCTCCTAAGACATAGGCTAAACATTGGTTTACACTATACTGGTTTCTCATCCTCCAAATTGGAACAATTCATTCTTTCCTTGATTAGATCCTTGCCAACACGAGATTGAACTTACTGTTCGAATCGAGGCGAACTCTCCGCTCATTTTACTGATAAGTCATTCAACTCATTCTCTGCTTCAAGTGAGAAGAAGATTTATCGAATAGAATTTACAGAGCCCATTAGATCCCCCAATATTAGTTCGCATACCCTTCGGGGATATTGTTCAAAAACTCTCAGAATGCCTTCTCGTGTCACCGTAGGGCCTCCCGAAATCGAGCATGAAACATCCTATTACAGAATAGGACACTAATATTTGGATAAGATACAACAATAAACAAACCAAACAGATTCAAGTCCGAAGTTCAAGTGACTCGAGCAAATTTCGTTAAAAGATAAATTCTAACAACAAATAAGAATTCAACGGAAGTCGGGGTTTCTAAATTACTCATTACACTAACGTAGCTCCTTGATCGTTAACTACTCAGATCATAAACTGGAAGTTTGAATTCCAAAATTTGTTTGGACTTCAAACGAACCAGGCAGTAATTTGAAGAAATTAACATTCCCGTGATCACTTTCAACCTTCAAACATCAACTATCATCCGTATCCGTAAATTCAAAAGAAATAACAATCTACTTTAATCTAATCTAAAATAACAACAAAACAAAGAAAAGAAAAAGAAAATTAAACTACACAAAGCCTTCTTCGCCACTCGTGACTTCTCTTTCTGAAAGTCGCCAAGAGTCGTTTCTTTCAAGAGCAAATGCGCATTTATAGGGTTTGGAAGTTGGGCCCTAACTTCGATGCACCTATTTGTGGATTTCAAAAACTTGTTGGCCCATTGTTTGTTCATGTCGCGATTCCATTTGTTTGTCGCGACCTTAACTTGATGTCGCAACCTCTCTTTCACGTCGCGACTTCACCGGTTTCGCTTATCAGCCGCTCGGGTCATGACTTCAATCATACGTCACGACTTCATCTTTCTGCATTTTGGACTGTTCTGATGTCGCGACTTCAATCATACGTCGCGACTTCATCTTTCTGCATTGTGATCTCTTTTGAGGTCGCGACCTCAATCATACATCGCGATTTCGCTCGGCTCGTCTCGTAGCGTGCTTTATCCGCCGTAACTTGCCTTAACACCTCGATCCGATGTCGCGGATACCGAATGACGCCGCGACATCTCCTTTCTTCGCTCTTGTGAGCTCTTTTGAGGTCGCTACTCAATCATACGCGACTCGTCGTTATGCTTATGAGCTCTTTGATGTCGTGGAAGTTTTACTATCGGTCGCGGACTCGCTCTCTCGCATCTCTCGTATGATGTCGCGACAGCTAAATGATGTCGCGACCTCCATTCTTTGCAGCTGATGTCGCGACTACTAAAAGACGTCGCGACCATAATCCCTTGCAACGGATGTAGCGACCACTGAAGGACGTCGTGACCTTCTTTCATTGTAACTGATGTCGCGACTCCTTTACTTCAACTGATGTCGCGACCACTAAAGGACGTCGCGACATCTTCTGATTCAGTGTTTGATGTCTCTATCTGTTCTAACTGTCGCGACTCTGTTCACTTCTTTGAAAATCTTTGTTGCAACTTTTAATTAGTGTCACGACTTCCATGTCAACTCGCTGCTTTCACTTCGCCGCGACTAAATGGTGTCGCGACATCTATTCGCTTCCTTCATTAGTTCCCCGGTCGCTCGATTTGGAGTTTATGTTGCGACCTCGCGTTATTCTTCATTACCGCTAAAGTCGCGACATCAAGTCCTTTCTTCAAAATTAGTCAGACTCCTTTGACTTTTGGAGAAGGCTGTTCTGCGGCTTCAGAAGTCGCCCTCGTCAGCGACCATTAAGGGTATCACGACGCCATTTATCTCCGCTTCGTGTCGCGACGTCGCAATGACAGGCTTTCCAGACAAATTAAACTTCTTCATTTGATTGCTTCTTTTATTCTCGACCAAGTCATATTTTGTCTCAACTCCTTCTACAGTCACGACTTCACTTATTCACTCTTTCGCTTCAAAGCCAAATTTGTCGAGGTCGTGACTGAATTGCCGGAAACCGCACTTCCCCGTCGTGACTTCGCCCAGCCACTTAAATTCGTCAAGTAGCCGATTCTTTATGATTTTTGCTAAAATTTGATTTTCGTCAGATTTCGCAAATTGGAATTTGATTCAATTATCGCTTTTCTCGCAAACACCATCATTATTCATTATAAACTCCGTAAAAATGTATTAAAAATCTCATGAGCTTGGATTCATCAAATTCCCCCAAACTTAAAAATTTTGCTTGTCCCCAATCAAAGAAAAGAAGAAATTGTTTGTCCTCAAACAAATAAGCTTAGAAATTTTTAAGGACATTTTTCTGATTTTTTCCACATTCTTTCTCATTCCAATCCTTCTGATCTCGATTTAAGAGATATCACTATTATTTCAAATTTCGCTTTGATGCAAGAACACGGCCTAGTGTACTTCTATCACAAAATTCCTCGATAAACTAATGTATTTAAACACTTTATTTAACAAGTCTTGTTCTTGTGTGTGTGTGCAGTCATCAATCCTTTCAACTTCCCCGTTTCAACTTACTGACCTGAGTTTTCAGTTGTTTATCAAAGTCTCATATGTTGTTTTTCATATTGATCTCCACCTAATGTAGGTAAATTCAACCTTCAAAATCAATGAGGTCTTTCGTGCTTGTAATGTCGGGCTCCAGTAATCGGTAGATAATGGAAAAATTTAGGTTGTAAATTACCCGCCTCCATCTGCTCTACATTGTCAGCTCTCCAACTTTCTTCCTTTTCTTCTTGTTCCTTTCGATTCTCCTAATCTCACTCGATTCCTCTTTTGAATTCTTTTATGGAATCACTTTCCATATGAACTTGATTCAGCAAATTCCTTTGTTCTTTAACTCTTTTGCCTTTACTTCTCTATGATTCGAATAGTGCAATGTTTTTGTCTTTAGGCTTTTTATTACTTTAGAGAACTTTGGGCTAGCAACTCCCATACCGCTGGACATTAGGGTGCTAGGTGTTAAACACCTCTACGAGCTTAATTGTTCAAGGGAAATAGGCCACAAGACAAAACTTATTCCTCATTCTCACTACCGCTTCTTACTTCTTCAACCCCTTCTTGTCAAAATCGGGAATATTATTCCCCAAACTTGCTTCTTCCTTTATACTAAACTTTTTCTCGAACTAGAAATCGGATAATTTTGGTTCTTTACTCATGTTTATCAAGTAAGGAAGGGAATTTCGCTTTTCAATTGTCGTTTGTTGAAAACTAAGGCTTATTTTCAGCTCAAATCGTAACTGTGAGAATATGCTTAAGCATATTTTGAGGGTAGGCTTAAAAAGGCTCAAGCTGCCAAGGATGGCCTCTATCATTTCCTGGTGGTTGTTTTCACCTAGGATTTCGCCTCAATCAATAATCAAACAAGTTCCTGTGGATCGTGGATCTAAATCTCGAATTCCCGTAAGATGTTCTTAATTCCTCTCAAAAAGTTTCATAAGTTTTGTTGACCAATGTGTATTATTTCTTCAAGACTTGTACTTTATTCAATCGTATACTTACATTATTTAAGTGCAATATTTTGTTTTATCAAAGAACAACCAATTTCCAATTCTTTTTGCAACTAACCGAATCTAAATGTACAAGAATGTCTTAATTCCGCTTTATTCATGCCCCGATTTTGCACTTATTCAGGTTCAAATTTATCTCCTAGTCAAACTACTTTTAACTGGGGCCTCGTATTATGACATTTCAACATTTTCATTCTTGAACTAAATCTCAATGTTATTTTCCCAACAAGTCAAGCAAAAGTAAAAACACAAGCTAACTACCAAAGAAACAAACATTTCCTTTTCACAAATTTTCTTGTTTTATTTATGAGTAATGCAACGCTTTGAGAACAACACCGTAAGAGGGGGGAAAAAGAAGGATAAATTAATGGGAAGGTCTATTTTTTCTTTTTGATGGAGGAGTAAAGATGTCGTGGATCCGTGATCAAGGGTAGTCAAATTAGATTGAATTTAGGGAAATTTACTTTTGTTCTCTTCTTCTTCTTGACATTCTCCCTTTCAATCCGCCCTTCAAGTGATGAAATTCATTTGCAGATCAATCTTTTATTCGCATCATCTTGTCTCTCGTGCCCAAGCAGTGTTCAAGCAGCGCTCTATTTGGGCTTTCATGACTTCTAAAATTTGGAAAGTTGAAGAATCAAACTAAATTTCTTCAAGTCAGACCTTTCTTCTGTAGGAATCCTTATCATCAAGCTTCGATCTCCTGTCTTCATCTTCTTTCAAAACCCGAATAAGGTATAGGAACTCTGAATCCCTCGATCCGGCTCCTTAGTCTCTTGCTTCTGATCCGCATCCTTGTTCTTTATGAGTTTGAGAAGCTGAGAATCGCGATCATACCGATTGTTATGTAATGATTCATGGCTTAACCTTTTAACTTCTTCGCAGATCTTGATCTCTTTCTTCCATTTCCTTTTTAAATTTCTCCTCTTGCTGCTCCAGGATCTTTTTTATCTGCTCCTCCTTTCTGCTCATCTCTTCTTCCCATTGTTGATCTCTTCTTTTCATCTCAGCTTCATGTACTTCTTCTCTTATGTTCATCTCTTCTTCCCAATGTTGATCCCTTCTCTTCAATTCTTTTCATAAACCTCTTCTCTCGAACTACTGAGGTTCCATTTCTCTTCTCTTCTTCCATGCTCTTCTCGAATCGAATCGAGCATTTCCATTATTTGATTACCGCCCCGGGCTCCACTCAGCTTCCGTGCCCTCTCGAAACTACTATTCCTTATCGGGGAGAGCCGTCGCTGAGTCAGAAATCTATAGGGCTTCTATCTTCGCTTCCCATCCTCCTGGAAACATAAAAGTATCCCCTCGATGTGCTTCTAGATTTTCTTCTCCCGCTCCGCCACCTAGTGTCTTCTTCCTATGTTGCATTTTCATTTTCATCTTTGAATATGTTTCTACTATGACCCCCTTTTTCTTTTGATTCTCGCCCTCGCTACCCGGGCCGAGCGAAAGGTGACATTTTGGTGGCATTCTTCTTTCTTCCCATGTTCCCTTCACACCAAATTCTCTCTAATACATAACCTTGTGATGGTTGCTGGGTGAGGGATCAAACCCCGTTTATTACCTTCATGATACCCTCATTATAGAATTTTCATTATGTTCCAAAGACAATTCAGATCCTTCAAGACACATGTAGAAGGATCGCTTCGTTTCTCCCATCGTGCGTACGTGCTCGGGCAGTGGACCGTAATAGAGATGATAAGAAATAGAACCACACCTTTGCCTCCTCTGACAAATCTCCCATGCTCAGGGTCTTTTGCTCTCCTTTTCCTTTCTTCCACTACTTTTACCGCCTGCTAATTTTCGCAAAGCTTCCTCACGCTAGGGCTGCTCATCGCCAATTTTCATCCATTTTTCTGTCCTTCCATCCCATACATCTCATTAATAGTCTTTGCTCCATAAGGCACCTAGACTCCTCTGACATAAACAGTTCTCTTTCTCCCAAACTGCATTGGAGTAAAATCCCTGGACGATCGGCCGTGATAACTGCACTCTTTGATGTTTGCACTCCTCCCCACCCTCGTTGCTCCCATCACCTCGAATCCAAGTGAGATGAGTCGGGCTGAACCTCTTTCTCCTACAAATCCCTTCCAGCATAGTGCTTCCGCATCTGAGAAAGTTCGAGACCTAACTCGCCTTCCTTTCTCTTCTCGTTGCTTTTCCTTTCCTTCTTCCTCCTCGCTGCTTTGTAATCGGTTGAACTTTTGTCAGTTCAAGGCCTGCTTCTCCCTTCGTAGTTCCGTATGAACTTCTCCTATTCGGTATACCCTCCATGATTTCGCCTCAAATTTGGGATGAGAGTTGAAGGTTCGACTCCATTTAGAGAAATCTAAGGTTCTTAGGAAGAGTTCGGTTTAGTAGGTTTGCAAGAATGGAAAACCGCAGAATATGCGAAGACTAAAGGTCAGATTTGCTTCACAAGGAGATGGTAGTTGAGGGAGTTTCTCAACAGTTGCAATTCAATTATTATTGTGGCTCTTTATGACTTCATTTATTTGCGCATGTCGCGACTTTAATTAAAGGTCATGCCAGGTCGTCATTAAATTCTAGTGGCACAATTAAAACTCCAAGCCACTGGTATACTTGTCTCTTATGTTGCAACCTATTCTTGTTTGTCGCGACATAAGTAAACAGTGGGAAGGCAAGTTATCATCGGGCTGCGACATCAGGTATTTTATGAAATAATTGAGTTGTCGCGACCCTCACCACTCTTTTGAAGGAATGGTTCTTTATGCGACCTCGCAGTTCTGTCGCGACCTCAATTGATGTCGCGACATAACTTTTGGTCGTGACCTGTCCCTTTGTTCTTCCTTCAGTACCGACTAAGTTGCGACCTCAACTTCTGTCGCGACATCAATTTCTTGTCGCGACTTAGTCTGCACTTGCCCTAAATTTGATGATCAGACAGCTTTTCACTTCTTATTAATTTGCACATTCTTAGCATCCATTTAATCCTTCCCACACAGTAATTCAAAAATGTATTCTATTCAATTTTTACAGAATCTATGTAGGGAGAAAATTACTCCCCTTTTTCGATTTGCTCTGTTCTGTGAAGTGCTGCAGTAATCCTGGAGTTTGTTCCTTCTCACCTGCGCCATTTGATTCTTCATCTGCATATTGTAACAATTCCAAAAAAATTAATCTGATACTAACCTAGCAATTTCTAACAAATCATGACTAGAACTAAAAATTCAAAAGCGCGTAATAATAGAAAAAATTCGAAATTCAAAAATATAATATCTATCCTGGCCGGCTCCCATGAGTCGCCCATTTTGAGTCCTTAGTCGACTAGCCGCTTTAAGCTTTCTCTTTCAATTCACCACCGGAGTTCTTCCCCGTTTTCTCCCCGCGAGATAGTGTTTTCGCCTTTGCTTCCATTAACTTTGAATTCTCTCCCAAGATCGTCCCGAAAGTGTTACTCGCCCAAAGATAAGACTTCGCATTGCACCACCGTATATGGTCCACTCCATTTTGATTTCGCCTTCCCTCGGAAATAATCTTTTTAACTGGAGTTAAACAAGAAGACCTTATCCCTACCAACTCTTTCCCTCGTAATCCTTTCGATCATGTCATTTCTTTGTCTTCGGTTTTTGTATATTCTAGCATTGTCATAGGCTTCGCTTTCGCTTCTTCCAATTCATTCGCTTGAGAAGTCTCTTCCTTTGCAATTTTGAAATCGAAGTTCAACCGCTTGATGGCCCACACGGCTTTCAGATTCCATCAAGAGGGAGGTGACATGGTTTTCCAAAGACAAGTCCAGATGGGGACATTCCAATGGGAGTTTTAAAAGCAACCTGTATGCCCATAATGCATCCTCAAGCTTCAAAGACTAATCTTTCCCGCTAATCTACATTTTTCCTTAATTTTCTTTTATTTCTCGTTGAAAATTTTAGTCATTTCCATTTGTTCGAGGATGATAAGCCAAGCTCATAATGTGTTTCGATACCATATCTCCAAGCCATGAGCTCATTTTCAAACACCTTATTTGCAAATGGCTTCCTCCATCACTAATTATAGTTCCTGGGTGTCCCAAATCAAGTAAGCACATTTTCAGAAACCCCACAATCGTATTGCATCATTCTAGGACAAGTCACGTTTCTACCCATTTTAATACATAATCCACGCTAAGAGTATGTATATATTTCCAAATGGACACTGAAAAGGCCTCGATAAATCAATTCCCCATACGGTCAAACAATCGCATCTTCACCAGATACCTTATGGGCATCTCATGCCTTTTGTTGATACTTCCATTCTTTTGCTACTGATCACACAACTTTACTCATTCGAAATACCCTTAAAAATCGTAGGGCCAAGAAACTGACTGGAGAATTTTAAACATGTTTTATCTCCCCAGAAAAGTGTCCTCCATAAGGTGATGCATGACATTCTTGTAAAAATTCATTCTCGCTTCACTTTCTCTGCACACATCTCCTTATAATCGTATAAACTCCTCTTTTAAATAAATATGGATCATCCTGCATGTAGTACCCGCTATCAATCCTTAACCTTTTCTCCGGGCCGGTAGTCGACCTCGTGGCATAATTCCACAAGCTAAGAAATTCACAATATCAAGATACCAGTAGGATCGGAGTGACAAATCTGAAATAACCGCTCATCCGGAAAATTTTCTCGCTATTTCTCCGCCTTTCTTTACAAGGTTCCTCATTCTTGACAGCGATCGCTATCACATTGTCACCCGCCTTTGCCTTTAATTTAAATCAAATTCCCGCAAATGTTAATACCCACCTGATCAATCTGCTTTGCTTCCTTCTTTTGCCATTAAATATTTAATTGTTACATGATCAACTGTATAACAACATGGGACCCCAAAATATATGACCCGAATTTTCACATGCAAACACTATTGCCGCATCTCCTTTCTGAGTAGAGCAATTTTCAGGCTTCACAAAGGCTCAGCACAAGAGGATGGCCTCAATACTTTTCCTTCGGTCCCAATACAGCCCCATTGCAAAATCACCGGCATCACACATGATCTCAAATTCTCTCGTCTAACTGTTTTTGCCATGATGGGAGCTTCCACTAGTTTGGATTTGATTTCTTCAAATGCTTTCTGGCAGGATTCATCAAAATAAAACTTACTATCTTTCTCCAGCAATCTGCATAATGGTCTGGCAATTTTTGAGAAATCTCTGATAAATCTTCTATAAAATCCAACATGTCCTAAGAAACTTCGATTCCTTTGACTCCGTAGTGGGTGGTATTAGGTCTCTTATAATTGAAACCTTGCTCTGGGTCTACTCAAGCCCCCGCTCGTTAAAACCATGTGCCCTAAGACAATCCCTTCGTGAACCATGAAATGACATTTTTCCCAATCTCGTGAGCTAGATTTTTGTCTTGCACTCTTGAAGTACTGGTCCCGTGTTATGCATTGTTCAAAACCGGATCCATACACTCGTAAAATATCCATGAAGATCTCCATAACTTCTTTCCTCGCTTAAATCAGAAAATATAGACATCATGCATCTGAAAGGTACCAGGAGCATTACACAAAATTCAAATGCATTCTTCTAAAAGCAAAAGTACCAAATGGGCATGTAAAAGTGGTTTTATCCCGATCTTCAGTGCAATAGCTATTTGGTTATATCCTGTAGTATCCATCAAGAAAACAAATGAGGGTGCCCCGCTAACCTATCCAGCATTCGATCGATGAAAGGTAGGGAAAATGATCCTTCTCGGTCATAGTGATTCAATTTTCTATACGATACAAACCCTCCCATCCGTCACAGCTCTTGTAGGAATAAGTTCATTCTTTTCATTTCCTCGACATGCTGAATCCACCCTCTCGGGAACCACATGTACCGGGCTTACCCAAGAACCGTTTGATATAACATATAAAACACGCATTTAACCATTTGAACTTCTTTTCTAACAACATAACTGCCATGGGTTTAGCCTCCTTTGATGCTCAGCCAGAAGTTTTGCATTATGTTTAACAATATTTTGTGCATACAAATAGAGGGTGATACTTTTCGGATCTTGATTGACGAGCAATTGCTTCCTTGTATTTTCGAAATTACCCGACCAACTTATGTTCTTGACTTTAATTGTCACGGTGATATGATAAGCTGGTTTTCTCTTTTACGGCTCCTAAAACTCATATTTCACATGGTTGGGCAACTCCTTAAATATTAACCATACACTAGTTTCCACCTTGCATGATTTTAACATGTCATTGCTCACTTCATCTTGAAACATTTTCATTTATACTTGAGGCTTTGTTTCATTATTAAACAAACAAATTTGAAGGCAGAACTTCACAATCAAAACTCTCAAAGTACTGAAAATTCATCTCAATTTCATTGATAGAGTTTTGAATGATACAATCAAAATTCACTTCATCATTGAGAAGGCTATTGCTTCTTACAGCCATACAATTGTCTTCCTTTACATTAGGATGTTCCAGACTCCTATGAATACTAAAATGCACTGCTTCATTCCCAACTCCCAGTGTAGACTGCCTTTCGTAAAATTAGATCAAGGCAGCTCACATTGGCGAAGGTCTTCCCGACCTTGAAGGAACTTGAGATCTTATCCATCACATGATAACAAAATCTTGGGAAAATGCGATTCCCGACCTTGTGATACATCTTTGAAATACCCTACGGTTGTGCCATTGATCTATCGACCATCACAGTAAAATTAATTCTTTGGTGGGTTGGATTCCCAGGCTAAATCACACTGCTGATAGAGCATCAAATTTATACTTGCTCGAGGTCACATAAAGCTTTCTTGAACTCATTTCCCTATGGAATGAGTAGAGCGAGGTCTTTCATCTTTCTTTGGGAATACATTGAATAATGGCATTGCATGAAGCAGTCAAGTTAACTATACCCTCCCTCGACTATCTTTCTTTTCTTGCTCATTACCTCCTTGAAATTTTTGCATAAAGAGACATTTATTGATCACCTGCAAATGGGATGGCTTTATTTCTATTTTCTTGAAAATATCGAGAATTTAAGCCCCATTCTTCTCTTTTGACTTACGAAGTCTCTATGGGAATGGCGGCTTGTAGGGCATAAATTTGGTACTCCACTTCTTTTGGTCATTTCTTCCTTTCATACATTCCAATCAGTGTTCTTCTCTTCTTTCACTGGACTCTTATTTCTCTTGCCTCGGTCTCTTGTTTGCTATAAATAACTGCTGTTGCTACTCAAATCCTTCCCACTTCTCAGTTGAATTGCCATGCAGTCTTTGAGGTTCTTACGGGTGTCAAGTGTTCCTTGTTCTAATTGGGCATATTCGAGGCCAGTGCCCTCTTGTGTCTCTAGATTTTTCGGTGACACTAGCATTCTTTTGGAAACATCCGGGTATCGAACAGAAGTTTCCCAGGTCGGATAGTTTAATTCATGGAATTGTAATAGCCTCTTGTTATCCCCCATGAGCTGTGACCATCTGATCCTCAAATGAGATTTTGGGTTCTTCGGACCACAGTATTCATTTACGCCCTCACCTCCTTGGCATTCTTTCTTATTTGGAACCTTTGTGTTCTTGATATCCTTGTTGAGGATGTTGTCTGCCTTGGGCCATGTAATGCCCTCAGCATATAGAGAAATTCTCATGGTTCCTCGATCTTTGGATGGTAGTGTATGGGCGGAGTTAGAGCCCAGCTTGAAATGATAACTTCTTTGCTCGTTCACGTACTTAGCCTCTTCGTACCATAGAGACAGCTATGTAACCTCTCGGCACTTCTTCTCATCAATTCTCTTTCTGACTTCTATTCGCGGCGGTGTGTATCTTCCTCTCTTGTTTTGTCCATCCTAGCCATTATAGCATCAACAGCTTCCATGGTTGTCCATCTTGCTCATCTCCGTATACTTTCCTCTGCTACTACCTCTTGAGAAAACTCAGATGGAGCTTTCATATTGCATTTGCGGGTCCTCTGTCGGATCTTACCTCACTTGGCCTTTTGTGAATGCTCCCACGATGAAGCATCGATAATACCCTTGGATGTATCATTCCAAGCATGATACATTATATCCATCTGGGTCTTCAAGTCATTCCATGCATTGGGCACCTCTTCGACCAATCTTTTGAATCTTTCCTAAACTCATGCAGGCTCGTCTTTTGTTGGAATACAATTATCTCTCTTCGTCTCTCTGAAGTGAGGAGATGGAGAAAAAATCTGCCTAGAAATGGCTTCTACGACTCTTCCCAAGTATCCAACGAGATCCATATGGTAATGATTCATACCATGTTTGCTATATCTCTCGAAAGAAAATGGGGAAGGAATGCTTGGTTTTATCACCTACAGTCTCACATAGTTAGAAACTCTTGTATTAGCCATCCTGAATATCTTTCGAGGTGCTTTCGTTTGGATCTTGATTGGGATGACCAGTCATGATATTCTTGAACCATTGTAGTAAAAATTTGGCTTTAGTTCAAATTGTTTACGCATCCACTTGTAAATTTTGTCGATTGAGAATACTCTTCTTGAATAATAGGCCTCAGAAATCCTCCATTGTGTCGATGTCGGTCTTAATTGTTAATCCTCTGTTCTCTGTTTGGTCATGTATCTCTTCTGCCATGTGCGTTTTAACTCTTTTGTCTTTCTTAAGCTCTGACGTTCTCTCCAGTCGGTGTCTGCTTGGAATCAAGTCGATTCACATTGTTTCCTATACATTAAAGGTTTCTGAAATAAGAATACTCACATTAATAGGATTAGTCAAACTAACAAATATTTTCAACATGGCTTGTTAAAATTAGTGACTAATGTAGTCCTTTGTGAAAAAGCTATTTTGTTCTTTTCTTAAAATGTCCAAATTAGTATTTCCTTCTTTCGTCGAATGTCGATCTAATTAATTCACTAGATCCAGACAACGGCTCCGAAGCTTGTTTCAATGAGATGGAGCTATATAAATTTATGACCACAATCACGAGAATTTATTGTCTAATCCCACAAACAATAATGCAAACTTGTTAATTATATTTCTTTGCAATTATGCTGATTAAAATGGTTTCCTTAAGACTAGATAAATTTCTTCTGGTTTTGATCCATGATTACGCAGAGTGTGCAGATCGAGCAGTAATAAAGTGGATTTAAGTCGGAATGTCAGTCCCGCAGAGATCTTAAAATTCACAATCAACTATCTGACTACTCAGGCTCTATACTATTTGGACTATGATTTGCAATTGATATATTCCTAACAACCTTGAAAATAATGAAAGAATAACGATATGTAAACTAGAAACAAAGAAATAGAACATCCTTAAACTAAAATAAAAGAAATTAAAGAAATAGATCTATCAGTTAGTTTCTAAAGGGAGCATTAGAAAATACAAGCTTCATTGTAAAACATCGAGATTCCTATGGACATATGTAAACTTATATGTGGAACTTGGTTTATAGGAATCCGTCAAGGGAAAGATGAATGCCATGTGGATCTCTCTCCTTAATGACATATTTCATCATCTAATCTTCCTGTTTCTCTGAATACGGGGATTAGATAACTACTTTAATCTTAGTTGTCTTGTTATGGGTATTTTCTTTCAATACTTCATACCCAAAACATGGGTAATAAACCTTAGCTCTCCTAAGATATAGGCTAAACATTGTAGTTTACACTATCTTTTGGTTTCTGTCCTCCCAATTGGAACTTGATTCGTTCTTTCGCTTGATTAGATCCTTTTGACACGGGATTGAACTTCTTGTTCGAATCGAGGCAGACTCTCTGCTCATTTTAATTGTTAAGTCATTCCAACTCATTCTCGAGTTTCAGTAGAGAAGAGAATTCTCGATTAGAATTCTGAGGAGCCCATTCGATCCCAATGTGGGGTTACCGCGCCACCCTTGATATTGTTGAAAACTCGGGAATACCTTCATGTCACTCGAAGGGCCTCACGGAAGTAGAAACATAAAACAATCTATTAAGTGCCTTATGACACTAATATTTAGGATCGAGGATATAATAAAGCAAAACCGGCTAGTAGATTCAAGTGCAGTTCGGTGGACTACGATAAATTTCCATGAGAAAGATAAATTCTAACACTTGTAAATTATTAATTGGGTTTCTAAATTACTTCATTACATAACGGTAGCTCCTTGATCAAAGAACTACGCTAGATCGAAGCTGAGTTTAGGAATTCCAAAATTTGTTTTGGTTCAAACGAACCGACGATAATTTGAAGAAATTAACGTGCGGACTAGCTAAGCAACTATCATCAGATCGAAATTCAAAAGAAATAACAATCTACTTTAATCTAATCTAAAAATAACAGAAAAACAAAGAAAAAGAAAAATAAAATTAAACTACCACGAGCCGGCTGCAGGACTTCTCTTTTGGCGCGAAGTTTGCTTTCTTTCGATGGCATTCAGTATTTATAGGGTTTGGAAGTTGGGCCCTAACTTCGATGCACACTTTATTTTACATGTAGTTCAAAATAAGGACCATTGTTTGTTTATGCCATACAACTCCATTTGTTTTGTCATGACCTTGACTTCGATAATGCGTAACCTCTCTCTTTCACGTCCACGACTTCGCACATTACGCTTATTGAGTTGTTAAATCGGCGACTTCAATCATACGTCGCGACTTCATCTTTCTGCATTTTGGATTGTTCTGGTGTCGCGACTTCAATCATACGTCGCGACTTCATCTTTCTGCATTGTGATCTCTTTTGAGGTCGCAACCTCAATCATACGTCGCGACTTCGTTTTACGTTCGATACGTAGCGGAAGCTTTTTATCACGGTTGCAACTTACTTTAACACCTTGGATCGATGTGTGACAATTTGAATGACATCATGACATCTCAGCTATGCCTTGTGAGCTCTTTTGAGGGGTCTCACTTCAATCATCGTCGCGACTTCAATGTTATGCTTATGAGCTCTTTTGATGTCGTGGAAGTTTTACTATTGTCGTGACTTGTCTTCAGCATCTCTTGGGTATGATGTCGCGACAGCTAAATGATGTAGCGACCATTGAAGGACGTCGTGACCTTCTTTCATTATGTGATGTCGCGGCTCACCTTCGCTTCTGGCGATGTCGCGACCACTGAAGGACGTCGCGACATCTTCTAATTCAGTGTTTGATGTCTCTATCTGTTCTAGCGTCGCGACTTATGTTCGACCTCTTTGAAAATCTTTTGTTGCAACCCCACAGTGGTCTCCACGGGCCTCCATGTCTTTAACTAGGCTTGCTGATTAAATGCGACCTCGAAATGGTGTCGCGACATCTTCAACTCTACTTCTTTCATTGGTTCACAGTGCAAGTCGATTTGGGTTTATGTTGCGACAATTATTTATTCTTCATTACTATCAAAAATCGCGACATCAAGTCCTTTCTTTGAAGTGGATTGCGACTTATTTGCGAAGGCTGTTCTTGTGGCTTTGTAGTGACACATCGCGACCTCATGGTGAGTATCACGACGTCATTTGTCTCCGTTTGGTGTCGCGACGTCGCAATGATGTGTGACCATTTGAACTTCTTCATTTAATTTGTTATTCTCGACCAAGTCATATTTTGTCTCAATTTTCTCAGGCTCAATGAATTTCAATTTCTGAATTTTTTCTAAAGTTTCTTCAAAGCCAAATTTGTTGAGGTCGTGACTTGGAATTGCTGAAAACTGCACTTCCTGTCGCGACTTCAGTTCCAGTTTTGACTTAAATTCATTGTGCCGATTTCTTATGATTTTTTGCAAAATTCTGATTTTCTCACGTATTTTCCTCGCAAATCGAATTTGATTCAATTATCAGTTTTCTGCAAACAATTCATCATTATTCTCATTAAAAACTCAGAAAAATGTATTAAAAATCTCATGAGTTTTTGGACTCATCACTTATCGACACTAAGCTCTAGGTATTTATAAACCTAGGCTCTGATACAAAGCTGTGACGCCCCAAAACCCGGGGGTCCGTTGACTACCTGTCAACCCGAGGAAAATCTACACGTCTCGTATCGCGAGACCCATATCTGAGTAAAATGGCCTCGTCATAAACTAATATCACTTCAAATACACCCAACTATATTCCAATAGTTCAAGAGTTATAACATTTCTTTCTAATACAACACATATTAAAATTACAATTCTAATACATGTTATACTAAAAACATTAGTCACAACCCTGGGCTTTCTTCAAAATTGGCCCTAAGATGAGCCGTCTTCTCAACACTCCCGTACCGAAATAATATTCCGACAAGGTGAGCTATCGCCCAAGCAGAGAATTACACTTAAATGTTTACTCCTCATCTAAGCGCATACGCACGATTCAACGAAACACACACTCAAGTAAATACGTGATCCCATTTCAATGTTTACGCCCATTCTCATGTCTCGAGTCCTTGTCGAATCCTCTACACTTGCCTAAGCCATGTATGAGGTAAAATAATCGCTTCAAAACAAACGATTATTCGAAACACACTACCGAGCTCTGCAGTGCCATCGACTATCCTCTGAGGTGAATTGGTTGGGGAACTTTCCGAAACAGTCATGGTCCTCATCCGAGATGATCTGTTGGACTATCGCCCAACCCAATTCTCCAAAAAATCATCCTATGAAATTCCTTTCGCAACCATGTTCGCTTCGTAAAAATTCATGTCATGTACTCGTAATCTAATTTCTAGGTTACCCTAAGTGCATAAGGAAATGGTATTATGCCACTAACACATTCATGCTAATATATTCACATGCATATATATTAACATCTTTGTAAATCCAGATTGTGTTCGCAAAATATCGATACAATATATCGTCGATATTTCGGGTGTCGACCATCCCGACACGATTTTTACAAATTAAAATCGTTTATTCGAAAATCTAAAAAACCCACAATGACAATATATCGATTTACCGATATATCTGACACAAATGCAGGTTTGTAAAATTAAAAAAATTCAAAAATTGGGATATTATGCCGATATATATCGGGCGAGCATCTACGATATATCTACCAGACGGCCGCTTTGAATTTTTGTGTGTTTTTTGAGAAAATTTTCAAATATATATATTTAAGGTGACTGTCTCGTTAATCGTTATAGAGCAAATAAATAGTAAATGAAGAGATGTGAGAGAGAAAATGAAAAGTGTTTTTTTAATAATTAATATCATTTACTGTATGTCTTCCTTAATAATTACTATCATTAATTATTTGTAGAAAAGGAAAGAAGATCAAACGGTTCAATTCTTATGTCTTTTATATATTAATTGCTATCTGTTAATTATTATAAAATTAGAAAACCAAGGCTGTTTGAGAAATAGAAGATCTTTATTCATATATCAACTAATTTTGATATATAAATTGAATATATATTTAAATTTTGAATAATTTATAAATAACGATACCATCTCAGTATATCAGTAAAATCAAATCTAGATATGTCAGTAAGAAAGCGAGATATTTTATCCTTATTTATTCCACTTTTAACATGTATACAATTCAACATAATTTATAGATAACCATCAATTTTGGTCGACCATCACCCAAAATTAATCTAACACGACTAACAATTTCATCGCCTACAAACAATTGTTTATAAGTATATTTTTTGTTGCTACATTAGTCATGCATTAACATATTCCACACAACTCAGCTTGTTCCATTTCACAATTTCACCCACACCCACACATAGAGCACGTTTTGAGATCGTTCAATATAGGGGCCCATTTTAACGAGTCAAACAGGTGGCTATACGTGGCCACTCAGCTTTTATCAGTTTCCCCACTTGCTAGACCGAATTCCATAATATTTCGGCCTCATATTCACAAACACAATTTATTTCTGTAATTCATCAAACAAGGCGCTTTGACATGGTCAGTGAATTTGTCAAGCAAACCCTAAAAATTTCCTGATTTGGTCCCGAGTTTGGGATGATCAAAGCAACCCCTCACGGTCAAATCAACTCAACCATCAACATTACTTAAACAAGGGTTAAAACAAGTAGGATAAAATCTCTACCTCACGAGTTTGTCAAAAATCCCGAAGCAGGGTGCCATAGTAGTCTCAATGCGTAGAACCATTTTGCTTCTTGGCAGAAGAAATCGAAATGGTCGGTTGGCCAGTAATCCTAGAGAGAAGTTGCACACTCTCTCACTAAAAATCCTCCATTTTTGAAAAACCAGCACCCTCTCCCACCTTCTGCATGTCTTTGCCAAAGAATGGAGAAGAAACTCTCCTTTTGTCCCTCAGCTACCTTGTCACCTTATGATTGGTTGAGAGAATTTCTTATCCACTCTAGCCCAACCGCCTTGGCTTTTAATACATCTGACATCATGCCCATGTGTCAACGTGGGTCCCACCTTGAGGCTCAGTTGAGCTGAACTGGATCTTGTACGTGGCACCTTTGTGTGCCCTCAAGTGCATGAAGTGTCACCACGAGCACTCGTTTTCTTGAAACGTGCAAATTGACGTCTCGAAATTCATGTCGGCGTGGTAGCTGAATTTGGCGGATGATTCAACGGTGAAGTCCGTTTGTCATCCGAAATCTAGAAAATTTAGAGTTTTACCGAATTACGATTTTACTGTTTTTCGAAAATTGATTTCTCGGGGTTTCAGTGAGTGCACACTTAGGCGTTAAGGCCGATCTGATCTGGATAAGATATGCAAGATAGTAGTCTCATCCGATGGCTTAAATATTTGATGACATGGGATTTGGCCGAGAATATCCTGGATTTGTTGTTTCAAAGGCCATTCATTGTTTATGTGATCTGACTACACATGTGACAATGAAGCTCAAAGCTCAGTCTCTTTCGTTGAAGTCTCACATTCTCCATCATATCGTCACTTACTTCTTCACCCCTTGAGGAGAACACAGAAACAAGGTCTCTTATCTAGAGGCATTTTGGTTGACGATTATGGATTTAGGCTTCCCTGGGATTAACTATGGCCACCTGTTTTAATCATAACAGTGGCTTGTAGTCAAAGCATGACTCGGAGGTTCTCCCTTACCATAGGCCTTTCTCATGAAAGTCTTCAAGGAGTTTGGTATTGGCTTGAAATCTAAGAAAGAAATTGAGAAGTCATCTCCTTTTGACACTTATACTAAATCATCTATGGGTAGGATGAAGTTTAGAAAAGGAGATAATGGTCTATGGCGCGAAAAAGTTGGATCACATCATAAGTGCGAGTTGATGAGGATGTTGTGATGATACTCTAACTTGGTCAGTCTCTACCTCACTATAATATCCCTTATCTGAGGTCCTTGGATGCGTCCAGATGTAGCATTTCTCCTCAATGATCAGTGGCCAGGGTTCAAATATTAGTTTGACAGAAATTTATTGTCGTGGATGAGAGCTTTCACTAGTTTGAGGATCGAGTAGTTGGTGAACTACGTCGGTTATTGGCTTGTTACCTTGAAATGATAGATTTGCTTCTCTCTATTTTCCCTCCACCACCTTCTCATCCATGATTCCATATTAGATAAGGCTCTTAGATATTTTGTTGTCAATGGGATAGTTGCCCATTTTATAACATGTTGATTTTGTTATCGGACTTTATTGATTGTTGAAACTTACTTAACCTAATAGGTGTTTTGGATACTTATTTGGTGTGGGATTATACTTATTTAACCTAATCGGTTGTTTTGTATACTTATGTTGTATGGGATTTTATGATTTGATGATTGAGTACTTATTTTCATATAGCATCAATGACTATTTGAAAAAAAAAAAAACATTTTAAGGTAGTAGTTCATATATAAGCATATTGGATTCAGATGGCATCAGTTGGTGGAAGCACTGTGCTAACTCAGTTAGTATTAGGTGAGCTGAGTGATAGAGAGTATACTCAACTGATTGAATTGAGCATCCTCAACCAGTTTACTGAGGGAACTTTGAACCAAGCCCTTGCTCAATCGGTTGAGTGTAACTCGGCAGTCTGTGGGGAGACTTGGCGAAAGTCTCTCTATCAAGCTGCGAGATAAGCTTCTCAATAGGTCCTATTGAGAGGCGACTTGATCAGAGTCTTCTCGGCAGTCACATATAAACTCATGCAGTCTTTGAGAAGGCAGATGGTTTCCCTCTCAAGCTTCAAACTTTTAAGCGGGAGAGATAAGATGAATGAGTAAAAGAAGGGGTTTGGGGTAATTTGGGTTTTTTGAGATTGACATTAGGGTTTCTTTTGCTTTTAATGTGATGTCAGTTGGAGGGTATTTTAGGAACCAAGAAAAGGAATGACGTGCTACAGTGTTTTTTGAATATTTTTTAAATGACCATCCTTTTTGATAGAACATCTGTGTTTATTATTTTTAAATAAAATGATAGATAACCCATAACATCATATTCCCGATTTTTTTTATTCTAGACATGGTAATTTGAAACAGTACTTTCGGCAAACCTCTCAGTTTGGATTAGTTTGTAAAAGTTTTTATTTTTATGAAAGGGTAAAATAATCATTTATTTACAAAATTGACTTTTTTTTTCTCCCAAATTACCCCACAAACAAATATAAAAAGAAAATTAATATATTCTGTTAGCTCAAGGATGCCTCTAGTTTTTTATGATAGTAAATCAAGACTTAATTAGTTATTTACATTTAGCTTGAGATGCTTAAAAAAAAAAACATTTAGCTTGAGATTAGTCCGATTGTACTTGATCAAGTGTTTGAAAGTCAAAGATCATTCATTTAAGAAGACAAGAATCCAAATACAAGTAAGACAAGGAACATGAAATCCAAAACTCAAGAATGAATGTCAACAAGTCTAGAATATCTATGTAAGGTGAAAGCATTTGTCCACTTAGGTTATTATTTCATTCATCCATTACTTTTCTAACTCATCTTTGTTTTAGAACTCTTATATCCTTAAAATTCAAGTTTGGACTTTAAATTTTTGGTAATTGGGTCTCAATTGGAAATAAACTTGTTCTAAATTAATTGCCTAAAGTTTTGAAAACAAAAGAATTGAAAAAGGGATCCAAGATGGCCCTTGTAGGTTCATTTGAAATCGGATAGTGGGAAACGATTCAAGTTGTCTGGACCTCGTTTGGATGAGGTTGGAAGTTTGGCATAATGCCAGTTGCAAAAGACCATCGCTGTTAGGGGGCGTTTGGTTATGGTTTTCAAACATTACACAGATGATGTGATTACCTTCTCCCACATTACAGACAACGTGATAAAAAACATTACCTAATGTTGTTTGGTTGAATAATAGGTAACATAACGTAAACTTGTTTGGTTCAAGGTTTTATTGTACTACCAAATTAACCATTTGACTTAATTGCCGTTATATACATATAGCAATTATCTTTCTAGATATTTTTCTTACAACATGATCTCTTATTACCTCATTATGCACCATCAACTCCTACAAGATGGGACAAATGGTGTTTATGAAGATGTTCAAAACTAAAAAATAAAATTAGAAAAATAAAGAAAATGATATTTATATTTTATGAAGCTAATAATCTTAGAATCTTCAAACTTCTATCAACGAATAAGCTGGAAACCATATGCTCGTCGATGGTGTTTGGGTTATGCCATTTGGAACTACGTGAGAAGGTTAAGGAGAAGAAATCAGGACTAGGAGAAAGAAACTGTATTTAAGCTAATAAGGCGTTTGAAGAGAAGAACATGTCGAACTTGTATGATAGGGTTTGTTAATAAATATACGGTCATTTGTTGTGGTGCAGCCTATTCAAGGAACTGTTTTCATAAGGGCAAAAATGGGGACAATATTGGAAGAAAAAAAGATTACCACAGTATAGCATTACCTAAAATTGGGGTAATCATATTCAGATAATGTAACCCAAAATGGTGATGCAATTGTGTCTTCATTACTTGGAAAAATCTCATAACCTAAGCCCGAGCATTTGTAATCTAACATAACTTGAGGGTTTAAAATGTGCGATATATTTGATGCTCGTGTCGATATTTCGGATAATCGATTAAACGACATGATATCGGGCATCAATAATACGATTAATGAAAATCGAAAAAATCAGACAATATCGGTGATATATTGCCGATATATAGGTATTACATCAAAATATCGGCAAATGTAGTTGATAAATCGTGACTCCCATTTCCGAAAAAAAAACCTCGATGATGAGCAAGAAATTCTAGGCACACATCCAACTTCCATTTCGAAAAAACCTGAATTTTTATGACTGAGAATCAGCAATAAGCCAAGTACAAATTCCAAACACACAAAAAAAAAAAAAAAAACGAGAGAACCAAAAAATTATGAATCAAACTCTACAACCTAATCTTCAAATCAACAAAACCAAAAAACAAAACAATGAAAAAAAAATAATCATGGATTGTTTGCCCTCTTTTGGGTATAAGACGACTAGACTGAAGTGCTTTACCTCGACACTTCCCTTTTCTTCATTTTCTTCTTCTTTTATGATCCTCTTTTTTTCCTCTTCTTTTTCTTCTTTTTCTTCCTCTGTGATCCTTGCCTCAAAGAGAGGGCGAGAGAGAGAGGAGGAACAAGACACCCGAGAGAGGCAGATAGAGATAGTGAGACCCGAGAAAGAGAGGCAAGGGTGGGGTGAGAGAGAGAGGGAGAAATGGAGTGAGAATGAGTGAGCCGAAGGAAGGGCAAGAGATGGGGTGAGAGAGGAAGGGGAAGATCTGAGAGAGGCAAAGGAAATGGGGTGAGAGGATGGGGAGAGAATGGGATTAGGCAATTTGGGTGATTTTTATTAAGCTGACATTTAGATAATCAAAACTTGAAATCTTAGACTTTATTAATTTTGGCCTATTTTGATATAAATGTCCTTATTTTCATTGTAAAAACAATCCCTTATTTTGAAAGATAATGTAAATACATGAAACAAAAAAAATGTATTTTTGTCCTAAATAAGTTATTTTTCAAGAAAAAATGTGGGAGATATTAGATTCACAAATTTAAGGGTATTTAATTAATGTCTTTTAACTAAATATTTTTTTTAATTATATTCACCACATCCACATGTAGCCTTATATTATTAATTTTCTTTTCTTTGAACTATATTTATCTAATTTATTATATTATTATTTGTAACTCCAATCACTTTAAGTTTATAATAATATTAAAGCAACAAATATTTTCAAGAAATTGAATTTTAAAATATTTAATAATAAAAATCTTTTTATCATTTAAAAACACAATTTTAAAATACATTTTTTATGAGATTTTATATATTAATTTATTTTATCATTATTAATTGTCAAAAATCATCGTAGATCTTTATTCACTGCTCCTCTTATTATAAATTCAGCTCACCGATCTTGGCCCAGTGAAACAGCTCATTTTGAATAGGTGGGCGTAAACCCTTAAAACAAAGTACCGCCGTAATCTGGGTGAGACCCCAAACAAAACTGCCATTAAAGTGTTCAGTTTTGCACCAATTTGATGTTTACTCTGCTGTTTCTAGGGAGGGGACATCTTAAAAGAGCTTCCAGGTAGAATAGTGTAACAAAGAGAATGGGGACTTGAGCCAGTTCTATCAGAACTACCAGTAGACCCTTGTTTCCTGCTTTCAACTGAGCCCGGTCAGTAGGTTGACAGATCACCATGGATAAATGAGATCTTCACAAATACCTTGTCCCGCCAAATAACGAGGTGACTCCATCCAATTGATGTATTGAGAAGGGATTCGGACGCCAAAGCAGTTACGAAGGCCAGGCACCGGGTGGCAGATAAATCAAAAATTATAGGTCACCCACCAGATCACAACCTGGCTTTGGTACTTTCCGCCAGACCATACCTTTTCTATTCTTCACGATGGCTTGGTAGGCATTCAGTAATCGGCATAAACAATGACAGCATCCGGAAATTGTAGCCCGAGACCATGAAGCTTAGCTTGGAGGAGGGTGTTGTGGCTGTAGCTCTGCTTGTTGGCACTCCCAACACACCCCATTGCATCTCTGTCATCATTAGGAGCCAGTGTCAAGGCAAGTGTGAGGCACCCAGTTGGTGGCAGGCCTTGAACTACTAGGTACTTGCCACCTTTGTTCAACAATGCCTATAAACCCGCAAAAACAGTCGTTTGGAACTTGGAAAATACAAAGTAAAAGAAAATTTGAAAGAAAAAAAAAGATAAATTTAATTAAATAACTAATTCTATATATTTATACAAACTCATTTATTTGTTTTTATTACATAAAGACAAAGAATTTCAAAATATGTAAATTTTTAAGAAATTTTGATTATGACTGATATTAACTTATATTTTCTGTTGTAATAAAATATGAGAAAATCATTTTTCTTAGTATTCTATTTTCTTTCTTTAATACTTTTCAGGTTCCAAACTGATTCTAATGTTGAGTTTTGAAGCTGAAAAGTAATAAGGAAAGAAAATTGAGAGAAAAAGTTGAAGGAAATAAAATTGAGGAAAATAAAAAATATATTTAAACTTAATAAATCAAATTTTATATGTTTTGTTTAAACTCGTTTATATGTTTATCTCCATTATATAAAGACTAAGAAATTTTAAAATATGTAAAGTTAAAATGAATTTTGATTATATTTAATTTTTTTACATATATATTTTCACTGAAAACAAAGAAAATAGTTTTTTCTTTTGTTTAGTACTTTCAGTTTTATACCTGGCGCTAATCAATCAAACGGGTTGGTTCTTTGATTTTATTCAGTCCAATTGTTAAATGATCATGATATCATCTTATGGCTAGGAAGCAGTTGAAGTTCTGTTATTTCAGTACCTGGAGAAAGCTGGTAATACTCTTAATACCAAGCTCTTGAATGGTGCTTCCTGGCACAGAAGATCCAACGGTGTATCCATAGTCATTGGCTCCAATCTCGCCGACCCAGAACAATGTATCATCAAATCCGCAGCCCGATTTTATGGCGGTTCCTTCACATCCTTGCTCCTCCAAGAACTTATTGAACCAATCAAGCTGAGTTTGGATTGAGTTAGGACTAATATCACGAGTGAGATTGTTCTTCACAAAGAACTCATAAGGTATAGCAGTGGACCCTGCAACTGCAAAGTTCACACCACTGGATGTGTTAGCCGTCTTGTTGTGGTAAGGAGGCAAGAACGGCAAAGACAGCGCCTGAGAGACGAAGTCGATCACTAGCCTTCCGTCGGGTATCGGTTGAGGTAGGGTGATGAAAGAAAGTGCTGCCATATGGGAGGTTTGATACGAGGTGAAAGCATTTTGGGCCGCTGGATGACTCAGTGTTGCTGTGTCGGTGTAGCTGGGAGTCTCCAAAGGCATAGATCCTCTCGAAGGGAGGAGAGTTAGCCAAACATGAGGAAGCAAATAGGATGAAGATGGTGGTGGTAGAAGTCAGAGAAGAGAACAATTTGGAGGAAGCCATTGTTTTAGGCCTTGCAGCTTCAGAACTTGTTACTTTCTGCTTTTGCTTTGAGTCTTGTTATATATTTTCTGATCTCTCCTGAAATGTTGAGAATCGTCTTGATTTTAAGAGAACTCAACTTTTTGTTCACTTTTTTTCACTCCATCAGTTAAAAAATATGCATTAAAGTATCTTAACTTTATAATATTCATCAATGAGTAACTTCTTATAAAAAGAAGTTCTGTACGTGTAGTCTGCATAGCATTTGTTTTTGAAATAATAAAAAAATTTTGGGAAACCTCTTGATTGTAGTAGTCTTTCATTAACTTTGAAAGAGGTAGGAATTTGGAAATTTTCACTCTTCTTCTAAGTCAACTAACAGATTACATGGTATGGCGAGTGTTTGGTACATGAATTTAAATTTTCCCAACTCCCCATCTCATCTACAGGTAGCTGAGCTAATGATTGGGGGCAAAAGCCATGCATTCAGAAGTCTAGAAAATTGCTTCCACCTCAGCTCTTTTGGTGGGCATTTTCCCTATTGGGACTGCCTATATCAATTCTAGTCTCTTCATCAACAAAATGCAGGCAGCTCAACTAAATGCATACTTAGGCAACTACTTGCTGAGTGGTTCCAATTAGCGGTTGTTCCTTATTGGGATTGCTTATTACTGATGCAGCTCTGGTCCACATGGAGCAGCATTGCAATCCTATGTAAACCGTGCTAATCAACAAAGTGAAATCACTTGGCAGTCTCAGGAATGCCGGTCATTGGATTGTCGAAACATACATCTGCCCCTGACAACTTGCAAAACAAACAACTAAGATAGCGGCGGGGGAGGCTTCTCCGACGCTCAAGTTAGAATCTCTCCTTCTCTTCCAAATTAGGAGTCTTTTTGGTTTCGAGAGTCCTTACCTTATTTCACGTCATGATCTCCTTTTATCAGGGAGGAAGGGGATCCACTTTTCATGGAAAGTGGATAATTCCCTCCCAAATCGGAAAGGGAAGGTGGCGCGTATCTTGCATGTGGTGACTGGTTCTTCCTTTTAAATGGGAGATCGGAGAAGGAAGGTGGCATGTATCTCGCATACGGAGACTGGTTCTTCCTTTTAAGTGGACATATTCCCCGAATACAAGACCCCGAGAGCGTTTGTCCACCTTGAATTCATGGCAAGGCATGGAAGGACGCATGCGCTCCTCGGGAGAATCTATCCGACAATACTTGTCAAATAAATCCTCTCCAAGAGATGGCATATGGGGAATCCTCTCCAAGAGGTGGTATCCGGGGAAATGTCTATCCCTTCTTGGGTAGGGGAGGATCTCTGGATTTGGGCTCCTAAGTTGGGCTACCCGGTGTAGACCCTCAATTTTGTCCCTAAGCACTTGCATTTATCCTATGGGTGTCATACTCACCCATTGTTCTCATATAACACCATTTAGGCCCTTTTAGGCCTGGTCTTTCTCCGAGCCTCGGGTGGGCTTGTATATGGTCCATTGAGTGAATATGTATTTCACTTCGGAGTGTCATAAGAGTGTCAGTTATTGGCATCGTGCCATAGGAAACAAGTGGCGCCCCCCAAGGGTTTAGCTCAATCGGAGTTTATGGAGTATGTCATATTTGGAGCACTTGAGCTTGTTTCGATTGTATCTCCTTTGTCCGAGCTCAGAATTGTTCACTGTTTGTTTTGTTGGATTCCTTATTCGCCAAGGAGGTTTATGTTAAAAATTCATAATTTTGGCCAACCGTTCACGAGCCAATCGGTTTTGACTGGTTCGTCGATGTAGTATGTATACAACTCCTTGTTTTGAATTGATTTTAGCGAGCACTCCTCCTTGTTTAGAAGAATCATATCTCCCTCATCAAATATTAGAATGGTTGCACCGTTTTTGTTGGTCTCCTTATTCTTCAGGGAACATTCTATCAAATTTCATAATTTTCCTCAACCGACTCGACTGGTTGGCATCTGGTTCAACCCGGTTAGTTGGGACTGACTTGTGTGGAACCTTGTTTTGTGATTTTGGAGCCCCAGGCTCCCACAATGGTTCGGGCCATAAGCTCTAGCTCGACAGCAGGAAGTATTGTGCAAGGTCCCTATTTTGGGGCCTTGTCTTAGGTTACATACAGCCCTGCATGAACCCATGTGGATACTTGGTGGTGAGAAGCAAGTGAAAACTTAGTGATTCGACTTGCATGGGGAAATGAGGAGAAGTGAATGGGAAGCTATTTCGAGGCGATTAGGGCCCCTTTTCAAAGCTTGAAGGAGAGAAAAACGAAAGAGGCACGGCTGGAGGTGGGAATTAGCATAAAAGGACATAGAGATCAGATTGGAAAGAAACCTTTTTGGAGGGCAGCACACTTAGGGCTCCGGACACGTTCTTTGGATTTTAGGGATGTGTAGCTTGGTTTTACGTTGTGTTTTATGTGAAGAGGTAAGAAATGGAACCTGGCTCCACTCTGATCCGCCACAGGATATTCTGACAAAATTTTAGGTTTTACCTCAACCATTTGAACCGGTTTTCACGCTCGCCACGTGAGGGCCGTTCAACGGACTCCTGGCTGAGCAGCCGGTTTGGCCGGTTGATTTTGTTTGGTTGGTTCTCACTCATCCAAGCTGAGAATCAATCACCGTTTGTTTTTTTGGATTTCTGACTCCTTAAAGAAGATTCTGACAATTTTTGAAATATTTTCTCAACCGTCGGACCCGGTTGGAAAAGCTGAACGACCGGTCCATTTGGTTTGGTTTCTTTGGAGCGAGTATTACGGCCGATTCGGCCCGATTTGATTTATTTTGGTTGGTTCTCCTTTCATCCGAGATGAGAATCAATCACCCGTTTGTTTTTGGATTCCTGACTCCTTAAATAAGATTCTAACAATTTTTTAAATATTTTCTCCAACCGTCCAGACCGGTTGGAAAACCCAGGCTCAACAGGTCCATTTGGTTTGGTTTCTTTGGAGCAATTTGTTAAAGCCGGTTTGGGTGGTTTGATTTGTTTTGGTTGGTTCTCACTCATCCGAGCTGAATCAATCACCGTTGTTTTGGATTCTGATCGCCAGAAAGATTCTGACAATTTTTCAAATATTTTCTCAACCGTCAGACCGGTTGGAAAACTGAACCAACGGTCCATTTGGTTTGGTTTCTTTGGGCATTTTACATTACCGGCGAGTTTAAGGTGGTTTTGATTTGTTTTTGTTGGTTCTCACTCATTTCAAGCTTAGAATCAATCACCGTTTGTTTTTTAGTTCCTGACTCCTTAAAGAAGATTCTGACATTTTTTCAAATATTTTTCTCAATCGTCGGGCCCAGGTTGGGAAACCAAACGGCCGACTCATTTAGTTTAGGTTCTTTGGAGCGGCAGTTTGGGTAGTTTGATTTGTTTGTGTTTGGTTCTTAGTTACTCGGTCGAGATTGAACTCCGTTTGTCTTGTTGGGTTCCTGAAACTTTGTAAGGAAGGTTCACGAATTTTGAAATATTTTGTCAACGGAATGGGGCCAGGTTGGGAAACCAAACCAACCCCGGCTCATTTGGTTTAGTTTCTTTGGAGCAGCCCGATTTGGGTGTTTGTTTTTGATTTGTTTGTGTTGGTTCTTGGATTTGCCGGAGTCGAATTGAACTCCGTTTGTCTTCGATCAGTTCATGAATCTTTGAGAAGGTTCTTACAAAATTTTGGAGCCCTCTCTCAATCGGCTGAACCGGTTGGGGAACTAGATCGGTCAGTTTGTTGGGGTTTCGTAAAAGGGTCCTTGATTCCGAGTTTAATTGACCCATGACCTTTGTGAGTCCAGCCCACATTCGCCCCTAAATCAATGTAGGGCTATATTTGGGAATCTGAAATGGGGGTTTATTTCAGGACCAATATTGGTTCCATTTTGGTTTCTTGAGAATCAGGGTCTATCTTGGTCGGGTGATTAGTTAAGCACGATAATCTAGTGTTTTTGTCGAGACCGAATCTTTGAGATGGATAGGCGTGTTTGTATAGGCCCCAGTTAAAGTGTTGTAGCATCAATAGAGTGGCTGAGATGCAATGTATGGTTTCTCTAGCTTGCTTTGCTTTTATATTTAATTTTGAGAAACGGTATGCCCCAAAGTTGGCTTGACCTCTTATACGGCGCTGGCGGACCACGGTATGTGCTTTAGTGTTGGGTAATGAATTTCACATGGATGTTTTGTGTTTGAGTGCCATGCATGCTTGCTATGTTTGTTGGCTAACCTTTGATGTAGCGTGTGGCCAAGGACCCAGTGCAGCACCATTTTTAAACTTTTGGTTGAGGTGTTTTTAAGCATGCTAGATACCCGATTAGGTTGGTCGATCCAAGTTGTATGTTTCCTATGAGACTATCGATTTTTTGACCCTTATGCTCATACCCAATTCACTAGTAGAAGCCGAGTTAGGGCTTAGAGGGTGCTACCTCATCATGGGTACCTTCTAGATAGGTAATACGATCCCGGGACCTAGAAATCTATTAAAATTTGTGGACAGGAAAGAACTTATCTTGGAGTCATTGGGGGTTTTTTGTTCTTACTTGGTTTCCCAGCAAAATAAAAATAAAAGTAAAGAATTAGGCGACTCGAAGCAAAGGCCGTTCCTTCTTGGGGACGGATTTTCCAAAACTCGAAAATCAACCCACATTTTCTTTTCACATTTTTTCCTTCCATTTAAAAGCGAGTCGCGCCGGCCCGTGGATCGGGTAGGGTCCACAAGTTGGCGACTGACGCTGAGGATCGAACGAGAATCTGGTTTCGTAAGAAGTGGCTTGAACTTGAGTTGGGTATATTGGAGCGCATGGTTCTCTGATCAATAGGCTCTTAGGCTACACAAATGACTGATGATCACTTACTCGGTTGGTATTTGGCATACACTTATGGTTTGTTTGTGCTTGTGTGTTCACATGTTGGATTCTAGCGTGCTTGCCCATGGTTGATTTGGTACCTAGCTATACGTTTCGAGTGCGGCATAAATTGTCGCCCAGGTCGACCGACCGTTAGCGGATCCGAACCGAAGTCGAGGCGTGATGCTATCCTATCTTATATCTATATACTATCTTGTACTTTGCGGGACTCTCATTGACACATTCTTTCAGCGTATACCCTATTGGGTTGCACAAACAATTTCTAGGTAATAACAAAAATCATTTGTACATATACAAAGAACTACCACCGGAATTGGTGTCCATCACAATTATAAGGTCCATTTACCTATACATTTAAAATTTTCTATTACAAAAACATCAGAGATTGCGGAAGCAGCGCTGGTGAGCACCTATCTCTGAGTCGGCCTTCTTTGCTGATGTGGAATGTCCTTTTCTCTATCCTTGTCTTACGCCACTATTGCCTACACGGATTGGGCTTTTGGGTGCTGGCTTTTTTTTTTTTTTTTTTTTTTTTAACGCTTAGTGGGAACATAAGCAGCGGACCTTCAAATAGCGGCTTGTCACAAGCTTATACATATGCATATTATCTATCTATACATATTTATATAACTTTTTATTACTCATCATCTCTACATTTCTATTGCATGTCAATCTTTTAATTTTTATATTCTATGTCTTTGGCCTATCTCTTATCTATACTTTCTTTGTATTCCTATTTCTATATACTTTTGCATATTCCCTATACTTGTCATGTGTTTATCTTTCACACTTGTCATATGTCTTTTCAATGTTCCTAATCTTTTCGAGGTTCACATATCATGTCTCTAGTCTCCCTTGTCTTTTTCATCTTTAGGTTCTTTGATTTGTGCATTCTTCACTTTCATACTTGTACTATTGGCATACTTTCCTATTATAGGTGTTCATCTTGTACTTTTCATATCCACATTACCGTACTATTTCCTATACTTCCTATACATTTGTACGTTCTTATTCTATCTATCCTATACTTTGTGCTTTTGTATACTTTTATTACTTTTCTTGTGTTCATATACTTATTTTCATATCAATTTATATTGTACTACTTGTTCTTATAATTGTCTGTACTTTCATCGCATAGCAGTGCTATGCTTCTCATATCATGTCATATATTTTATACATATCATTTCCTTTTTGGTTTCATGTCTGCAAATACCTTAGAAGCGGATTCGGGAAACTATGTGTACCCGAAGGTACTATCCTTTGTGTACGAGACGTGATCTCGTACGTTGTGTGCCCAAGGTACTATCAGCATGCGAGCATTGATTTACGTCTATGTACCCAGGTACTATCCTTTGTCTGAGGCGGTGATTTTGGTCTGTGTGGTGACCCTTGCGGAGACCTTTGATCAAACGGGATCTATATCATCGACCCAAGCTGGGACTCAATATACGTCTATGTGAATATCTTTGTAGCATACGTATCTTCCACATAGGCATGCTATCCCCATCCCTACCCGGGTCCTAAGTAGACAATCGGCTTTATTACATTTTACATTTTACATATCTCATAACGCCAGATAACTATTGTTATCATAATTGCTTATGCATATACTATCATTACTTTACTACGTATTAGTTCTCATAAGCGTAGCTTTACATTTAGGTTCTCATATATCTATATAATAATATATTCATATCTTTTTTCTATCAATTTGTTTTGTCTATCATATATCATGAATGCATCTATACCTTTATTAATTTCATATATTCATATATAGTTTCCTATATTCATATCTCTTTATATCATTTATACATTTCTATCATGTTTTAGCTATTCTTGTACTTTCTATATTCCTATCCTGTAGGCTTTTACTCATTCATATATTCCTATATGTACCTATCATTTATGTACATGTTCTCATTCCTATGCTTTGTCATCTTTTGCTTATCTCTATCGTTCCTATCATTTATGTCTTTCTATGTATGTTCCTATAGTGTTCCATCTTATTTCTTTTCATTTATGTCTATCATATAGTCATATCATACTAATCCCTATATTCCATATCATTTACGTATTCTATCATTTATTGTACTTTAGACTATCATATCTTATGACATGTTCTATCATATCTTATTATATTTTATGACTTATACTATCATATATTATGACATGTTGTTCTATACCTTTCTATACTTGTACAGTATACAACCTATGTATTTCTTATTCCTCTATGATTCTACCTTTATTTTAGAAATTGGAGTCAATCCAATGTCGGATCATCCAAACTAAAGTTATGGCATTTTTTCATGCCAACTAGTCATTCTGGAGTTTTTCAAACGACAGTTTGTATTACTAATTTTTCAGGGTCTTAACTTTATATTTTGACCCTATGTCCCTTATAATCATTTAAAAAGCTAAGGTGCTAAGGGTTCTATTCCAACTGGAATCACCCAATTGAACCTTTGGAACTCAGGGTTACGTCAAAATGTCCGAATTCTCTATAGTCAAGCGATGCAGGAAATGGCCTGCACATGGCCCCACTTTGAGTGTATTTTTGGGCAACTTAGGATCAGATTTTGGCAATGCCTTCTCTTTAAGTTTTGTTCTCCTTGAAGTCTATTTTAATTGGCCACTTGAATCACTCAAATCGGATAAGAAATGAAGCAAGTTATGGCCAAAATCACGAGAAACTGGTCGAAACTGGAAAACCAGAACAAGTCCTACCGGTAGGACTTAACTTCTACCCGGTGAGACTTGGCCAAATGACCGATGCTTGGTTGTACCGGTGGGGTTCTACCGGTAGAAAGGCTACCAAAATGCCCAGAATGGGTGTTTTCTCACCTATTTTTCCATGTTTTGATATCTAATCAACTCTACCCTTCAAACACACATCAAAACCATTTCAAATTCACTTTGGAATCTCTTTTCTATTCAATTCATCTCTCAATTACATATATTTCTTCAAAAATCTTCCATGAATTTCCCCCAACACAACTCTAATATGGGTTATGACCCATACACAACCAAACATGATGATTAGTTAGGGTTTTTCTAAACCTAACTAATTTACTGCAATAACCATGAATTCATCCTTAAAGGGAGGATTATACTTTGCTCCCCACATTCCCATATGGGGTTTACCAACCCTAATTTCAAGAAGAGATCCAAAGGTTAAGAATGAATTCTAACAAAACCCTAACAGGTTTTGAAGCTATTAACTAAACCAAGCCTTAGAATTCCATGAAATCCATACTTGGTCGAGTTCCATACAAAAACTAAAGTTCCATACCTCTTTGCTTTGCTTTCTCTTATTTCTCTTCATAGCATCTTCTTCTCTCCTTTGCTCTTCTCTCTCCCGTTTTCTCTCTTTTGGAGACCAAATTTGGTCTTAAAACCCATGTTTGTTAAGGCCATGTTTGGCCAAAACAAAAACTCATTTTTGACTTTTAAGTTTCCATATTTGCCTTTTGATCCCCCATCTATACTTATTTCTATTCTATCTTTTCTCCCCATTTCCATAATGGCATATAACTTATGGTTATGTCATTTGGCATATAACTTTTATTAAATTTCTATTTTGGCATCCCATCCAGCGGCTTTATTACCTTTGGGTCTCAGTGGTAAATTACCACTTTACCCTTGACTTTCAGTTAATTCCGGGTCTCTCGTTTTATTTCCCAAAAAATTTCCATTTCTTTATAATATCTGCTAAATAGTCAGCGCTAGGGTATATTTCGGGGATGTTACACATAAATGGTTGGTTTATTGATGGTATACTATGTGATAGGCTTGCTCTTTGCGATGACTGATTGCTACATGACTACCCTCACTCTTGCATGATTGTTTGATTTGTTTGTGTTTGTGGGGCACGTGTGTATCCGCTTTACTTACAGATACTAGTCTTGGTCGATTATTCCTCATTGATTGCTTATGTTGTTTGGGAGTCATTCCCATTGTCTACCTTCGACCAAGCTAAGGGTTTGGAATAAGGTCTAACATAAGGGCTTTGCTGTCGATGTATGGGAACTATGGAGACGACGGATGTCAGGAGCAATGAGGGCTAGATTTCATGGATACATGCGTTGCCAGTGTGTCATTGTGATTGTTGATTGATTATTGATTAGGATCTCCGGTTGCGTATCCTTGTGGGTACGGTCATCTAGCCTTTAAGACTTGCCTTTTCCCTTTGTTAGCTTTTTAGCATGCCCACAGGTATTACCATGTCGAATCTAAGCTCTTGCATGTGGGGCCTCATATCGAATTAGGCATTGATGTCACATGTCAGCTCATTCCCTTAGAGGATTTCATTACGGGATTGCATTCATTGGATTGATTTCCGGATTGATAGACACGGGGCCCGACATGCCTTTCCTTTGTAGGATTGTTAACTAAAATGACACAGGTTCCCGAGCTTGGATTCGGATCGGAGGTAGACTTGTTAGAGATTCGAGATCCACACGATCGGTTCGACGAGGCATCGAATCATTGAGATATGGACCCTCCCGATGCCTTCTTGTCGACCCGGTTGGGTGAGATTACCGATACCATGACATCTCTCCGGGATCTTGTTTGGGGCCCCGGGACGGAAGTTGATGGGCATCAGGCCCGACCATTGCCAATTCGGGGAGCACCGCATGACTCTCTTGCCTCCACCACCACCACCATCATCTGGACCTTTGTCTGATAGAACTATACGGTTCCACCTCCGCGCCCATTATCTTGGACCGCGTACCGCGAGGACTATCTGGTTCCCTCCACCACCACCCACTTTGGTTCAATCGGCCGCGGTGGAGCTTTGTTCTACATGGCGGGCCCGAGACCATGCCACGATACATTGTGACCCACCGCCGTTATTGATAAGCACTTCCGGCGTATCGATAGGATTGACGAGAGGATCGGTCTTTGTCATTTACGATGGAGTTATAGGTTGGGACGGATATGATGACCTTTCGATGCTTGACCTTGCAGTTGAGTTCCGCGTACGGAAACATTGAGAGGTACACCGGGATGGGTGCCGTATTCACTTGTAGTTATACGGCCCGGCCCATTATGCGCGAGGCATAGGTGGATGAGTCATAGATGATTATGCTTTTTCCTCTCCCCATCGATGGTGCCGCTCGCGTTGGTTCTATCATTAGACCCCTTCGAGGCGTAGGACATGGGCTGATTTGGGACAGAGTTTATCGAGCCGGTATTCTTTTATCTGTAGTGGATGTATCCGGGAGGTTAGAGGCCCTCGGGCGGAGATTTGGATGAGGTCGGGTCCCTTCGTTCATCTCATTTGGGAGAGAAGATTTACCAGTTATATGAATATATGGGCTTCCCTTAAGACGCGATCGGATCGGCATGATTATGTAACGTAGTCTTCGGCCTCGCTTTGTTGGGCGTCTCATGGGCTTCCACGGGCGAGACTTTGGATCATTGGTTCGGGCCCTCTATGGCATTGGGGAGGGCATATCAGAGGATTATGGCTTGAGACTCTTCTCCTTGGGTTCAAAGGGGAAGAAGCGAGTCGGGACCCGAGACCATCGAGATGTTGGTGCCATTGGCATGGCTTGGGACAAGATCCCCACGTCACCCTCAGTTTGAGGGAAACGGTTTCGGACACGCTCCTTGCCGGATGATAGGGCGGGGTCGATCTGAAACCGGCTACTCCTTCCGGGTCGGTTGGAGCTGCACCTACATCAGACACCACAGCCAGTATATGCTACACAGGCGCCTCAGAGGCCACTTGTACAGTACCATCAGTAGTATAGAGCACCACCTCCACCGAGGCCGGTTAGGCAATTTACACAACTCGGGATGCCAGCAGTAGAGCATTTCAAAGGAATGGTGGTTGAAGGGGTTTGATTATTCCCGCTACCACCCAGGACCGCTCACGACCTACCCGGCTTGGATTAAGGACGGATCTTCCGCGTGCTTATCATCAAGAAGCTGGTCATGATACGAGACAATTGTCTTTGCCCAGCGAGGCATGCTATTAGGGGACTTGATTGATCAGGTTTGGTTGATTTAGGATGCCACCCGAGGCGACTACGAGATCCCGCTCCCACTCATGACACTAGAGCACCTCCGTCCACAAGGGGTATACATTCGATTGAGTTTTTGGGGAGATGAGATATTCATGATGGAAGGGATGGAGGCTCCTCGACCAATCGTTTGTATATGTCACGGGCTGTTTTGGATAAGAGAGGAGATTGAGGGCAGCAGATCATGTTTAGGCTTATCAGAGGAAAATGACCTGTACATTTAGAAAAAGGGTCAAGCCCAGAAAGTTTCAAAAAGGCGACCTAGTCTTGAAGGTCCTCAGGGGATTGATCAACGACCCTAGGAAAGTTTAGACCCGGGTGGAGGCGGGCCTTATGTCATCCAGAGATCGACTGAGGGAGCAGCACGGTTGACGAGACTTAGGCGAATCGAGTTCCACGAGGCGGTCCGATGTGGATCGGTTGGCAGAGGTTTTGCGGCGAGATCATGGTTAGAGGATGGGTGGCCATCACTTTGAGTAGCCATATTCCCTATTAACCCATACATTGATATATCCTATTGCTAGCCCTTTGAGCCTCACGCGGTTTATTATGGCCTATTCTTTCATTCAGCCTTGCATACTTTTTCGGCACGGGTTGGGGGCACGCCCCGTGCGACTTTCATTTATTATTTGGATATCGCGAGCATTATGATCATTGGCCCGACATTTTTCGTTTGTTAACACCGCATCATTGCTTGTTTCTTTTCTTCTCCATTTTGCATCTTCATACCATCTATCTTTGAGTCTAGTTTCTATCATCTCTATTTGTTTCACTTTTATCTCCTTTTGTATGATGATGACATGCTCTCATCCCAGCTACTAGTCAGGTTTGTCACGCCCCTTCATTCTTTGTGGGTTTTGATCCGGGATTCTTAGGTTGAGGGGACCATTTGGGCTTAGAGGTTTGAGGTTCTTTCGGTTGGATTGTGTTAGTATGGCATTCGACCTACTTTGAAGGTTCGACTAAAAAAAAAAAACAAAAAAATAAAAGCAAAAAAAAAAAAAAAAAAAAAAAAACAACAAACAAAAAAAAGAAAAAAAAAAAATGTGTTTGTTTGATGGTTACTCATTTAGGTTTGAAATTTATTATTCCTTTGAGGGTTGGTGAAAGCATTGTCACGATCTTTCTCCATGGATTTGGGTAACACATTGGGTATGAGGTTTGGGTTGCTTCGCACTAGGTCCCTGGATCATTACCTTCATCACCACTCCCATCTTATAGTGACTTGCTTTGACTTGACATTCTTGGGACGAGTTGTTCGTCATTGTCACACATTGCCACATTTATATCTGACTTGTTTCTTCACTTTTTGCTTTTATCCATTCATCATTTTCTTATCACTTTCAGTCTTCTTCTACTCTTATTGATCATCGTCTCACTTCTTAAGCGATGTGTCCTTTGGTGCACTTTACTTGTCATTTCACATTGTTCATTCGGATGTTGGTTGAGTCACCTTGCTCACATGATCCTTTAATATTTGACATTGCGCGTACAAGGGTTTGGCAGTATTTATTGGGTATTTGGGCCTTTGTTTCCCATCATGTCATTCACCTTTCACCCTGGCCTACATTACGGTCCGAGTCGTAAGACCGCCTTGAGACCATGAGATCTCATGTTTGCTTGAAGTATTTTACATAGACCGAGTTGTCTCGCGATTGAGTACGGGATAATCGACGGTCTACGTTTGGGGAGTATCGAGGGTCACATATTGCTTCTCCATTCGGTTGCTTGCATCGGGTCCATGATCGGGTACAGGGCGATCTGGTCGGGACCATGGATAGCCCGTTAGCTTTTATGCTTTGACACGTTCCTGCGGGGCATACCGCATCCTTTCATGTTGGCATTGGCTCGTGCGCATATACCGCGGCAGCCCATTTTGCCTAAGTGTTTTGGCATCAAAGTTTGAGTATGCTTACATGCGGCCCGGTTTCTTCATACGTGAGAGTGCCAGGGCACGGATTGATTCATGGATGTTGTCCAGCTTCAGTGAGGTGCACCGCGGCGCACACCCCATATGTTGTCTTGTTACCGCTTGTTCGGGCGATTGGTTCTTCGAAATTTATTTCGGAGTTTTTTCATCAAGGCACTTGCATATCTGAGATGTACTGCTGGGGCATACCCTATATTAGTTTTATGGAATGAAATGGGTGATTTTTTCACGAATGAGTGATTGATGTTTGACTCCTAGGCTTTTGTGCGTAATGCGGTTATGAGATTTTGACATGGCGTTGATACCCTAGGCCAGAGGCATAACCCCTTTCTTTCACCCTTAATGGTCACATTTGTGAGATTGTCCTACAAGGGTGGCATACCCGCTTTATTTTCGTCTTGTTATTAAGTTCTTGGTTTCTCGGCTTATCATTTGTGGCACTTTCGGCGTCCTGCTTGGGGCATACCCTTTTTCATGGTCGGATCTCAACGGTTCATCCTAAGTTTCCCATTATATCTGGTTTGGTTTTAAAGATTGCCGGAGGCGGTGTTTAGTTTGATTGTGAAACGGTTTGCAGCATCCATTTTGATTTTCGCTCGGATCCTACCTTTTCCGGTACTCACACGGATTTTACCTTCTGGGGTACTCGCGGTTTACCTTCGATGCTATGGGATCATAACTTTTCGATGCTGCCGGGATTTCTACGCTCCCAGTACTCGCCGGATCCACCACCAGGTACTCACCGTTTTTACTTCTCGATGCGCCGGATCATACCTTTTCCAGGTACTCACGGATTTTACCTTCTCCAGATGCCCGCTCGGATCCACCTTTTCGGTACTCACCGGGATGTTTGTCCGGTACTCGCCGGATCCAGCGTTCCCGGTACTCGCGGATCCCACATTCCCGGTACTCGCCCGGATCCCACATTTCCAGTACTCACCTGGATCCTACCTTTTCCGGTACTCACCCGGATGTTACCTTCCCGGTACTCGCTCGGATCCCACATTTCCGGTACTCGCCCGGATCGCCATTCCCGGTACTCGCCCGGATCCCACCTTTCCGGTACTCGCCCGAGATCCGTTCCGATTTTCGCCCGGATCCCACATTTCGGTACTACTTTGGATCCTACCTTTTTGGTACTCCACCCGGATGTTACCTTCCGGTACTCGCGGATCCATTTCACGGTACTGCCCGGATCCCATTTAAGTACTCGCCCAATCCAGTATTTCCGGTACCATGGATCCTACCATTTTTAAATTTTTCGCCAATGCTCCACATTTCCGTTTTCGCTGGATCCTACCTTTTTAGATACTCGCGGATGTTACCTTCCCGATTTTCGCCGAGGATCCCGATACCCGGTACTCGCCCGGATCCCACCTTTTTGGTACTTGCCCGGATCCCACCTTTTCGGTACTCGCCCGGATCCCACTTTTCCGGTACTCGCCCGGTCACCTTCCGGAACTTCGCCCGAGATCCCACATTTACGTTTTCGCCCGGATCCACTTTTTGGTACTTGCCCGGATCAGCGTTTACGGTACTCGCCCAGATCCACCGTTCCGGTACTCACCCGGATCCCACATTTCCGGTACTCGCCCGAATCCCCCATTTTCGGTACTATCCTGGATCCTACCTTTTCCGGTACTCACCCGGATTTTACCTTCCCGGTACTCGCCGGATCGCCAGATCTGCCATTTTACGGGTACTCACCCGGATCGACATTTCGTGCACCGGATCCCACATTTACGGTACTCGCCCGAGATCCATTTCGGTACTCGCGGATCCCACATTTCGGTACGCCTAGATCCTACCTTTTGGGTACTTGCGGATCCCATTTCCGGTACTCGCACGGATCTACCCACTAGGTACTGTTTTGAATGTTACGCTTCGGTACTCGCCGGATCCACATTTGGTACTCGCCCGAGATCCCACATTTCCGGTACTTCATTTCCGGATCTACCTTTTTCGGTACTCACTTGGATATTACCTTCGGTACTGCGGGATCCTACCATTTTAAATTTTCGCCGAATCCCACCTTCCGAACTTCGCCGGATCTGCCATTTACGGTACTCGCGGATCCCTTCGGAACTTCGCCCGGATCTACCATTTTTAATTTTCGCCGGATCCCACCTTCCGGAACTTCGCCCGGATCCACATTTCCGGTCACTACGCGGATCCAGCACCGGTACTCACGGATATTTACCTTTCCATTTTCGCCGGATCCCACATTTAGTGCGCGAAGTCCCATTTTACGAGTACTCGCGAGGATCCGCATTTACAGGTACCCGCCCGAGATCCGACTACGGTACTTCGCCCGGATCCCACCTTCGAACTGCCGATCCTACCTTTTAGGTACTCACCCCTTTGAGGATGTTGCTTCCGTACTACGCCAGGATCCACATTCTGGTACTCGCACAGATTCACCTTTGGCACTTGTTGGGATTCACACTTTTTTTCGATTTTCGCGGATCCAACATTTTTGGTGCTTGCAGGGACCTTTCTCGAGTTTGCAGGAGCATCTCGTCTTCTCAGGCATAACCTTTTCCGGATGTCATTATCTTCAGGCATTATGTCGGTCACTCATCTTCCAGGCATGCAGTGACTTGTTTTCTTTAAGTCCTTCAATCGGACGACTACATTCGTTATCCTTCAATACTAGGTAAGGGGACAAAATTGTTGGTCATCTGGTTCTTCACTAGAGTTCATTTCACTTTTGCGTCGCTTGCGCCGCACCACGATTCACTCGTTCATTCACTCCTCTTGAGGGAGGCGCATTTGTAGACCCTCAATTTTGTCCTAGCACTTGCATTTATCCTATGGGTGTCATACTCACCCATTGTTCTCATATAACACCATTTGGGCCCTTTTTGGGCTGGTCTTTCCGACACCGGGTGGGCTTGTATATGGTCCATTGGTGAATATTTCACTTGGTGTCATAGAGTGTCAGTTATTGGCATCGTGCCATAGGAAACAAGTGGCGCCCCCAGGGGGTTTAGCTGTCGGGTTTATGGGTATGTCATATTTAAGACACTTGAGCTTGTTTTAGATTGTATCTCCCTTTGTCCAGGAGCTCGGTGTTCAGCATTTGTTTTTGTTGGATTTCCTTATTAGCGAGGTTTGAGCTAAAAATTCATAATTTTGGTCAACCCGTTTGACAATCGGTTTAGCTGAGTTCGTCGATGTAGTATGTATAACTCTTGTTTTTTGGGTGATTTTTAGCGAAGCACTCCTCTTGTTTGATCATATCTCCTCATCGAACTTAGAATGGTGCACCGTTTTTTTTTTTGTTGGTCTCCCTTATTCTTCAGGGGAACATTCTATCCAAATTTCATAATTTTCCTCGACCATTTCGGCCCGGTTGGCATGCAGTTCAGCCGATTTAGTTGGAGACTGACTTGTGTGGGCTTTCTTGTTTTTGTGATTTTGGAGCCCAAATCCTAATGGTTCGAGCCCATAAGCTCTAGCTCGACCTTGGGAAGTATTGTGGGTCTATTTTGGGCCTTGTCTTAGGTTACATACAGCCCACCATGAACCCATGTGGATACCCGGTGGTGAAGCGAGTGAAAACTTAAGTGATTCGACTTGCATGAAATGAGGAGGGGTGAATGGGGGGGAAGTATTTAGGCGATTAGGGCCCTTTCAAGGCTTGGGAGAGAAGCGAAAGAGGCTTTGATGGATGGAGGTGGGAATTAGCATAAAAGGACATAGAGATCAGATTGGAAGAAACCTTTGGAGGGCACACACTTAGGGCTCGGACACCACCGTTTGCTTGGATTTTTAGGGATGTGTAGCTTGGTTTGATTCGGCGTTTTATGTGAAAAGGTAAGAAATGGAACCTGGCTCCACTCCTATTCTATCTAAGGATATTCGACAAAATTTTAGGTTTTACCTCAACCATTTGAACCGGTTTTCACGCTCATGCGTGAGCTGGAGTTCAACGGGGCCCCTGGCTGGAGCGGCCGGTTTCGGCGGTTGATTTGTTTGGTTGGTTCTCGCTCATCAGAGCTGAGAATCAATCAGATTTGTTTTTGAGATTCGACTCCTTAAGAAGATTCGACAATTTTAAATATTTTCTCCAGCGCGAACCGGTTGGAAGCGAACCAACCCGGTCCATTTGGTTTGGTTTGCTGGAGCATTTGTTACGGCGAGTTTGATTTGTTTGGTTGGATTACCGCTCATGGCGAGAATCAATCCGTTGTTTTTGGATTCGACTCCTTAAAAGAAGATTCTGACAATTTTTAAGATATTTTATCAACCGTCCAGACCGGTTGGAAGCTGAACCAACGGTGCATTTGGTTTTGAAAGTTTCTTTGGGCAATTTGTTAAAGAGCCGAGTTTGGGTGGTTTGATTTGTTTTGGTTGGTTCTCACTCATTCGAGCTGAGAATCAATCACCGTTTTTAAGTTCGACTCCTTAAAGAAGATTCTGACAATTTTTCAAATATTTTTTCTCAACCGTCGAGACCGGTTGGAAAACTGAACCAACAGGTCCATTTGGTTTGGTTCTTGGAACCGGAAATTTATTACGGCGATTTGCTTAGGTAGTTTAATTTGTTTTTTGTTGGTTCCTGCGGCTCATTCGAAGCTTAGAATCAATCACCCGTTTGTTTTTTTGGATTCCTGACTCCTTAAAGAAGATTCTGACATTTTTCGGTATTTTCTCCAACCCCGTCAGGCCGGTTGGAAACAAACCAGCAGGCTCATTTGGTTCGGTTCTTTGGAATGGCAGTTTGGAGTGGTTTGATTTTGTTTGTGTTGGTTCTTAGTTACTTCAGTCGGAATTGAAGACTCCGTTTGATGTCTTGTTGGGTTCCTGACTTTGTAAGGAAGGTTCTGAAGGAATTTTGAAATATTTTGTCAACCGTCAGGACCAGGTTAGAGAGAAACCAAACCCGGCCGACTCATTTAAGTTCGGTTTGCTGGAACGGCAGTTTGGAGTGTTTTTGATTGTTGTTTGTGTTGGTTCTTGGTTGCTCGGTCGAATTGAACCGTTTGTCTTGTTGGATTCATGAATCTTTGAGGAAGGTTCTTACAAAATTTTAGACCCTCTCTACCTCAGCCCAGGCTGAGCCAGGTTGAGGAACTAGATCGATCAGGGTTTGTTGGGGGGTTTCGTAAGGGTCCTTCGATTTCGGTTTAATTAGGCCCATGACCTTTGTGAGTCCGACCCATTAAGCCTAAATCAATGTAGGGGCTATATTTACGATGCGAAGATGGGGGTTTTATTTCGAGTTAATGTGGTTCCATTTTAGTTCTTGAGAATCAGGGTCTATCGCCGGGTCCGAGGGGTGATTAGTTAAGCATCGATAATCTAGTGTTTTGTCGGGAACCGATTCTTTTGAGATGGATGAAACGTGTTTGTATAGGCTCAGACCCGAGGAGTGTTGTAGCATCAATGAGTGACTGAGATGCAATGTATGGTTTCTCCTAGCTTGCTTTGCTTTTTATATTTAATTTTGAGAACAGTATGCCCAAAACGTTGACTGACCTCTTATACAGCGCTTGGCTAGGGACCACAGGTATGTGCTTTAGTGTTGGGTAATGAATTTCACATGGATGTTTTGTGTTTGAGTGCCATGCATGCTTGCTATGTTTGTTGGCTAACCTTTGATGTAGCGTGTGGCCAAGGACCAGAGGTACGCACCATTTTCGCTTTTGGTTGAGTGTTTTTAAGCATGCTAGATACCAATTAGTTTGGTGTGATCCAAGTTGTATGTTTAGCCTATGAGACTATCTGATTTTTGACCCATATGCTCCCTACATACCTAATTCACTAGTAAGGGACCCGAGTTAGGGCTTAGAGGGGGTGCTACCTCATATGAGGTACCTTCCGGAATGGAATGTCCCGATCCCCGGGACCTAGAAATCTAGTTTTCGCAGACCGCTTTTTCCATATTGGAGTCATTGGGGTTTTTGTTCTTACTTGGTTTCCCAAGCCCAAAAATAAAAATAAAAGTAAGAGTGGCGACTCCAAAGCAAAACCGTTCCTTCTTGGGCCGGATTTTCCACTTCAGAAAATCAACCCATTTATTTTCACATTTTTTCCTTCCATTTAAGCGAGGTCGCGTAGGCCGTGGATCGGGTGGGGTCCTTCCCGGCAGGCCCTTTAGTATATTAGACTCTTTGGTTAAAGGGCTGGAGTCGAAAAACCATGGCACCCACAATGCCCCCGTTTTTCCTACTGGGAAGGTCGATCGTCCCTAGTAGAAAAAAGAGAACATGTTTGAACGTCATATCCTGGGGAATAATCCTGGGGAATAATAGGCCATTAGTGCTGGTATTTTCCAATTTTGAATTTTCTAACTTTGTTGAATGTGCATTAGATGCCATATGGTCGCTTGAGTTGGCCCTAAGACCGGAGGCTGCTATAAAAGGCTAGAGGGTGAGGAGGTTCGTTGTTCCCTGATTATCCGTTCTTCCAATGAGAGAAGGAGTGGTGAGAACGTTTCGAGAATCGAGGTGGCGGATTGCGGAATGAAGGATGATTGTGATCAATTATTTGAGCGTGCTTTCCAAGCATGAATCGGACCAGAGATGGCCTAGTTTGAGCAGAGTCGGAATTGTTCTGGGTGGCCTTTGGGTGGTTCTAAAACTCGAATGGAATCCTTTGCATCCAAAGACACCCCCCATCTCAATCAGCGGGACTTTTACTCTTCCTAAGCCTCCTTTCCATCTTTTTTTTTTGGTAGCGATGTTGCTACTGCTTCTTGTTCTTCTTCTTCTTCGACTCCTGCTACTACTTCTTGTTGTTCTTCTTCTTCTTCTTCGACTCCCGCTATTGCTTCTTCTTTGGCCTTTGCTCAGTATCTGATTCGGGCGAACTATATAACCATTTTAATACGATTGCTTGGTTGTCTCTTGTAATGACATGAATGTAATGATAAGTGCCGTTTGGTACAGTCAATAAAATCGTACTTTTTGACATTTATATACTTGGTTCTACCTCTATATTTCCGTACTTTACTTTCTATCTCGAGATAGGGACCAACCCATTGGCCATCGGCTGGGACATTCAGGGATCCCCGTTAATGGAACGACTTTGGGTGGTGCCCCAACAAGTTAGGACAACACGAGGGCCCACCAATCCGGCTCGTATTCTCTATGCCCTAATAGTTGAAGCGTTGCCAGGAAGCGAAGCGACTAGTGGAGTGATGAGTTAGCGTCGCATTTAATGTGCCCGTAGGTCCTAGGCGATTGGTATGTAGGGAGTCATCATTGGGCTTTTCTTTTTCCTTTCTTATCATCCTTGAGCTTACACATCTTTCGTTAGTTCGAGATCTTTTGCGCATACTGTTGCGACTGTGTTTGTCTTCCAATCGTTCTTCCAGTCGTTTGTTCCGTTCTCAGTCTTATAAGTAATCCTTATATCCGTTGGAAGTGCGTTGAATCACACTCTTGGCCTTCCCTGGCCATGAGGTGGAATCGTGCAAGAGGGTAGGTTTAAGGCTTATTAGGCCCGGATGGTTTATGCCTAGTTTTGGTGATTTTGCCCTTTTTTTTTTGTTTGGTGTACGGCTTGGGGTTGATACTCACTCTCTCCCCTCCCTCTGATATGTTTGTAGAATGACGAGAGGTGAGGAAGAAACTTCCACCAGTCAGGTCGTTCGCGGTAGGCCGATGCGGGCGTTACGCAGAAGCATATCATCTGATACTGATAATGGAGGAATTGAGTCTTTGCGAGATCTAGATAGCATTGACTTGAAGTTAATGGACAAGCCGGACGAGTCCACTTTGGGAGGAGAACACAATGCTGTATTTTTTACCCGAGAGCAACTTGCGGCCGAACTTCGTTTCTCAGTGCCCGTCCTTGTCGAACGGTTTTGCATTCCTTAGAGGCGCCTTTGCCCATATTCACCCAACATAATCCAGTTCTAACGGGATGTAGTGTTCGAGAACATCTTGCTCGCTTCGACCTTTCACTGGTCGAGATTTGCTTTGCCTATACTTTGACAGTAAGGCGAGGGGGCCGGATGTCTATGTCGATCCTGGATTCCGGTTGCCGAGTTCATGAGCCGGACTCTGGGGTTCTCTAAAAGCGAGCGAGGGAGTTATTTTAGTGAGGGGGCCTTGGGATGGGACTTTGGGCTCTCCTGGCCTACCGTTTGATATCAACCGGTCACAATCTTTCCCAGGTGTGTGTAGGGACTAGGGAGTGGGTTGAGCTTAGATATGGATGCACACATATGTCTTTACTTGCGGCCGGTGTGTATCATTGGTGCGAGGAAAAAGCGGGAGGCGGGGTTGAGTGCGGTGGAGTGGAGAAGGCGAGACCTTAGCGTCCTTGGTGGAGGTTTGAATAAGCAGTGCCATTGCGAGGTTCTTCTCACATTAAAGAACCTTGCTGATGTGAAGAGTGAGGCTCGGCTCCACTACAGGTCTTAGATTATCCCTCGTTCCTTTGCTTAGTTAGGGTGTGGAACGCTTCGTTACCTACGATGCGCTAGAGTTTGCCTGCGGTGTCTGCGCGAATCCACTTTGGGGATCCAAAGGCCGAAGCATCACACTGGGAACAAGCGTCACGGGCTTCGCCTGTATCGTCAACCCCTACTATTGGGGATTCTAGCTCAGCCTCTCGAGGATCTGGTCGGGATGAAAGGGGTATCCGCCCGACGAGGCTTCCTTTACCAAGAAAGGGGACCAGTTCTACTCCTCGGGTACCGTAAATCAGAAAGAGGGGGACAGGTTGAGTGAAGAGTGCTCCTGAGGCCCTAGTGGAAGATTTTATACCTTGGGTTCGTCCTGAACCTAATCGGCTTTCTGCTTCGGAAGAGGAAGAGGAGGAAGAAGAGATGACGAGGCTAGTTGATCGTTATACTGCTAGGAAGAGAAAGTGGCAGGAGGATGCCGAGAGGGAGGCCAATCGGGCTGAAGGATAGAACTAGCTCCCTACGGATGGGGGTTCGGAGACATAGGCAATCGTGATTCCGGCCTCTCTTGAAACGGGCTCTAATGTCCAATCGGGCTCGGAGGAGATCACACGTGGAGAGCCACGGGAGAGTACCCCGATTCCACCTTTGTCTGGATGGTCCTCCCTCTAGTCGGGTCGGAAGGGTTGCTCGGGCGATGCTAGAGACCGCATTATCCGGAGTCCTGAGGCCGTTACCGCTGATCGCATCTTCTTAAACTCTTATCTCCTCTCGCGGCGACCATTGATGGAGGAGGTGGCGGCATACCGAGAGGGCACGGCGGCGTCCAGCTCATCCTCCATCGTTGGAGGCCTTTTAATCGGGGTGAATCTGTAGCCAATCGTCTAGACGACTTGTACCCGAGAACGCTACGAATGCCCGTAACCGCCCGGGAAGCCGGATTGGGTGAGGAGTATTCCGTGGGTGTCCTTGTTGGTACTATAAAAGAGGACATCCAGCAAATAGTCCAAGACGGGATGCAGATTCGCAACCGCAACTACGTCCAGTCGGTAGAGCTGGTAAAGTGCTAATTCTTATAAAAAGTTCTGGAATCGTAGTTTTGCCGTTTTACTAAATATGCTTCTTTGCAGGCCATCACTGCCATTCAGAACATGTCCCTCTAGCACCGTGAATTCGTTAATCGGCTAAGGGATGTAGAGAGGCTTCGGCTGTATGTTCAGTTAGGGCTTTCCACCTAGGAGAGTTTGGATGCCTTTTTAAAAGAGGTTCAAATGACCGCCCAACGCTTGGAGCTAGAAGCTAAAGAGGCTGCGGATAAGGCGGATTGGGCGGAGGCGGAGAGGGATGATGCTCGACCGCGAAAGCGGCGATGGCGCGAGTTGGGGCGAGGTGGCGGGCAATGCCCGGGCGCAAGTGGGTCGGACGTCACGAGTCAATGCGCCACGGCTACATCGGAAGGTGGCCCGGTGAAGGGTGGTCGAGACTTGACTCAGGTTCGACAAGCCTTAATTTGTGGCTGCTTGAGGAGACTGGCGGAAGGTGAAGTGAAATAGTCGGCTTAACGGATGAGCAAGCGTCTTTGGATTTCGCGAGGGCACAAAGAGGACTTCGCGGCTTTCCGGGAGAAGAGTTCCGTGAAGAAATCGGCACTGGAGGTGGAGTTTGATGCTAACGGTGATATGATTTTCAACTACAGTTATGGCTGTTGTGCCTTTGTGCACGATATTCGTGGAAGCAAGCCCTTGATCCCCATGGGATGCCGGGCGCGATAGCGCTGACTCAGTTTTTGCGAACCCTCGATGCCCCCCGGGCTCTTCGTCTGTCTTGGCTACTGTTGATCTGGCCCGAGATTACTGAAGATTTGCGATAAGAAGGATCTCCGCATTTCGTGAGGCGAGCTGAGTTGTTGCGGAGAGGGCTAGGGTTAGAAGCCCTTGTTTTCCTTTCGTCGGCGTACTCTTTACGATGGGACATGTTATATATATATATATATATATATATATATATATTTTTTTATTTGGTACCTTAGCATTTTGAAAGGCACTTTACCTTCTGTTTTTTGGAGAAATACTTTCTCTTGGTTTAGCTTAGTCGAGTTATAACTATCAGGCGAATGGGGATATCTCATTACGCCAATACATGTCAGGAATTTTATCTTGAAAGTTGAGTGCTATCATTAGTCTGCATTGGCGAATTAGATAACACTTGCGCTTTATCGGGCGGATAGGTCTATTATGCTGCGCCCAAATCGACTCTATAAACCCCATTGAATATTTAACTATGTTGGGCCGGACAGGTCGGGGTGATCCCGGATGAGGGGGAGCAGCCGGTCGTAGGAGATGTTAAGAGGGGTGAATTGGGGGGGAATCCCTTTTCTTTTCTGGCTATTCTTGGGGGCGCTTTTCGTACTTATTTTTGTCCCTTTTGCGTTCGGGGCTGGCTCTTTGTGGCGGAGTTTCTGCTTGCTCTGAGCGGGACCTGGCTGGTTGTGGCGGCCCGAATATTATCCTCAGTGGAGTGCCACGTACGCCCGCCCGATATAGTTCTTCATGGTGGCGGTGGGTCGAGGAAAGGGGCTGGAAAGAAGGGTGGTCGACCAGCTAGCCCGGAAGTTACGCCAAGGCTGCGTCCATCTTATGGAGTATCAATTTGTTGGACGGCTTGTCCGAATCTCCGGGTGAAGTTTCGGATGGATTCGTTGTCCCTCTTGAAGATGGATTGGAGCGAGATGATGCTTCCTTTATGCCTAACGGAGCAAAAATACTGAGAGACAAATGCTGCCCATAATTCACCGAATAAGTTTAGAGATCCTCTTGGGAGTTTATGGAACCAAGCCAGAGTAGGACCTTTTAGGCTAGCTGGGAATACCTTACACAGGAGTCGATCATTCCTAGCGTTAAGGATCATTGCCTGGTTAAAGTGCAACATATGGTCATATGGATCAAAGGAGCCATCATACATAGCAAACGGCGGAATGACAAATTTGTGAGGAGGCTCATAATCCAAAATATGTTGGCCCAAGGGGGAAGATAGAATGTCGTACGGTCCCCGGACAGGAGGGTAAAACGTTGCATGCAAGGAGGGAGGTGCCTCGAACGGGTGTTGCTCAAGTAGAAATTGGGGGGCCATACCCCCGAACCGGGTAGATATATGTTCCGGGGCCAGTTCCAAACGGGGCCTGTCCCTGTTGGCCTCTCTTCACATACGGCGGTGGGCACCACTAATAGCCAGGACCCCAGATTTGGCGGAGGGATCTCTTTACGGATTCGACCCGCATTGCGGGGTGGTGAGCGATGGAAGTGGAGCTATCGAGAACTCATCATCTGCCGGCTGATCACTATTGCCAGGTAGGGCAGGCCTTTTGCCCTTATCTGCCCGGGTTATGGGTACAGGTTGGGCAACGCCTTGTGGGTTTTCAACCCCATTGGTTTCTAGGTGGGCTCGTAAGCGCTCGTTCTCCTGTTGTAAATGGTTTACATGTTCACGCAATTCGGTCATCTGTCTGGCTTGCTCCTCTTGCTTAGCCTCTATCTCTTGACGCCAGCAGAGAAACTAGTCTTCGATGGGTTGATTCGTTGGGTTGCTAGACATGGTGATAACCTCTGACGGTCCGGTGGGATGACCGGGAACTACCAAGCTTTCAGGCAAAGAGAGATCACTAGGGAGTGGATGAACCCAGGCTCTCGCATATCGCCTTTGAGATTTCTTGCTAGGCGTTTCCCACAAACGGCGCCAATTGTAGTCTCTAGAATCTTCGGAGTCACTGGATTGTCGGAACATACATCGCACGACAACCTACGAAGAAACAACTAAGATAGCGCGGGAGGGTTTCATTAAGTCGCCTCTCCGACGCTCAAGTTAGAATCTCTCATTCTCTTCCAAATTCAGAGTTTTTTTGGTTTCGAGAGTCCTTACCTTATTTCATGTCATGACCTTCTTTTATCAGGGAGAAAGGGGATCCACTTTTCATGGAAAGTGGATAATTCCCTCCCAAATCGAAGGGGAAGGTGGCGAGTATCTCGCATGTGGAGACTTGTTCTTCCTTTTAAATGGGAGATCGGAGGAGGAAGGTGGCGTGTATCTCGCATACGGAGACAGGTTCTTCCTTTTAAGTGGACATATTCCCCGAATATAGGACCCCAAGAGCGTTTGTCCACCTTGAATTCATGGCAAGGCATGGAAGGACGCATGCGCTCCTCGGGAGAATCTATCCGGCGATACTTGTCAAATAAATCCTCTCCAAGAGATGGCATCCGGGGAATCCTCTCCAGGAGGTGGTATCCGGGGAAATGTCTATCCCTTCCTGGGTAGGGGAGGATATCTGGATTTGGGCTCCTAAGTTGGGCTACCCGGCTCGGCCCTTTAGCTGTATTGGGCCTACTGGTTAAAGGGCCTGGATCGAAAACCATGGCACCCACAATCCCTGAGAGGTATCTAAGGAATTAAAGATGGAGAGTTGGTGGAAATAGTTTCCGGTGGAGTCGTCAACGAGATGAATTTCTATGCATCAAGATGAAAATGAATTCAGAAATCAGAGTCTATTTATAACAATGTATCATCAAGCATATCTATGCAAAGAGTTTGAGAAAATTAGGAGAGTACTAAGACACTCTATCACCGTGAGTATACAAGGATCATACCATCCAAAAGGAGCCATTAGAGTTTCGATAATTTCTAAATTCTAAATAAATATTAATAAAATCATGATGGGGAAGAGATTACTCTATTATCATATAAATTTTTAGAATTAAAGATATACTGATATGTGAAACTAAAGAGATCTTAATATATGCCCATCATACCTAACTCATGTGATAGAATGCTTAACGTTTTAAAAATGTAGGACATAGAGGAGGAAATGAGTCCTAGGTTCGAATCCCAGTAGAAACAATTTACTACCTTGTAACTAAAATGTTTAACTATAAAAAAAAGATCTCAATATATATATATATATATATATATATATATATATATACACATCGGAGAAATAAAGAACCCTAGTGGCATTATCATAGGCAATAAATATCATAAGCAATGTTGAAGATCAAAAACCTAAACTATAGATGAATGTCAAAAAAGGAATGCAATCAAAATCGTGCTAGACTTGTTAGTGAAACAAGAGGTATTTGAACCTGTAGCTCAAACACCTAATAAAAGCCTTGTAGGATATAAATAGGTTTATGGGAGAAAATGAAATAAGAATAAGAATATCTTATGATATAAAGTATGATTTGTTGTTCATAAGATATAAAGTATGATTTGTTGTTCAAGATTTCTCAAAAGAAGTAATTAGGCCATGAAAAAACTTATTCCCTTATAATTAATGGATGCAGTCACATTTAAATACTTAATTTTTACAAGTCTGTAAAAGACTAAATAAGCAACTCATATATGTTATTACAACTTGTTTATATGGGTTTATGACCATAACAAACATATGGAATTCCTGTAAGGATTCCAACTGCCTTAAGCAAATGGTTCACTACCTTCAAGCATCTATTCGATCAAACTACAAAGAGCTCAATAAAGATTGAAACAATCCATACGCGTATGGTATAATTGTCTTGTTGGAGTTGGGTAGTGGGTTAGGTGCCCATATGCATTGACCCAACCTAACCCAATATGTGAAATATAAAAATGGAGTGTTTCCTGGGCGTTTCAAAATATTGCCCAAAAAAAATTGTAATCGGAACACTGGATTCAAAAAGAATATTTTTCCTTCGTTTGAGAAAAGAACGTAGAAGAATCCTTTCAAAAGCCCTCTCACTTTGATCATGTGTTTTTCTCTATGTAATTAGAGATAATTGAAAAAAGAATCGCATCTATTTATTGATCACAAACAACCTATTTATATATAAGACAATCTCAAACAAAAAAAGAAAGAATAAAAAGTTTTCTAATTCTACCTATATACAACTTTCATTTTCCTAACTAGTTTCTAATTCTACAATACTTATGTGACTCGCCGATTTGAGCGTAGATGTTATAAGAAAAAAAAAGGCAGCTATCTTAACGGTTACTAGCGTAAATGTATGTGTGTTATGTAATAAATGCGTAACTTTCTAGTGTATGTAAATAAAAAAATATTGCGATGTCAAGGTAGGTGTATCGGCAACCTTGACATATATAAAATATTAATGAATGTGTTTTTCTATTAATCAATATAACTTCTCTCTACAACGCATAATATGTCAAGGTTTGTTTTCAAATAAATCATGGTTTCTTTAAAAATATGTCAAGGTAAGGGATCTTCCAGAATAAATTATAAATTGGAATTAGAAGCATATGCCATGATAGCCTTTGAAAAATTTAAAAATAAGCTTTTAATGTTGCAATGAAGAAGTATGATGCAAAATAACTTGTTGGCGTATTGAAAATTAACTTTTAATTTAAGCATTTATTACAAAATATACCTTGTTTTTCGAGGAACTAAGACTTTATCTTGTTAACCACAATGCACCATGTATAAATACTGTGTAGCTATTAAAAAACACATGTACATATATTGTGTTAATTTGAATTAAGAAATTGTCCTCACAGCTTTCAATATACAAACAAAAATAATATATTCAAAAAAGAAGCTAAAACAACTTTATTTAGAATAAAAGATACCAAAAAGATAATGTAAATCAGAGTTCTATTTATAATACATACATCAAAAATAAAAACTCATAGAACCAATAGATAAATTATACAACCAAAAATATTAATAACCATGTATGTATATACATCTTTAAATGTCTCCCCATGCAAAAACCATCTTGAGTCTTTTTAAGCTAAGCCTGGCCCTTGTAGCCAAAATAAATAAACAAAGTAAAACTAATTAATTATTAGTTGAAGATGAAATCCATGTAATAAAAATCTTAGTAACTACTGAAACTTTTAATCTTACTAAAATAACAACTGTCTGACCAAAAAAATATTAGTAACACATTCATATATACATCTTGAAATATCTGTAAAAAATATCATCTTGAGTCTTTCATTAACTGATACATATACCAAATAAAATAAGAAAATAAAAAAAAATGATATTAACTAATTATTGGTATAAGATGAAACCCATGTAATGAAACTTTAAGCCTTCTATGGCTTAATGCACCAAAATAACAATTTATACAACTAAAATATTAATAAACCAGGATATTACATATCATCTTCAATTCTCTCTTTGCAAAACCATATGAAGTCTTTCACTAATTGAAACCTATACCAAAATAATACAAAGAAATAATACCAACTAATTATCAATTCAAGATGAAATTCATCTAGTATTCCTCAATAACTTATATAAACTTTCATCTTACCAAAACAACAGCGTACAATAAAACCCAGCTATACAAAAATGGGCCTGACATTAAAAAATTAAAAATAATAAATAACAAATTTTCAAAATTTTATATATTGTAAAAAATAAAGTTTCTTTGAAATACTTTTAGTTTAGTCTTATGTTCTTAAAGATTATATAAAATAAATTATTATAGTTATATTTATATATATTTTATTTTATTTTAAATTATTTTTCATTCTAATATTATTTTATTTTATTAAAAACAATTATTCGATAACTATTCTTTTTTCTATAAACAACTATTTTATATTTTTTCAGAATCGAAAAACTAATATTCTCAATAATTGGAAAATAATATGTAGTTATTAAAAAAAAAAAAAAAAGGGGCCATGCGGAGCAGGCCAATAAGCCCTAATTCTATTTGGATCACCATTTTCTCAAGCATTCCCTCAAAATATATTGGCTAAAGTGAGCCAGGCCCACTATCCCACCTCTAAATGTACCTACAAAGAGTTCCCACCAAAAGAGCCCAATTATAAGAATACTGTCTTCTCCCCCAAGTTATATTTGTTACATTAACATTGCTAAGAAAATTTATGCAATAAAACTACAAATGGACAACTTATTATAAATGAATAAAGAGAAAAAAGCATATGATATATAAGTAATCCTTTTATTGTGATAAGTATGTTTAAGAAATCATTCATTATTCATGGTTGAACAAGCACTAGGACAAATTCAAATGAAAGAGGTAAGAGGTAGCTAAAATAGAGAAAATTGAAACACTAAGGTAATTCAAGCCATATGCTTTATCTATTGGTAACTATTCTCTAGAAATACGTTATGGAAAAACTGACAGAATCTTTTTCAACAACAGTTGGTTAAAATTCGGGGTACTCAATGGAAATAAAACAAAAGTGCCCATCATTCCAAGGTTCTTACTAATATGCTAGGACAAAGTATGGAATAAAAGTGTGCAATTTAAAATGTTTTAAGAAATGTTTATGGCAAAGACATCCAGTCAAGAATCAAAAATAAATAAAGGAAATTTTGATAATAAAAATTAGAAATCTAATAGATATTGATTAGACTACGAAGAGGATGCCAATATTTTCCGTGTTATATCAACATACAAAAGAAATTTCTTTATTTCCTAAAAACAAATAGATCCAACGATTAATAAAAAAGTAAAATACGAATTTTAAAGGAAGCGTATTCAACTATACAACATTTTTAACCAAATTGAAATTTTTTCTTTTTAAAGATGAGTAATTTCAGAAAAATGGACATAGACACATATTAAAATGATATGCACAGAGTTAATGCTAAAAAAAAAAGAAATTTGACCATAATGTTAATAAGAAAATAGCACTTCTACTACTTTCCTGTCAAAGCACCCCACTTCAAATCTCCAAAGTCTTAAATGGGTCGTTCATCATCATCTTTGATATTTGAATAAAGCCATAATTACCTGCTCCTGAACAAATATTAAACTCATAAAATTTAAAGGCATTCAAAGCCCTAATTTCGACTTTGAAACACAAATCTTGGTAGATCTAGCCCTCAAGAATATAAAGACACCAAAACCCCTAACTTATGTTCTTTATGCAAAAGTTACCTACCCAAATCAGTGACTCAAACAACAAGTGTAATGTTCATGGATGCAAGGCTGAAAATTTCAGGAAATTTCGCTGAAATTTTGTGTTTCCATAGCTAGCCATGGAAATGAAATTTAGCTAGAAATTCCAACAAGAGAAATCTTTGTAAATTTCCACAAACCTCACGAAAATTTAATTGAAAATTAGAAAATGGGAGAACTTTCACCTTTACACCACTCCAAGTATGGATTTTTGGAGAAAATATTCAAATATTAGGGAGAAATTTTGCTTGTTCGAATATTTTTGGAAATTTTCAATGGAAGAGAAAGGGCACGAGAGGATGAGAGAGGAAGGAACGAGGGCACTCTAGTTTGAGGAATTTCTTAGAAGGAAGGGTCTGCAGGAGTGTCGTTGAGATTTTCGGTCGCCATTGCAATAGCGCCTCCAAGATCGCCTTCACCATTGTTCGAACGGAGTTGTCTATAACCAAAGAAAAGGCTTTAGGTCTTCTATCGTGAAAGAAAGGGAAAAAAACAAAAGAAAAAGAAAAAGAAAAAGCTTCGTTATCCCACTAGTAGGGTCCAGATACGGGCTAGCAAGGTGTGGAATAATGAACATTTACCGATAAACAATCGATATTATGTAAATATAGAACCTGATAAAAGATATTACTTCCATCTTGGCTCTTCATGTTTATTTCGTGTCTAAGATATTAATCACATTGATGTAATAATAAAAAAAAATTAATTTTATTAGTAGCAGTAAATTAAAAATAATTTATTTTCATTGATTAGATTTATATTCATTTAAATAAAAAAAACCCAATGTATAAAATTTTAAAACCTATTTTATAAACATCTAAAAACTATTTTTATTCCCTATATTAATATAAACATTTAAAAACTATTTTTCATTTACTAATATTTCATTTAAAAATTATAAAAAACATATAAACATAATTATTACTTTATAAAATAGGTGGTCGATTCAATTAGATTTAGTAATTTAAGTAAATTATTTCATATTTCATAATTTACTTAGTAAGTAAATTAAATTTACACGTAACAAGAAAATAATTATGGTCATTATTATTTTTATTTAATTACATTGACATCAAAATTATGGGGCCGTCACGCGAGTTCAAATGGTAGGCATCAACGTTGACAAGGATGCGGGCGTAATAGTGGGAGAGGTCCTAGGTTTGAGTCCTTGTGGGGACCGATACTATTCTGTATTCCAAGTGCATAGTTTGTCAAAAAAAGTCATGGAAGAATTTAGCAAATTTTATATATGTCATTATTGGTGAAAAGAAGTTTGTATATGTCATAATTGCACACTTAAATGAACAATATTGACATATATTTTACATAAGTCGAATAATATATGTTAACAATTACCGCTTTTTTCTTGTAGTAGTTGATCGTATCGCAATGTTCTGAGATAACTAAGCTAGATCCTGACAAATGTTTTGTAAAAATATCTCATAACTGTTCCTCAGCATTTATGTATCCTGTAGAGATTAACCCTAACTAGATCTTCTCACGGACAAAATGACAATCTATCTCAATATGTTTTGTCCGTTCATGAAATACGGGGTTAGATGCTATATGCATGGTAGCTTGGTTATCACACCAAAGCTTAGCTGGTTTTGAAGTTTCAAAGCCCACTTTGATCAATAATTGACATATCCATGAGACGTCTCACATATAGGCGTGTCTTGGCCCGATACTCGACCGAACTAGGCTGCGAGGCAAATCTTTGCTTCTTTGCTTGGCCAGGATCATATTTATCCCGACAAAGACACAAGATCTAAGGTGGATCTGTATCTTCAACTGAATCTTACTTAGGTCTAACATCCCCGAATAACACTCAATTCTGGTATGCTCATGCTTCTTATACAGTATTCCACATCCATGAGCTTCTTTTAAGTAGCATAGGATATGCTTTACTGCTAGCCAATGATTGACTATGGGAGATGGCATTATGCGGACTCGACAAGCTTCTTGAATAGAAAAGTAATATTCAGGCGAGTTACTATAAGTAATTCAATTTCTCAACTAGTCTTTTGTATCTCTCAGGATCTTCAAATAGTTCTCATTCCTTAGTGAGTTATACATTAGGAGCCATAAGAGTACTAAATGGTTTGGCGCCTAATTTTCATGTCTCAGATAACATATCAAGTACATATTTTCATTGAGATAACATAATTCCCTACTTATTTCTCATGACTTTAACACCTAAGAAATATTTCAACATTCCTAAATCCTTTGTGTGAAAGTGACAGTGAAGAAAGGATTTAAGAGATAATATATCTTTGGAGTCACTCCTAGTGATAATAATATCATCACGTATCTAAGGTAGAATAATACCATAACTTGAATTTTATAAAAGATAGAATTAATTCGGACTTCTTCTTACTGCGTACGAATGTCTCATTGCACAGTTGAATTTTCCAAACCAAGCATGGAGACTCTGTTTCAAACCATATAGAGATTTTTGAAGATATTTTACCTTACTATCTCCCCACTTAAGCAACAAACCTAGAAGTTTGTTATATAAACTTCTTCCTGAAGATCTCCACGTATAAAGGCATTCCTTATGTCAAGTTGATGCAAGTCCCAATCATAAGAAGTAGCAAGAGAAATAAACAGATGAACAGATGTCAGCTTAGTTACATGAGAAAAAGTATCAGAATAATCAACTACATAAGTTTGAGCATAGCCCTTAGCAAAAAGACATGCCTTCAATCTAGCCACAGACCATCAAGATTAAACTTTACTACAAGCAACCATTGACAACTAAAAGCCTTCTTGCCAATAGGTAAGGCACCAAGTCTCACGTACCATTGTCATCTAAAGCCTACATTTCATCCACCATAGCACTCATGACAGTGAGATAAAGCCTCCGCAGGATAATAGTGTTAGGAAGAGATAGAATCAAGAGATGCAATAAAGGAACAAGAGGAAGAAGACAAATGGTTATAGGAAACAAACGAAGAGATTGGGTGAGCACACTTACATTTACCTTTACGGAGAGCAATCAAAAGATCATCAGTTTAGCATTTGAATCGATGTGGCTGCTTAGGTGTTGGACTAGAGACTAGAGGGTTCTAACTTCGAGAATATACCTGAGTAATGTGAGGTTTAACATGAACGAGAGCAAGAGTAGGAGTAGGAGTAGGTGAGGAGATAATGTGCACTAATAAATCATCATCCTCCCCTTGACTAGTAACAACAAAAGAAAGGCAAAACATGGTAGTCTAAAAAAATGTAACATCAATAGAAACAAAGTATCGTCGAAGAATAGGACAATAACATTGATACCCTTTTTGGTTGAGGAGTAACGAAAAATAGACTTTAAGGACTTATCAAGTTTAGGGCATGGATGGACATCTCTAATAAAACATGTGCATCGAAAAACCTTGGGCTTAAAGGAAATAAGGGATTTAGGAAATAATTAATGATAAGGATATGCTCAGTTTAAAGCTAATGATGGAATCCTATTAATTAAGAAATAGGCGATAGAGACTACAATAGCCCAAAAGTGTTTGAGAACATGCATTTGGAACAATAGGGCTTGTGCAGTCTCGAGAAGATGTCTATTCTTTCTTTCAGCTACCCCATTCTGAGAGGGTGTATTCACATAAGAGGTTTGATGGAGAATCCCATGTTGTAACATGACAGATGGAAAAGGTTCAGATAAATATTCTTGGCATTATCACTCCTTAATATTTGAACGGGTACATGAAATTAGGTTTTAATTTTAGCATAAAAGGCAATAAAATGAGAAAATAACTCATAATGACTTTTCATTAAATAAAGTCAAGTCACACGGGAGAAATCATCAATGAAAGTAACAAAATATTTAAACCTAGTAGGAGACAATTGGACAAGGACCCCAAACATTGGAATGAATAACTCAAAAGGAGCGGAAGCTCGTTTATTGACTCTAGGACTCAAATGCACACGATGAAACTTAGCATATTGACACGACTCACAATTCAATGAGGAAAGACTAAAAAATTGAGGAAATAACTTCTTCAATAGAGAAAGAGATGGATGACCCAAACAACAATGAACTTCATGCGGGTTGGCAATCCCATAACATGCAATAGGCTTTGGAAACTCTAGATCAAGAATGTAGAGGCCCCCAAACTCTTGTCCTCTACTAATAATCCACTTCATCAAAAGATCCTAAAACAGACAGTAACCGGAAAGAATGAAATATTGAAATTAAGTATTGAAGTAAGTTTACTCACATAAATTAAATTAAAGGAAGCATGTGGTAAACATAGAACAAGGTCAAAGTGATGAGAGAAGTAGGATTAATTGTGTCTGACCTAAGAACACATGATTTAGACCCATATGTTAGGGTGATAGTAAAAGTAGAGAGGTGTGATTGAAATGTGGTAAATAAACTAGAATTACTTGTCATGTGGTCGGTGGCTCCAGAGTCAATGACCCATTTGGAGGAAGAGGACATAAGGCATTTGTCAGGTTTACTTGACTCGGCAAGTGTAGTGGTGGGAGTAGAAGTAGGCTTCCATAACTTGGCATACTCATTTGCTTAAAGCACAACTGATTGCTCTAAGGTATTACTTGTAGATGCAATGTGAGCATATTGAAATCTTCAGTTTTGATTTAGTAGCTTCCTACACTTCCAACATGTATGTCCTTGTAACACCCTGAAAATACCCTAACAGTTTTATAACATGTTTAGGGTATAAAATAAATTAAATTGTATTTTTCCGGAGTTTAAATTGCTAAAAACGAAAAAATGATAAAAAAATAATCCCGAAAATTATATAGGAGTCAAATAAATTTGGTAAAAATGTCAAATGAGGACCTAAGGGTCATAAATGAAAAAGAATAAATGCCAAAGTGAGAATATTGAGAAGTGGAATGTCAAATAGGGAGAATAGGAGGTCTTTAATGCAAAAATGAAAAAAGATGATTAAAATGTGCTAGCCAAACATGGCCTTACACATAAAATGGGATAAGACCAAAAATTGGTCTTAGAAGGAGCTCATTTTGGGCATTCACATTTGAGAGCTAGAGCTCTCATGTTTTGAGAAACCTTGTTGGGTTGATTAACTCCTCCAATTTGGTCCAAGGTTTTGCAAGCAAAGTGAAGGAAAAGAAGAAAACGACAGAAGAAGAGAAGGTAAAAGGGAAGTTAGAGTTTCAAGTTGCAAGATAATCAAGGTTAGAAACCATTCCTGATTCCATATTTGTTTGTTTTAGGGTTGTATTGGTGCTTTCAAGGTGTATTGTGGTTTGAATTGGTTGTGGTCCTCAATTGAGGAATTTTTGTATAAAGGAAATGTTGGGTTTATAGGGGAGATGCTGTCAAAATTTTTCAAAACCAATGTTTTTGTTTTGGCCATAACTTGGCCATCCCTCATCCAAATTGAGTGATTCAAATTTTTGGATAAACTAGACTTCTAAGAGAGAAAACCTCCTTGAAATAAGTGTATTCAAATTTGGACTCCATTAGACCCATAAATTAGTCAAAGTGAGGCTCTATTTTCAGGTTAATTTTGATTTAGTTCACAATCTGATTTTAGTGTTTGAGCAGGTTTGGTATTTAAGAGCGTAGGTTGAGTTTCGCTCAAATCGAGGTGAGTGATTCAAAATTATGGGTAAACTAGACTTCTAGGAGAACAATCTCCCTTAAATAAGTGTATCCAAATTTGGACCCCATTGGACCCAGAAAATTCATCAATGTGAGGCTCTATTTTGGTCAATTAAGTTCGGTTGTCGATTTTGGTGTTTCGGAACAGTTTTGGTATTTAGGCCATAAGTTGAGTTTCACTCATTCAAATTGAGTTATTCAAATTTATGAGTAAACTAGACTTCTAGGAGAACAAATTTCCCTGAAATAATTATATTAAAATTTTAACCCCATTAAACCTAGAAATTTGTCTAAATGGAGCTCTGTTTTTGGGTAAATTCTGGTTTTGTGTTGACAATAGAATAGTCCCGGATGTTTAGGACATATCTAGAGTTTCGGTGCTCCGAATTGGATGATTCCAATTTTTGAATAAAATAGATTTATAGATGAACAATGGATTTAAAGGAAGTTGGGCTCATTTGTTCCCAGAAAATTTTTACAAGTGAAGATGTGTTGGGTAGAAAACAACCCTACCTATAAACCTATATAAGTCAACTGATATTGTTTTCTAATTGTGATGGATTAGGGGTTGGCGACGAGGAAATCCCGAATTGAAGTCAAGATTCCGAGGATAGGAATCGAAGTGCGACGACCTTTTTGGTTCGTTCTCTATTATTCTCTTCTTATTTCAAGTATCAAAATTGTTTGCGCAATTATTGAAATGATTTTCAATAAAACCACATATTGATTGATTTTAAGTGATTTGAGAAAATTGATTGTAAAATGATTGCCATGAAAAATTGCATGAGTATTGAAATGTGCTATTTGAGTATAAATATAAATGTATGTACCCTATTGTAAATTTCTATGACTGATTTTTAATGCCCTTAATAAAATGTTGCTCAAATCATGTCGGATTGAGATAAATTAGTATACCAATAAGGGTCAAACTGGCAATACTGTGAACGAATGTAATGTAGTGTCACTCCAATCCGTAATTCAACGGGACAATATCGGTAGTTTTCATAAAAAAATTTTAATAACCAGTCAGCAGTCTAGCGAGACCGTACTGTGTTATAAAACCTTTTTATACCAACCTGAAACCCAACGGGACCGTGCCAATGATTCCGTTATCCTATGCACCGAAAACATTGACTAAATTCATTCAAGGGCAAAATGATAAGAATATTTGTGAAATGCATGATTTAAGTTTTGAATGAATTATTGCATATGAAAGTGCATATTTGGAATGATTAGTGAATTGTAAATGAATGTATATGAAATGAATATATATACGTATTATATTGCATTGATCATTCAATAAGGTTCAAAAGCATTACTTTAGAAAATTTACATGATTTGTGTTAAAATAAAATGAAGAGTTTAGAACCACTAAGCATGAAAATGCTTAGTGCGTTGTTTTTATCATCGTGTAGGTATTGAATGAACATGTTCAAAAGCAAAGACCGTACAAGTGCATAGTCATTGTTAAAAGCCGCACGGAGTAAAAGTAAAGCTCCGACCATGCATACATGAAACCCTATGATTGCTTTATGATACTTTTTGTATTAAAACTATGTTGTGAAAATTGAACTATGATAAATGTTTGCAAACGTTTTTTATATTGAAAACAGCTTATAATCGTGAGACCCCAGAAAATTCTAATTTTCTGAAAAATGGCAAAATCATAATTTCGGTAAAAAAAATCCGGAATTTTTTAGATCTTGGATGACTAAACGGATTTCACCGTTGGAATCGTCTCACGAAATCTAGCTAACACGTCAAATTTTGTCGAATTCCAAAATAGTTAGAATTTGCACGTTTTTCAAGGCACCAAGTATCGGGTGTTGTAAAACGAAATTTGATATGAAAAAAGTCACCCATAATATATACTCTTGTGCCACATGTTGTATGAATAGAGAAATGATAGAAATAGACAGCCGAGAGTGTACCATGTGTCAAAATCCAAGCAAATGGGACATGGATGGCATTTTGGAATTTGTAAATGAGGAAAAGGACAAAATGTTGAATAGTGGTCATCTCCTACATTTGAAGAGACCAAAATGTGCAGAGGGAAAACGTGATGCAATAGCTTAGGTTTTGTGATATTTTTAGAGAGAGAGGGTGCCACTTATCTCTAAGATCCCGGGAGATCGGACCGTTGGATTTCTTCGGGCCAAGAAGGAAAGTTATTCTATGCGGCGAGGACAACTCGTGGACACCGGTTTCTTGGAGTTTCGACAAAATCCGTGAGGTAGGGGTTTCATCCTACTTGTTTTACTCTTGGTTTAAGTGTTTTGTGGATGCTTGTGTTGATTTGAGGCCGTGAGGGGCCGTTTGATCGGTCCCAAATCTTGGAACCGAAGTGTGGAAATTTAAGGGACCCATTTGGATGGTCCGTGACAGTTTTAGAGACTGATTTGGGTGTTTGTGTCATAATTTATATAATAAATTGTGTTTTTGTGTGTAGGAAACCGGAAATGGGCATGGAATTCGGTTCCGCAAAGAAGAACCGATGTTGGATGAGTGGGCTGCCCATGGACAGCCCACTTGCTCTGTTTTGGGACTGTTAAAAACAGTCCCGGGTTTGTGAGAATTGGACCAAAACGTCCATGTGATGGGTGCTTGAAATTGTTTGAATAGAATGGCTTGTGTTGTGTGGAAAAGGTAGGTTAATACATGATTCTAATGTGTTAACACAATGACATAATTATATAAAATATAATTGTGTTTGTAGGCCATTGGAGATGATATTGTAAATTGCTCAAATGAGCTACTTTGGGGAGTTGGTTGATCAAAGAAATTAATAGGTTAATGTTTGAGGTGTTAACATGATGTCACAATTATATGGAATATAATTGTGTGTGTAGGCCATTGGAGATGAGATTGTGATTTGCTCAAGTGAGCTAATTTGGGTGATGGTTGATCAATAGTGAATGACATGTGTTGTGAGTGCAAAACTGAGAATATATGCATATTATGTATATTGGTATAAAAATGGTTGAAATGGCGTAATGCATTTCATAATAATCAGCAACTTAGAAATACCAAAAAGGAGCGCATGACATGAATTTTCCGAAAATCGTAATACGGTTGCGAAAGAATTTACATGATGATACGTAGAATGGGGTTGGGAGACGGTCCAACATCAATTCGGATGAGTGGATCATGGACTGTTTTCTGGAAGTTCTCCAAATGATATTCGCTTCTCGGAGGGTAGTCTTAAGGTTTTATCATTCGTAGTTTATTTTAGAGAACAACAAGTTTAGTTTTGAAAATGATATTTTTCTCATACATGGCTTAGGCAAGTGTGAGGGAGTCGGTGAGGACTCGAGACATGAGAATAGGCATGTAGACATTCAAGTAGGATCACGTATTTACTTGGAGTGTGTTTAATTAGAAAGATTGCATTACGCACTTATAATGGGAGTAACCCATTTGCCAGATTAATTATTGGCATAGATAGCCTACCCCTCGTCAGAGGGAACATTTTTTCAGCATATGAAACGCTTCGAGATGACGGCTCATGTTAGAGGCCGATTTTGAAGAAAGTCTGGTTGTGGCTTTGATGGCTTGATAATATGTAATAGAATTGTAAATTTTAATATGTATTTGTATTAAGAGTAATGTATAACTCTTGGACTATTAGAATATAGTTGGGTGTATATTTTGATGAGTATTGGTTTATGGGCCAAGAGGCCATTTTTACTCAGGTATGGGTCTCGCAGTACGAGACAAACAGGTATTTCGTGGGTTGACGGAGCCACGGACACCCCAAGCCTGGGGCCATACCCTGCATCAAAGCTTAGGTAAACGAGCCACTCGAGAGCTCTGGGTGTGTAGCAGCTTAGGTAAACTGACATCTAAAGCTCAGGTCACAGGCCATAGTCGTGTAAGAACATCACTACTCGTGTGGCTCGATGTTAGGTTTAGTGTCAAATTGCCTAGGAAGGCATGTATCAAAAAACTAGAACACTCGCATGCATGTGTTTTGTGTGTGATTGCAGGATTTTACGAATTGTTACAGACAGGATTGCTTGCGGTAAGCTTATGATTAACACATAGGAAAAACATGATGTGTTGGAAACTTTGTGGGAGTTTTACAGTGTGTAAAACTGGAAAAAGAAAATAAATAAAATAAATCTTAATAAATTTATTTGGTTTCTTGGAAAATGAAAGAAAAAAAAATGAAAATTGAGGTGAAGAAAATTGTTTTCTAAGGTTTTACAGGGTGTAAAACGGAAGAAAAGTGAAGAAAATAAATTTTTATAAATTTATTTAGGTGTACTGGAGAATGAGGAAAAAAAAAATGTATATGTATTTTTTGGTGTTTCCAATAGCAGAAAAGGAAAAAAAAAAGTGTGTGAAAAACGAAAAAAAAATGCACTGATTCAAGCTACGCCAAAACAAAGGTCACGATACAATGGAAAATTATATCGTGACATGGCCTTGATGTGCAAAGTTAAAAGAATTGTATTGCAATGAGGCTGTCGCTAGGGATTTCCATATCGCAATACAATCGCGGTGGCCAGACAAATCAGGTTGGTTATACGGTCACGATACGCTTAATTGTATCGCGGATCGCGGCTTCACGTTCGGGAAGTTGTGCCACAATACAAGAAATTGTATCAGGATGCCGAATCACCGCTAGGCAAATGAGGAACCGTGTCAGCGATACGCCTCTATATCGCGATTGCAAGCGGAGGCGTCAAGCCGGCTGGTCAGCGAATAATAAAATTGTATCGTGATCGTATGGTCGCTGAGGCGGCATCAGATTGGCGATATTAAAGGCGCAAAGAAGCCATGACATAGCTACGTGCGCCACATGCAAGACTCTGCCATTTACACGCCGTCTGCCCATACACTACCGGGGCCAGCCACGACACGGCACACATCGACACGGGCTGGTCGAGCGCACACTATTACGGCACTGCCACAAGACTGGGCGTGGCCGGGCTGTCGGCGCACCAGCGGCATCCGACCGGGCCACGGGGCCACCTCGCGACACCGCCGAGTCACTGACACCGCTCACATTTTTTTTTTTTAAAAATCAAATCAAATCAAATCAATGAAAAATTTTAATAAAATTTGCCGATAAAAATGATCCGATATGTCAATTAGGGGCCGGGCTTGCAATGTTTGGCGGAACGCGTGACTTAGAATATGAAACGTTTTCCTGTGGTATGAATAGTGTATCTGTGGCCGTGTTTATGCCTCAGAGATACCGTATTGGATTTAAACTGCCATTTGACCTTGTGTAGATGGCTACGAGGCTGGTGACGCAGGTCTTCCAAGAGCACGAGGTACTGGTCGCAACACCGGCTACCGGGCCAGGCCTCATCGAGTCGTAGGATCGCACAAGCCGTTATCGCACATGCATGTGCAATAAGTGAGGCTGTGGCGGTCAAACGACCCAACGCTTAGAAGCACATCATCCCCTCCAATAGGGCAAAAGGAGGGAGAGGTAGATGACATACGAGGCAATCCAAGATATGGGTGTCGGTACTAAGAGTAGCTGGTAAGATCCATCTTCTTCCAACCCTGGAAAGAAGCAAGACTGGCTTCCCAAGGATATCCGTGATCTGCCGAGGTCGTGACCAAGGCCGATGGGACACGGAATGTGGCGTAAGTAGATGATGTGTTATTTTGCCAGACACTGACACTTCGACTAGATTTGCCCACGAGGCAGAATCCCAAGGTTATGGGACACCCTACCCCAATCACGTGAGACGAAGTTAGGCTGCGGGTCAGATTAAGGACAAAGCACTGTACTTGCCATGCAACCACATGACAGGAGAGAGGATTTTGCCTCATGTGATCCAAGGCTTGATATCAACTGGGCCCACTAGTGCAAGAAGATACTATACTGTTCTCTCCACCTGTACACGAGTAACGCCACCAGTACACGCAGCCATATAATAGAGTCAGTGTTTCATATGAAGAGGTCACCACAGACTTGGCGTTTAGACTCCAGCCGCTCAAGGTGATGACGTATGCTACCACTGGGCTTCAAACAAGTACGTGGAGGCGAGATCGCCCTGGGGTGGGTAGAGATCTCATGGCACAAAGATCGAGCTGCTCGCATCACCTGGATGGGTATGTTTCTACTCTTCCACTTTTTGATTAGAGTAGTGTTTGAATTGGATGCATCATGTTCATTCATCAATGCATCTTGTGTGATAAGTTTGGGCATAGAGATTAAGGCCTTTAGAAAAGCCATAATATGAGAGAATTCTTCCCGTAACGTAGGCAGAGAGCCAATGATGCCTTCAGACCGTGAGTCGTGATCTCGTGGATTCTCGTTTCATGGTGGACCTTAGGTGTGGTGAGACATATCGGGTGTCGATGTCGTTTCTTGACATGAATAAGTCGAAGCAGCCATCGGGTTGTCGCAAGAATCGGGACTCAGTCGGGTCACACACCACACCCGCCTCGAGTCAGCGAGGTTACGTATGTACATGATTGACGTTATAGTGGAATTTGACTATAAATTCTTTAAGTGAGGGAGAATGTGAGACCTCAAAAATTTCAATTTTCCGAAAAGGGCAAAATAGTAATTTCAAAAAATCCAGCAGTCTTTCACATCTCAATTGATGTTCAATTTCACCGTTTGAATCGTTCGCGAAATCTGAAGAACACGTCGACTTTTCAAATTGAACAATCTGAATTTGCAATGCTGAGCATCAAGCATCGGGTGCCATAAAACAAAATTTGATGTGAAAAGTCACCATACATGTAATTTCGCACATATGTCAGAGAGTAGAGAGATGATGGAAATGGATTGCCGAGAGAGTGCCATGTGTTAAAATCCAAGCAAAGGGGATATGGATGGACTTAATTTGTAAAACGGTGAAAAGGACAAAATGTTGAATAGCTGGTCATCTCCCATTTGAAGAGATTCAAAACGTGCAGAGAGCAAAACGTGATGCGCAGATTAGGTTTTGTGGATATTTTTAGAGGAGAGGTGCCACTTCCTCTCAAGATCCTGGTAATCGACCGGTCTCGATTTCGCAAAAAAAGCAGCTTCACGCGGCGAGGACAACGCTGTGACACCGGTTTCTAGAGTTTTGATAAACTCCGGTGGAGGGTGGGTTTCATCCTACTTGTTTTACTCAGTTTCAAGTGTTTTGGATGCTTGTGTTGATTTTGAGGTCGGGCCGCTTGATCGTCCTGCAAATTGAATCGGCTGAAATTTTTTAGGACCCATTGGACGTCCATGACAATTTTAATTAACGGTGGGCCTGTGTCATAATTTATATAATAAATCAGGTTTTTGTACGAAGAGAGATCGATACGGTGATTTAATCTCGGTTCTGCAAAGAAGAACCGATATCGATGAGTGGCTGCCCGTGGACTCTTATAATTGCTCGCTTGGGACTATTAAAATACCTTGCTTATGAGAATTGGACCAAAACGTCCATGGATGGGTGCTGAAAGTCTGTTTTGAATAGAATGGTCAGGTCGTGTGGAAAAGGCAGTTAATACACATTCTGAATGTTAACACAATGACATAATTATATAAAATATAATCAGGTTTGTAGCTACCTGAGATGATATTGTGCACTGCTCATGAGCTGCGGGTTGTAGCCACCGAGATGATATCGTAAATCGTCTGCCGGTACCTACTTTGGGGAGCCGGGTTGATCAAAGAAATTAATAGGTTAAATGCTTGAGGTGTTAACAGTGATGTCACAATTATATGGAATATAATCAGGTGTGTAGCCACTGGATGAGATTGTGATTTTGCTCAAGTGACAATTTGGGTGATGGTTGATCAATAGTGAATGACATGTGTTGTGAGTGCAAAATTGAGAATATATGCATATTATGTATATTAGTATAAAAATGGTTGAAATGGCATAATGCATTTCATATGCACCGGGTAACCTAGAAATTAGGTATGAGTGCATGACATGAATTTTCTAAAATCTAACATGGCTGCGAAGTGAATTTCACAGATGATATTCCGAGAATGGGGTCGAGACGGCCCAATGCATCATTTCCTCGATGAGAACCATGACTGTTTTGAAGTTCTCCAACACATTCGCCTCGGAGGTCCCATATTTTACCAATATCTTCAGAGTTTATTTTCAAGAACAATGTTTTGTTTGAGTTTTATATTTTCATACATACTTTTGGGGTAAAGTTAAAGGGGAGGAGTTTGGTGAGGATTTTGAGACATGGGAATGCATGTAGACATTCAAGTAAGATCACGATTACTTCTGAAAGGTGTGTTTAAATTAGAGCACGTAATATACTTAGCGGAGTAACCCATTTATGGTGATTCCATTCATCGGGTTAAGGAACACCTCACAGGAATATTTTTTTTTTTCGTGCATGTGAGCGTTTCGAGAAGACGGCTCATGTTGGGGAGGTCGATTTTGAAGAAAGCCGGGTTGTGGCTTTGATGGTTTTTTGGATAATATGTATTGAAATTGTAAATTAATATGTGGTCAGATAATATAATGTATAACTCGACTATTAGAATATATTGGTGTATATTTTTGATGAGTATTTGCCTACGGGCCAAGAGGCCATTTTATCAGTATGAGTCTCGCAGACGAGACAAATAGGTAGGCCTCCGCTGGGTTGGATGTAGTCAACGGACCCTCGGGTTTAGCCAGCTAACACGATGTAATGATAATGTGGGAATGGAGACAAATAGCATATAATGCCATATTGAATGAAAATGCATTGAGAACAAATGACGGGCCCCCTTTAAGTTAACGTGATATATACGATATATTTTCTATAAGATAATTATCCCTACAAATGAGTATTTGAAATGTGTTTTATTGAGAAATGAATCGTATTCGTGGATTCGTGAAAGTAGAGGGTCGCGCCCCGACTGGGCTTGCCTCCGGCCTGGTCACGGCATCGGGGAGCAAGCCCTCCTCCGACAGTCCTAACTTATGACACACAACATACTAATTTCTCTATGAGGGATCAAATGCCCGATCCATCGCTCTTAGGCTACATTACTTCATCGACCATAATTACTATTTTTAGCTGACCACCGCATTACCTGCTTGAATATATGGGAGGGCTGTCTTTAATGAATAACTGGTTGAAAGGATTATGTAGTGAGGAAATCTCAGGACTTGAGAGAATAAGAGATTTGGCCGTATCAAATTCTGAAAGAAGACTAGTTAGAAAACTCATAACCTCCATCTATTCTCTCTGAGTTTGTTGTACTTTCATATCGACACTAAAGCGCAGCAACATATTCAACTCCTCATAATTTTTCTAGTTCCATGTCATTATATTCCATCCTGCTTTTCTTCACATGTCTTATTTCAAAAGGCTTGCACAACTCAAATATTCGTGAGACATTCCCTTTCCTAGAATACAAAAACTCCAAGTAATCCATTTATTCTTTAACAAATTCACAGTGATAAATTAAACCGAATAACTCACTATCAATGGAATTACGAATTTGTAGATAAAGACAACATCTTCCTCTATTCACTGTTCTTTCAAATTATCAGTTGGTGGGTCCTTATTGAGATGAGCAACCATACATATGCTCCTTATATAGATGCGAATTGTTTTACTCAACTCCAAATAATTGAGACTTATTCAGGCTCAGTGTTATGTGATTTTGGACATCATCATAACCACTTCCGGCACTAAAGCATGCTTCTTATCTTCAGACACCATAGTAGACTTCTTATTGGTTGTATCAATCATTAGAACTACTAAGAAAGCACCCTAGAGACAAGTAACACAAAATTCCTCGAAGAAACCCTAGGTCCCGCAACAGGTTTTCACTTAAAACACCAAAAATAGTTGGAGTTTGGCACCACCAACCAGATGGATGGACTCTCGAGGCTAAGACACACTATTATAGTCATCTGAGACTGACCAGAGAAGCCACACGCTCCCAAGCAAGGTGCGTGTGAAACATATTGAAATCACTAGATTGGTGTGTGTGGCTCACGTGCTAGGTTTTCGGCAACAGGACTTGGTGGCGGTGGTCATCGGTGGCCGACGCTCCTCCTCAAGTGGGCAGTGTCACCCCACTTGCCCTTAAAGTTAGTGTTTCAAAAAACACCCCCACGACTCTTTTATTCTCTTCCAAAAAGCCCTAAAATTTTTCCCTTTTCTAGGATAAATTCAAAACCTTGATCTGATACCAATTGTTATGATTGTGGAAGCTTTGATGCACGAGAATATCAATTCAAGAATACAAAGATAAAGTAATCAACATAAAGGTGCACGAGGGTTTTAACTTGGTTCAGTCAATTATGCCTACATCCATGGATGAGAGATAATCTTTCCACTATTCTTGGAAACATAGAGTACAAGATTTGAGTATCAAAAGTATTGCGGTGACTAGGAAAAATTACTGTGACGCCCCAAAACCCGGGGGGTCCGTTGACTACCCACAACTAGTGGTTATTCGTGAATGTCCGGGCAGACCTACATCTCTCACAAAACTGCAAGTAGCTCCCTTGTACGGAGCTCTACCTAAGAATGCAACCTGTCCCAAACAGTCCAATATAATACATAACATGAGTAAAACGGCCACTTGGGCCCACAAACCAATACTCATCCAAATAAATACCAACTATATACAATAGTTTCAAGAGTTAAGAAATTACTCTTATACAACATATATTAAACTTATAGAGTTCTATCACATGGTATACAACTAATCACTGTAGCCACAACCCGATTTTCTTCTCAAACTCCGGGCTCCCAAATGTGTCGCCTTCTCAGACGTGCCCTCCGTACCTGAAAATAATATCCTCGACAGGAAGCACGCCCCAAGAGTGGAATCACCCTAAGTGGGTTACTCTCCACCCAAGTGCAAGGCGCAATACTCCAAAAGTAAACACACATTCAAGCAAATTCATGATTCTACTAATTTCTTAACTGACTAACCCACGTCCCGAGTCCTCATCGACTTCACACTGGGCTTCTGCCACGATGAAACATCTTTTTTTTCAAAACAATTTTGTTTTTTCAAACTATACTACCTAAGCATCGATAAAAATACGGGACTACCCTTCGAGGTGAATGTGTCAGAAAACCTTCCAAATAGTCATGGTCCTCATCCGAAATGATCCGGCTGGACTGCCTCCCAACCCCATTCTCCGGAAATTCATCATATGAAATTCTTTCCAAAACGTTTCGCTTTTCTTTCAATTTTTCTGTCAGTGCACTCTACCTAATTTCTAGGTTAATTCCTAGTTGCATATGAAATGTATTATATCGCACACAATATATATTCATCACTAACACATGCAATATATCATCATGCATATATTTACATAATTTAAATCACACAAAGCATGTTATGTGAATTCACAATACATTCCACAAAAAATTAGCACACTTGGGCTAATTTAACAACCACGAGCAATTCGATTTGAATTACTCAATCACACACAATTTCTCACAAAATTAATTTCGTGAACTCTATTCATGTAAACAGTAAAACCCTCGGTTTACTGTTCACGGCCAACATCCAATGTCGGTTCCACTTTGTGAACCCGAATTCCATGGCCATTTCCAGCCCTATACACACCAAACCATGAATTAATAAATAAATCATCAACAAAGATGCCCAAACAGCCCCTACACTACACAGACTGCACAAAGAGGGCTCCAAAAATTTCACAATTCGGTTCCAAGATTTTTAGACCGATCAAACGGCCGTTCAAGGCTCAAACCAACCGAAACATCATAAAACACTTAAACCAAGTGTAAACCAAGTAGAATAAATCCTTAACTCTCGCGGAGTTTATTGAAACTTTAAAATCGAGCTCACGCCTCTAGCCCCTCTCTCAAGGTAGAGTCAGGGCTGGGCTTCGTCTAAGAATCCCATGGCCTGATCGATCAAAATCTGCAGTATGACTCCTCTCTCTCTCTCAAATCACCATTTTCGGCCGTATCTTCCCTTTAAATTTCACTGCCGTTTTTCCTCTTTTTGCCTTTAATCCAAGAAGACTACACTATTCATTATTTGTCTTTTTCCTTTAAACTTCCAAATAATGCCCATTTTGTCCCTTATTCTAGATTTTTGCCACTTGGCACTATCTAGGCCGTCCATTTCCATCATTTCTCTACTCGTGCAACATGTGTCACATGAAGATACGTTGAACGCGCGGGATTCTTTATTACATCAAATATTTTTTTCTAAGACCCGATACTTCTGCGCTTCGTAAAAACGTGCAAATCCCGACTGTCTCGGAATTCAACGAAATTCGATGTGTTAGCTAGATTTCGCGAGACGATACCAACGGTGAAATCTGTTTCGTCATCTGAGATTTAGAGAATAAATTTCGGATTTTTGACCGAAATTACGATTTTAACCTTTTTGAGAAAATTGTATTTTCTCAAGTCTTACAATCTCCCCTCCTTAAAAGGAATTTCGTCTCGAAATTCTGTACAATCACTACGAAACACATGCATATGCCACGTGCACTCTACCATGCATGTAAACTAGTCATTTAACTATTAACGACTAAATCACGTGCCTTCATCCTTAAACAAGAAGAGATAGGTGGCCCACATCGTATCCTCGCGCCCCACATCGACCACTCCACCTGTCGCCATAGCACCCTTACTACCCTCATGGTCTCATACGCAAAACCTCGCCCCGCCTATCCTAATGCACACCGGTCCTCCTCGTCTCATCCAGACAACCTCAATCTCTCCCCAATCCACTACGTGAGCTAGATCTGGCGTGTACCTCCGGAGAATGGAAACGTGAAATACCTCGCGGGATGAATTACATGCTTCGGCGCGAACGCCAACCGTATGTTATCGTGCCTACTCCTCGAGCATCCTCGAAAGGCCCAATAAACCTTGACTATAGCTTCCCTTGCTTGCCAAACCTGACCACTCCTCTCCTAGGCATCACCTTCAAGAAGACGTGATCCCCAACCTCGAACTCTATGGCCGACGTCGCGATAATTCAACATAGCTCTTCATTGCCTCAGCCGTGAGAAGACGTTGTCGCATCAAGCTCACCTTCCCAGGTGTCTCTAATCAGATAAGGACCAGATAAGCTCTCTCTCTCACCTCATTCAACATATCGTTGATCTATACGTGCCTCCCATACGATGCTCATATGGTGCCATTTGTATACTCGCCTGATAACTATTGTTGCAGGTGAATTCCACTAAGCGTACCCTGCTCTTCCCAAACAATTTATGATCCAGACGCATGCTCGCAGTGATATAATCCATACAACACGCATCCTACACAACCTCGTTTGCAAACGCTAACTCCCCAAGGTCATACAATCACCGACAATCCAATGACCGTCAACCTAGTCCATGGCGTCATGAATGACATCCATATACCGAGCCCCTGTCGACTCAACAACACTCAATGCAATTTCCAAAGGCATCCAAACTGTCACTCCCGACTCTATCACTCAACCTAAGCTCACGCGATAACCTCGACCGTGCTTTCGATTCCCGAAAGCAACATAACTCTTCTCGGCTTACACTCAAGCCTCTTACATTCATGCCAATGCAAATTCGACATCTCCACTCTGCCCTTACACCTACACAGAAATTTCCTGATAACTCCACCTGCCCTTACACCCATACGTAAATTTCGGATTTCTCCACAGTCTCTTACACCCACACTGCAATCGGGATCGCCCTGCTCTTTACACCCACACGTAAATTCGGACGCCTTCCTGCCCTACACCCACACAAAAATTGGGATATCTCCCCAGCCCTTACACCCACACGTAAATTCGATATCTCCCCGGTCTCTTACACCCACAATGCAAATTCGGGATATCTCCCTGCCCTTACACCCACACAGACCTTTGATACTACCGCGGCCCTTCACCCTAACTCCAAAGCTTCTCACCCAGGATTAACACCCCTTCTTGCTTTGCCCAACACACTTTAATTACTCTTCACTTGATTCGAAATTCATGAGTCTATATCGACTTAGTCCCAAAGACAAACTCAACCCACACTCACCAAGAGTGGTGAATGACAATACTGTGCACCCACACCCGACTCGACGCGATGTTACCTTGCACATGAATGCAATGATGCCATACTGTGACACCCCAACCCCAAGGGTCCACCCTAAGCAGAATCTTGGAGATCTCTAACTCGTAATCTCGATCTATCAGGTCAACTCTCACCCTACATCCTAGGGAAGAACATCTATACCTGGCTTATCTAAAGGCCTTAACCTCTAAGCCCAAATCCATCACACAAGATGCAACAATGAATGAATATGATGCATCCAATTTAAACGCTACTCTAGTCAACAAGCAAGAGAGAACGCATTCCTCGCATATCCGCTTAATCCGTATGTCACTCTACAATATGAGACCTCCGCCTTCCTAGGACAATCTCGCCTCATACTTCAAGTCGCCGATAGAAATAACAACACTGGGCCTCGCCTGACTAAGCCCTGATGAGTCTTATACTCACTTACCCACTTCCCACCCTCTAGCCTAATTGCCCCATTCGAAGGTGTCAGAGAGCACCCTCGAAACCAAACCGTTCTCCGACCTGCATGTGGTGTGGGAGGAAATGAACTCAGACACTCTCCCGTTTCACGCCTAACGGACTCCACACTGCCCAAAGTCCCAGATCCTCGCCGGTAATCCCGCCTCACATGCACAGCTATCTACGGCAACATATCCCTCGCTTTCGGTCGACTAGATGCCCACCCGCCCCGGTCCCAACCGTGTGGCGGCGCCCCGCTCTTCCCGAACTGTACATGGCCGATCCTCCCCTTCACAAACACCAGCCCCAAGTGCTCCGAGCATCCTCGGGATCTCTCTCTCTACGGCTCTGTGAATCCCTCACTCACTGTGAGTCCATGTCCCAGGCTAAGCCCACATCCTACCTAATGGACAACTCTGCACCATTCCTGTAATCTCCTAACCTCGTCATGTCTCACACGAGTCATCGCGCCAAAAACTACCCATGAATCTAGCCACGCATCTAATCACATTCAGACATCTTCCCCTGCTCTGTAGCTCTAGGAACTCCCGAGCCTTCGCATGCCTCATAGCATCCTGAAAATACTTACCCCATGAAAGATCATGGAACTCACCAAGCCATCACTCCCAGGGTCTCAGAGGCACCACCGGCTTCCAACACACAATCTCACCTCTAGCCGGAATGCGGTCCCATCCCCGGGCTCGGTCGCAGGTAATCTCCATAGCCTATAACACCTTCTCACCGTAGATAAACCAATGGTCTCACACTGACGATCTCCTCCCCGTGAATGTCGGAGGATGATGCTACTCTAAACCTCGGGATGCCGGCTTCAGACTCCCCGACCACCGCTTATACCGTACCGCTATAGCCACGTCATCACCTACAAATTCTTACAAAGGCCCTGATCAAATACCGGGTGGTCAGTCAAATGCCAGCCCGACTGGGGCGCCTCGTGAACGCCCCCCCACGCCCTCGGCCCTCGACTCAACCATTCACGCCAACTGGCGAAGCAAACAGAAGATTCTAAGGCATAAATACCGCCCCGAGACACTATTCATACTCAGAATATACAATTCATATTCTATGTCCCCACATTTAAATGCAATGCGAGACAATTAATTCACATGTCAAATCATTTTTATCATAAAAATTTTATTTTCTAAAAATTCCCCTATTTTTTTTTCAAAATTTTGTCTCATTTATCTCGATTTCATTTTATTTAAAAATTAAAATTTTGTGATGAATAAAGAGTCTATGAATGTTGCTCAAAAAAGTGACTCGTAACAAAAGATTGAGTAAAAACAGTTTGGTGCACTGGTGCACAACCACAACAACAGCGACACCCAGCGCCGCATGTGGAGCCTTTGTAGCGACAGCGAGCCTGTGGCGCCAAGACAAGAGAGCTCAGGGCGCAAGCACGCGAGAGTCAGCGCAGAACAGTGCCGGCGCGATAGTGAGCTCATGCCATGCAGCGGGGCCAGGGCAAGACAGGCAAAGGTATGCCGCCGTTTCACAAAGGCGGCGCACAGATCGTGGCGTCCCCCAGAGCCAGCGTTCGCACCGCCCGGTCGATCGCGGGCGTAGGCCAGCCGATCGCGCGCGACACGCATTCCCCGGCGCTGGCGCCGCGCCGGCTTCCCATGTTAATGGTACTAACGCCCGCCGCCCCGCCACCCCCGCGATACCTCCCTCCCGCAAGGCTCGAGCGCCTCTCGCCAGCGTTACCTCGGGCTTCACGCTACTCGTCACAGCAGCCTTCACGCCAGGTCGCAGTGCAAGGCGGGTCAGACAAAATACAAATTTCTGCCTCCCGTCCCACCATCACACATTAACTCGTGTAATACATACACTCCGCAGCCCACTCTCCCTTTTAAGTCACACACTTCAAATCTGCAATACAATCCAAACTCTCACTAGCTTCCTATCGCAATACAATTCCCCGACAACTGCACCCCATATTGCACACGCTTTTCTCTCAAATTCCTAACCGCACACTCATGGGCCGCGTCACGATACAATACTATCAGACACGACACTGTTAAAAGAGCTGCACCATTCACTACACTCTTTTTTTTCTACTTCTTCCAAATTTCCTCGAGAAAAAAAAATTTATATATATATATATATAAGTATATATATATATATATATATATATATATATATATATATATATATATATATACTTTTTTTTTTTTTCATTTTCTAGAATACTCAAATCATTTTATAAAAATTTATTTTAATCAATTTTCTTCAGTTTTACACATTGTAAAACCTTAGAAAATTATTTTCTTCACCTCATTTTTTTTTCATTTAAATTTGGACATTTTGTCTAAAATTTTCAAACTTCTGATCCAACACTAAAACCTAGTGTTCAACCTTAAATTTATTAAAATTTTAGTTTATTATCCAATAAACCAAATGAATTTATCTAAATTTATTTTATTTCTCCTTCTTGTACCGCTTTTACACACTCGTAAAACTTCAAAATTTTTTCCCAACACATCATGTTTTTCCTATGTGCTAATCATCAAGCACACAAACAATCACAACACATAACTACGTGCATGACATATTTTCACACAACAATTCATCAAATCATTTTCAAACACACCAAATACATGCATGCGTTGGTCCTAATTTTGCCCCGTGATTTCCTAGGTAATCTCATACGAACTTAACATCGAATCCACACCTAGTGGGCATGTTCTTACACTCAGCACAGTGGCCTAAGCTCCAACCCCCAAGCCTCAGTAGCCGTGAGGCCAGGCTCCGATACCAAGTCAAGCTGGTATCGGATCAAATCCTATGGATACCTGCAACCCCAGCTCCCTAGGTATTCATATATACTTATGCTCGATACCAAGTCGTGACGCCCCAAAACCTCGGGTCCGTCGACCACCAAATAACCTGGGGCTGGTGCTCACTCTAATGTCAAGCACCCCACATCTCTCACGAAAATCTGGGTAGAGCCTTCACTTGTTCTACTAAGAACAAACTACCCAACAGCCCAATATAATACATAACATGAGTAAACGCCACTGGGTACCACAAACCAATACTCATCCAAATAAATACCAACTATATACAATAGTTTCAAGAGTTGAGAATACCTTATACAATACATATATTAAACTTATAGTTCTAATATACGATTACAACTAACTACCAAAGCCAATAACCCGGCTTTCTCAAACTCATCAAAATGTGTCAGCTCTTCTCACGCTGGCCTGCATCTGAAAATAATATCCCCCGACAGTGGTGAGCTGATCGCCTAGTAGTGGAACTCACCCGCGGGTTACTTCCCACCTGCTGCATATAATGCTCCAAAGTAACACACATTCAAGCAAATTCGTGATCCATTTGAATGTTCTAACCGACCACCCACGCCCCAGTCTCACCGACTCCCTGGCACTCGCTTGTGGTCATGTATGAGAAAACATCTTTTTTTCAAAACAATTCTGGTTGTTTTTTGAATTCATACTACCGGGCATCGGTAAAAATATGGGACTACTTCCTCCGAGGTGAATGTGTCGAGAACCTCGAAACAGTCATAGTCCTCATTCGAAATGATCTCGCTGGATGTGCCCCAACCCCATTCTCCCGAATTCATCATGTGAAATTCCTTTCCAAAAACTTTCGTTTTCTTTCAATTTTGCATGTCATACTCAATTTCCACTTAGCTACTCTCAAAGCATATGAAATGCATTATGCCATTTCACACAATATATATTCAACACAACACATGCAAATATATCATCATGCATTATATTTACATAATTTAAATCACACAAAAGATGTTGCTGACCAATAATATTCCACCAAAAAATTAGCACACTCAGCTAATTTAACAACCACGAGCAATTCGATTTGAATTACTCAATCACACACAATTTCTCATAAAATTAATTTCGTGAACACTATTCATGTGAACAAGAAACCTCTTGCCATCTGCTCACTCACTAACATCCAACGTCTGGCTCTCTACTCCTAGGAACCCGACCTGCACTACTTCGCCCTATACACACCAAACCATAGAATTAATACATAAATCATCACCGTAGAATGCCCAACAAAACTCTACACTACACGGATTGCACAAAGAGGGCTCCAAAAATTTCACAATCTTGCCTCCAAGATTTGGATTCTATCAAACTACGCTCAAGGCCTCAAACCAACTCGTGATCATAAAACACTTAAACCAAGTGTAAAACCATGTAGAACAAACTTACTCCTTGCTGAGTTGTTGAAACTCCTGAGCCCACGCGCAGCTCGTGAGCCGCTTTGCTTCTTGCCCGCGACCTAAATGTACTGATCGATTTAAAATCTGGTATGAGAGAAGTGACTTTCTCTCTCTCTGTAAAAATCACCATTTTCGCCTCATCTTCCCCTGCCTCACTTCCGTTTCCTCTTTTTTCCTTTAATCCAAGAAGACTACACTATTCATTATTTGTCTTTTTCCTTTTAAAACTTCCAACAATGCTCATTTGTCCTCATTTTATGTTTACAACACTCAAATTATTCCAGCCGCCCATTTCCACTCATTTCTCTACTGCAGTAACATGCTTACATTTGAAGACATGTTATATTGCGACTTTGTCACTTCGAATGGCTTTGACCTCGATACCTATAAGGCTCTAAACATGCAAATCCCGACTGTCTCACCACTAAATTCAGACGTGTTAGCTAGATTTCATGGTGATCATTCCAACTGCAGAACGGTTTCACATCCCGAGATCGCAAAATAAATTTCGGATTTTTTACCGAAATTACGATTTTACCCTTTTTGAGAAAATTGGATTTTCTCGGGTCTTACAATTACAATATCACAAAACCCCAAGATGCTCACAATACCAAGAAAATACTTCACAAAACTCATAATATCTCAAACTCTTACGTCTTTTCACACACCGAATACTTATGCCCACTTCATAACTTTTTCCTCACGACCTAAAATATTTATGTGGATATTCCTAACAACTTTCTTTTATTCTATAAGGAAATAGAATATTACAATAATATAACAAGTAGGAATTTATCCATATAATATTTTTATAAAAATGAATGAATACTAATTAGAATTTATTCTAACAAATCTCCACCTTACTAAATTCTACCTGAGTCAACTATTTACCACATCTTATTGAGATAATAGTTACTCTAGTATACTATACTCATTTTGATTCTCACACAATGATATTTTTATAGTTTATCATAAATGCTGACCAATTTACAACTGACTTAGACAGTTCCACCCACAGAGTCAATATGATAAAAACAAAGAGATAAAGCCCAAAATTCACAAATCCATATATAAGAATAAACTATTGTGGATTGATACCTTCAGCTGTTAAGATGATCCAAATGTTATACATTTATATGAATTTGATAGATATTCTCATGTTTTCCAAAAGATACCTTGAGCTCTTCCATTCAGACTCAAAACGATCTGTTATGACTTGGTAGTTGAAGTAGTTAAATAAAACATATAAGAACAAAAGCGACAGTATGGAGAATTATTCATTTATAATAATTTCTAAAGTATTTTTCCTAGCCACATCCAGAGATTCTACATCTCTATGATCTTTCACCATACCAAGAACACCCAAATCCAAGTTTGATGATAAAACTATATCTGGTCAGTTGAAAGTAAAATAGAAAGCCACAGCAACGCCATGACACCCAACGTCAAGACATTGCAAAGAGTCATGAGTAAAACGTAGCATTCCCCGATACAGTCGCGCACGCTGCTAAACAACATTGTGGAGTCAGCTGGCCAAACAATTTTTCAACCCCATTTTGAGCCTCGTGAATTTGAAGGTTTGTGCTCAAACCCCAAGGAAACAAAAGCGAGGCGGCTGGTGTACTCACAGTGGGCTTGGTCTACACTTCAAAATCAAGGAAGAGGTTGTGAGTCGTTTTCAAGATTTGGGAGAAGATCATGATTTGTGGAAGAAAATCCAAGAATCCCCATCATTTTGATCATTAGAGTTTCTTCTTTCTCTTTTCTCATGTTTTGTCATAAGTTTATGATGTATCAAACCTCTATTATTTTCTAACTTTGTAGTCTAGGGTTTTGGTTGATTTTGGACATGACTATTATATTTATTTGTTAATTTTCCTTTTTCTATTGTTTCTCTGTGATTGTCTATCTATTGATTCATGTTTGGTTCTATTTACATATTGATTTCTAGTTAATCTCAATACAGGGAGGGTTCTTTTGCAATATCTGAGTAAGGAGGAATCCAAATAGACAGATGAATCAACCTTAATTAGCTTGCTAGTGTAGAAATTATCGGTAATTAGAGGCGTGTGAGTCTTCGATCTTAAAGCACTTCTAATGTCAGGGGTTGAGCTGAAGCAAAAGACTCCAGTGACTCTGGTAGGTTATCCCCACTTCGAGAGATGCTTATAATTAAATTTAGAAAAGAGCGTCTTTGAAGTTTCTTTCAAGAGACAACAGAATGGAATTTTAGCTCAAACAAAAGGAGATTATGTTCACATGCACCAAATACCCTAGAACTTTATTATCTCTCGTATTTCTTAGTTGCAAATTTTAATTAGGTTAGATTAGATTTCAGAATTTAGTTTTAAACTCCAAGTTTAAACCATCTTTGACCGTTTAAATATTAGAGAGGTATTATAATTTTGGTACTTAGAATTCCATTTTCCCTGTGGATTGATCTTTGTACATCTCATACATCAGATATTTGACAAGTTTATACTTGCACAGAATAGACATTCTTTTATATATATTTTTTTCATATAATTTTATATACATTACTCATAAAATATGCCTATCCATAATAGACTCACATTTAATTTTAATTTTTTTCATCTTCGTAGCTCTATATAATACTTGCTTCAAATATTCTTTTAATCTTTGAAGTTTTGATACGCTGTAATGTAGCTAATAGAGGAAGAACTTGTATATATTCCATTGATCACAAAACAACTCATTTATATACATAATCCCAAACTAAAAAGGAGAATTAAGAAGTTTCAGATTCTACCTTATATATACAATCATTTTCCTACTAGTTTTTAATTCTACAACACTATAACACTATAAAACATGAGGGTTAAGACATTTGTGCTAATGAAAATAACGACCTCGGTCATCATGTTCCTTCTCATTAATTTCAAGCAAGAAGAGCCTGTAAACAGACACAATCTAAGAAAAATCTTGGGAACATACATCAAGAACCCAAAGAAAGATTTATTTTTCCTTCATATGTGATTAAGTTTTTTTTTTTTTTGAAAGCTAAATACTTTAGTTACAATTAGTAAACTAATCCCACTAAGATTTGAACTCGAGACTCCCCTTCCTATGTCATTGCCTTTTAAAACGCCAGAAATGCTCTATCATACTGTATGTATACTTATTAAGTATTTGTCAAAAAAAGATATGTAAATAATCCATTTTATCAATTCATTTTCATCAAGATATGAAAAACTGACCTTAATTAACATGTGATTGGATATTATAAGAACTCTTGAAGAGCTCATAAAAATGGTGAGTGATATTCCAATAGCCCAAGTGATGTATAATTCAAATGTTTTTCTTTGCATTTTTTAAAGGCTGTAAAGGAGCATTTTGTCAAAATGAAGAGAACTCACATTAATTAAAGAAGATGGATGTTGATGATAACTCAAGAAGATTAAACAAAACTGGCTTAGATAAGTAAATCCATAAATTTCTTAAGTGAATTTATCTCTGGTATGTGATATTTTATTATTAGTTATTCAATTTTACTATTTGTTCTTTTAGTAAGGAAACATGATATTGTTGTTGAAATACTTTGATATGTTTAATATTTGTATATGATTACTATTTATAATTGATATTGATTGTACAAACTTATTTTGTTCCATTATTATTTGGATTTGTAGTTTAATTAGTAAAATTGACTTAATTTTGTGTAATATTGTTTACTTAATTATAAGTATGAAATTCATTATGTTATTTTAGTAATAAAACATAAATATTATTTTAAATAGTGCTTAATGATGACCTTTTAATCGTGTTATTGATAAAATAGATGTAAAATATGACACTCTTATGTTTAGACATTAAAATATTATTTCAATAGAAGACGACAAGCCTCAAATATTATTTTTAATAGATTATACTTAGTAGAGTTAGTGATGACACTTCAAACGTCTCAGCTGATAAAATATATAGAAGTTCTCACCATAATAAGCACTTTGAAGTGCCTTAACCTGGATTGGGATGTCCATTAATATGGTCCTATCTTTGTAAAGAAGGTATGATCACCAACAATAACGGACTATAGCTTCAATCACTTCACACTGTTTGAGAGAAAACTGAGATCAGAATAATTCTGGGCTCACAGGCGGGACCAGCTGAGAGTGAGCACACAGTGATCAACCTTAAGAGAATCAATTCCTGAAAGATATATTATATGATGATATCACCCCAAATTGATGGTAATAATATCTCATTGAACCAAAATTGTAGCTTCTTGCTCGCTCTATACATTGCCCCTAAAAACCTATTCATCTAGAAAAATAATAATATGTATGTGACTTATATAAAATAATTAATTTTATTGACGTGCATAATACGTGCAAGTTTACTAGTAACCTTAAAATTGAAACTACTAGTTATTATATATATATATATATATATATATACAGTATACAAGGGAGATCCTAACCCTGATTATCACCCCACAAATGGATGATAAACAAAATCTATTCTCGTGACATGATATATGCAAAACTTTTTTTTGATATGATTGTTAAGCCAGAGCTTTTTTCGTCAAAATTTATAATAATAATAATAATCATGAAAAATACTACCATTTAAATTCGAACTTTCGTGACTTTTATCATTTATATCCTAAACTAAAAAATTTTAAATATATGTAATTTTCAATGAATATTACTCTATCTAGGATATCCTTAATCCAATTAGGAACCTGAGAATTGAGAAAATAGCATGAATATAAAATAAATTTGACTTTTTTAAGTTTAGAAAAATAAAATTTTATTTTAAAATTAAAAATAATAATCAAGTCAAGTTTTTTTTTAAAATGAACTTAAAATATTATAATATCTGAATTTCCTAATAAATTTAAAAATTTTCAATGGCTTCAATTAAATGAAAACGTAATTGTTAAGTGATAAAGAAATTGAATCGAATTTTTAGTTTTGAATGATACCTGATTTTATAAATTAAAAAATAAATTTTAATTAAAATTTAAATTTAAATATCAATAATCTTAAAATTCATAATTAAACAAATTAATAAAAATTTTAATAAAAAATTAAAGACTATTTTTTAATATTCAAATTTTCTAAAAAAAATGTATTCAAAATTGTCAAAGTTAATAACTCCCATTTTCTAAAAATTAAAATTTAATTATTTTAAATCAAAATTAAAATTTTAATTTTAATTACGTAATTAATTTTTGATTTTAAATTTAAAAGTAAATTCTTAATTGTGATTCTTGAAAGAATTGAATTTTGATTTCAAAAATCGGAGTTATTAACTTTTAAAATGACTTAAATGTGTGCTTAGTACCTTTGCAAACTAAAAGTATTAAAAAATTTAAATGAAAATCTGAATCAAGTACTTGGAAAAAAAAATTTCTCAATTTGAACATTAAAAAAATTATTATTTAGTTTTTGTTTTTATTACAAATTTTAGAAATGTGTTTAAATTGTGAATGTTAAGATTACTGATTTTAATTAAAAGTTATGTTTTAATTAATAAAATCAAATTTGTCTTTCAAAAACTAATAATTTCATGCAATTTCTAAATTTAAAATTCACATTTTTTATTTTATTACACAATTCATTTTTAAATTTAGGTATTTCCTCTCTCTCTCTCTCTATAATTCAGATTCAGTACAATTTTAATTCATTTAAAAATCTCGACACTATTATTTTAATTGAAATTAAAATTCATTTTTCTAAAACCTAAAAATTCAAATTTATTTTACGAGATGCTTTTTTTCAACTTAACTCACTTAGGCCACAGAGTGGCTCTTCTACGTAATTCCTGATTGGCCAAGGGTTAGATTTACAGTGCTTCGATCGTCCATCAAGTAGGATCACGCAAAACATGAAAGAAAGGTCGGCTAGGGCTTCGCCTTCCGTGACCGTCCAATACTAAGCGCTTTCTTCCCCGGCAGAAAGAAAGGTCACAGGGGAGGGGCGACGTGTTTCAGATACATCAAGATGCTGACTTTCACCGATGGGGGTGACCTCGAGATGAGTAGTAGATGTTTAACCAGCTTGATGGTGATTAGATTCATTCCTATCGATGGATATTTTTGCTGTTATCTATAATTGATTTGGTAAAGGATATGAAAGAGCAGTTTATTCGGGATAATCTTCTTTCCTTATCGGGGATCCGGCTCACGATGAACTGTTATTATCTTCTTTCCTTATCACGATTTTATCGATTCGTAATTATATTATTAGTGGATTATTCTATTTTTTCCTCGTACTTGGCTGGAGACTTCCCATAATCAATTCGCTGCTTCTGACAGACCCTCATTCGGGCCGCACCAAAAAGGCTTCAATGTCAAGGAAAATGCCCGAATGTTTCAATGGGCATGCCCTCCTTTCGGGTTTTAGCGAGTACCGCTTGTTTCATCGGGCTAGCCCTGGCTTGGATGAGCCTTCCATGAGCCTTATTTTTCAAACCCTATCGTTACCCTCCAGCCCTCAGGTTCGTACGTAAGCAAGGGTCGTAACGCTTCCTCGCATCGGGGCAATTTCCACGTGTCCGTCTCTGGGGGCTGGGATTAGTTAGGGCTTGGCCGCCACATTGGTTCCAAGATAATGACACTCCTCTCGCCTTCTCGCACTTATTTCTCCCCATTCCTTTAGTTTTGTTTCTTTCTTAAACATCCTCTCGCTTCAAGGTGCCTCCGATCTGGTGACCTTCGTTAAGTCTTTCTTCCCGCGTCTTTTCGATAGCCTTTCCATTGTATTCCCTGGCCACTCAAGGCCTTTATTCCTCGTTTCTTTTCCAGCTATATCAATGATACGAGGCGCTAGGGTTAGGTTAGCCAAGTTTTGTTTTATTTGTTTTCATCATGGGTCCAGGTCGTTCTTCTTCTCTGCGCATCGATGGTGACTCTTCGGCTATTGGGCTCGGTTCCTGACGGTCCACCAAGGTGTCTCCGACCACTCGACCTGGGTCAACTTCGAGATGTCCTGTAGGTGCTCTCTTCCCTCGACAAGGGCGGGTGGAAAAGTAAACCCGACAGACCCCGGGGCTTCAAAATAATTTCAAGATCCGCCATCCAACATGCTCTAACCTGTGGGACCTAGTAAGGTCGGGTCCCCGCACTTGTGGCCACCGCGTATGCACAGCCTCCCTTCGGCCTGGGTGTGGTCCCCTCGATCGCCAATTCTAAGATGGTGTGCTTCTTCATGGCCTTCGATAATGGTCTCGGCCTCCCCGCATCCCTTCAGTGGGTTTCATAAAGACTTCAATGTTTGTCCCCTAACTCACGCCCAATGGTCAGTATCTTGGTTGGTCTCGTTGGTTTCTTTAGACGTGGGGCCTTGTCCCTAGCTTAGCCTCGCTTCCTTACCTCTTTTAGGCCCAAGGAGACATCCGGGAGGGCTTTATTTTTCTAGGCACTGGCGCTCCCTGCTGTACCTTTCTTTTCTCCCTCAAAGAACCGACTTAGGTGATTTGAGTGGGCACCCGCGGCCCTCCGACCCCCTTTCTTTCTCTTGAGCCATAGTTGCATCCTACTTCCAGCCCGCACGATCTTAGGAAGCTTGCAATCTAATCCATCGCAATCCGTGTCCTACTAACGATCCCTACATGCCTCCAAAATGGGGCCTGTGTGGCTTGAAAAACATCATCATTTTCTATTTATAACACTTTATTTTCTCAATTCTCAAGGTTTTTATTATGATTAAGGATATCATAGGATAGAAGTGTCATTAAAATGAAAGTAAATATATTTAAAAGAAAACTTTTTTAATTTAGGATATAAATGACAAAGTCCTGAAACTTCAAGATTTAAATTGTTATTTTCCCTAATAATAATAACAAAATAAAGATGTTAGTTAGAGATCAAATCTAATAGATTAAACGCCCCTTTGAACCATATGAAGTGACAAAGTATGAATAAGCTCATATAGTCTCTGGGTATAATAAATTTTAGATAATTATTATAATAATAATAATTTATAATGGATATGTTCAAATTTTCATATTAGTATGATTGCAAAGGGTAATTAAGTTTTCTGGTTAAAACCCTTCATTTCTTTTAAACACCCTAGTTCAAATCTCAGCAACAACTCCTTTAAAATTACTATTCTTTTATACCACATAAACAAAGGCAAGAATAAGAGGACAAGAAAGGCCATTCCGAACTCCAAAGACAACGTATAAAGGGCTTTGTTTGTTTAATGATAATGCAGAATTCACGCGATAACTAATGCGAGTAATCGAGTAATCGATTATAAATTATCATTGCGTTAATTATTTATATATATATATATATATATATATATATATATATATATATATTAGACTATGGTTTCTGTTTTTGAAAACTATTCTTAACAATAATTTTTGAAAACATAGAGAACATAATTTTGATATTCTTTGATAATTATTATTGTTATCTAAATTTAGTGCTTTTTGTGCTCTCAATGTTTTTCTGTTAGAACATGTATAAAAAAACTATTTATTACATCTTATTAAAAGACTATTTATTACATATGTAAAAACAAATTATTACATGAATAAATATTTTCAACATCATAGTTGTTGAATATCTTATTTAATTGTATTAATATATGTTTTATTTTTATCCATTACTATAAATTGTAAAAAAATCTATTTTATGATAAAATAAAAAATAAAATAGTTGTATTAGGATTCTAATTTATGTAAAATTCAAAAAGTTTTAATTACCGTAATAAAACCTAAAATATTTTATAATCTTAATATTCATTAAATTCAAATTTTATCAAAATTATGAAGATAAAGGATTTTAATGTATTTATAATCTCATTTATCTATCATTAAATAAAATTACGCTTTTATAAAATTATATATAATTACTAAAAAAAGATCATTTATATATTATATAATAAGATTTAAAAACAAAATAATCAAGAAATCATTGTACATTCCCATATAAATGGGGAGATAAAGATAAAAAGGAAAGTTTGATATTTGTATAGGAGTGTTTAAGAAAAAGCTACGATTTGTAGCTTTTTTCCATCGGCTCTTGATTAGCCCTAATCAGCTATTTGATTAAGTGTCTTTACCAAGCAACTTACAAAAGATGATTGAGGGTGAATAAGTTATCAGCTCCTGATAGCTACCCCAATCAACTCAACCAAGCAAGGGTCAAAGAGTAAAGAATATGCTTGAGAGCATGAACTTAGAAGCACATGTCAAGGATGATGAATTTGACAACCTAATGAACTATATAATAGAAATCACGCTTATCTAAAAATTTGTTTGGGCGGTAGCTGTTGAGAAGCATTGATTAAATATATACTTTAAGGTCATACCTCAGATCACCAAATGAACAGGAAATTCTTGATTCCTTATGGAATAGCTACCCTTATGATCACGCAATAACTTATACAAAACTTGTTAAGGAATTCATCAGAGTATGTGAATTGGGTTTTAAGGAAGATTGATAGTCTTGCATATGGTGTGCCCATTTGAAAAGGAAGAAACCTAAAGCTTGGTATCCCAAGTTACCAAAAGTCAAATATGAATTACCTTTGGATTTGAAGAAAAGATTTAATGATTCCATTTCTGTTCATTTCATGCGGTTGTCTTAACTTTATGTTTGTTAATTACATGAAATGTTTAATCGTGATTGTTAACTTTTATGTCTTTAGTTTGATGTGCATTTATAATACTTTATCTTTGTATAAATTTACCCTGCAATGCTTTGAATTTATTGCAGTAACAAGGATGATATCACTCCAACTTGATGCTAATATCTCCCTAAAACCAGAATTGTAGCTTCCTGCTCTCTATGCACCGTCCCTAAGAACCTTGGCCCATCTAGAAATAATATGTATATAAAAATAACTAAATTTATTGATGCGCATTATACATGCATGGAACGCATTTTCACCGGTTACCTTAAAATTGAAATGACTATTATTATAAATTTTATTTTAGATAAATATTGTGATTTTAAAGTCAATTTCATGTTGATACCTTCAAATCTCAAGGGTTTTTTTTTTTTTTTTTTAAAGTATTTAAGTGTGCTCATTTTTCTATTATTTTTAATAGGAATATTTGATGATGACCGTCTAAATGTTTCATTGATAAAATTATAGAGAAATTTCGAATTGCAATAAGCACTTTCTGGAAGTGTCCAACTTGGTGGGCGTTATCCATAAGACGTGCAACCTTTTCAAAGAAGGTCTGGACACCACCAACAATGACCATAGCTTCAAAAAGCACCTTGCTTGTGAAAAAACTTCGTTAAAAGGATTCTTGGTCACTGGAAGGGATCCATGAGAGAGCAGACTGATCAACCTTAAGAGGATCACCCTCAAGAAGATGAGCATTAGCAATGATGATATCACCCTAGTTTGATGCTAATAATACCTTTAAATTTGAAGGTTTGTAAGTATTAAAGTGTGTTCACTTTTATAATCTTCAACATCTTTCTAGTTTGCTATTGCTTTCTTATCACACATTTGCGTCAATACTTCGTAAGCGTCGAAGATGCTGTGCTCTTTTATCTGTGTTTTCAAATCCACAACCACTAGCTTCTAATCAAACACCCCTTTACTAACTTTGGAAGTTTTTTACTAAGCAATGTGCACTAGGTACACCTTACTTTGTTATCATTTGCGGCAAACTTCCTCTTCTTGGAGAGGCCTGTCTATGGTCTTAACTGTTATTATTGCTTTCTTTTTCCTTTTATACGATGACATTCGTGAGCATGTGAGACAAATGCATGGAGTTACCATGGTTGATGGGAATGGCCATAGTTATAGGAATAACTTCAGAATTGTGTTCTCCTATCTATGTCACTTTGATCGTTTGATGTTCAGAACTATAAACCACACTAATCTAAAAAATTTATTGCAAACAGAACTGATATTAATCATCCAAAAACCAAATGCGCCTATTCTAAACATGGCGTTGAGACTCAGCATTTATTGATGAGTTTCATGGTATAGAAGTGAATCATTATCTCGTTTGGTTTGGTTCATCATGTACAACGCTTAAAACAAAATATCAATCATCATATGGAACGCACCGACGCGGTCCTGAACGAGCACCTTGATGGTTTGTATGTCAAAAAGAGGTCGTCACCTGATCAATTTTTATTCTGCCAACTTTTGATTAACCATCCATCCAAAGTACAAGCTCCGGTCAAAACGGGTCAAAATTGGTCAAATATTAAAAATTAAAATTAATAATAATTAACAATTTTATAAAATTTATATTTCGTAAAATAAACTTTTCTTTGAAATGCTTATAGTTTATACTTATGTTATTACAAGATTATATAAAATAAATTATTTTAGTTATATTTATATATTTTTATTTATTTTAATTTATTTTTTATACTAGTATTATTTTATTTTATTAAAATAATTATTTAATAACTATTATTTTCTATAAACAACTATTTTCTATTTTTCATTAGAAGAACTAATATTTTTAAAATAATTAGAAAATATTATATAATCATTAAAAAAAATTTAAAATAAAAAAAGGGCCAAAATAGGTTAAGTAGATTGACCTAATCTAACCCCTACTCGGCCACAAACTAATTCAGGCCAGCCTAATGTCTTTGCTCTATTCCTGATCACAGCCCTAATTTATTTTCAGCCATTGGGGGTTCCTAATTCTATTCACAGCCACCTTTTCCTCTCTAGCTTCGATCCTCAAAAAATGTATGCTAAAATGGGCCGATGGGCCTCTACGAATCACCCACTAGGTTAGTGATGGCTTTATTGCTCATCTTCACAAACAAATAAATATTAATGATATGTATGCATATATTTATTTTAGACATTTTTCTTCCATTTTTAATATATTTTCACATTTTAATATAATACATATTTTGTTCAAAAAATTAAATTATTAATATTATTATATACAAATTATTAGATAATTTTATAATTTTATAATTTTATAATATATTTAAAAATGTTTAAAATTTTATTTTAATTTTTTAATAAAAGATAAATTATATATTTATTATATCACTAGTTTGACTGCGATTCGATCATCGATCTGATAAATGAATCATGAATTGATAATTTTTTTAGGCTCAATCACCAATTTTGATTTTAAAACATTGATTTTAGTTGAATGAAAAATTGAAATACAGAGGTGGGGTTTGATTTTTTTTTTTTTTTGCATAATAGAAAGGGTTAAAATATTTAGGTGAGGTTTGTTTGTTTCTTTACTTAATTCTTAATAGAACTCAAAAATGAAATAGTATTTAATTGTATTTTTTTGAAAAGAAAATTAATTTTATTGATTCAAACTAGCAATACATTAAAAGAAACATAAAATTAAAATCGTTAAAAACCATAAATGATGAAACAACATTCAGCTTAATAACATAATAAATCGACTTAAAGCCTACACTTTTGATAGTTGAGCCTGCACATTTGATATTACAATTGTGATTAGAATACCTATTGTAAAACCTAGGGGAATTTGAACTTTTCCCGAAAAATGGCAAAACAGTAAATTTCCATTACGATACGGGTTGTAAACTTGAAATTTTTCTAAATCTCAAATGGTTAAAAGGGCCTCATCATTGGATTCGTTTCGCAAAATCTAGTTACCTAAACGAATTTTTTCGGATTCTGAAATAGTTGAATTTTTCACGTTTTTTGGGGTGACGGGTGTTTGGTGACCCCCAAAAATGAGATTTTTAAGAAAATCTTGAAAATTGGAAAATAATTTAAATAAAGTTTACATAAAATAATTTGAACTTGAATCGGGATGAAATTAATCACTTTGGGGTAAAAACGGACCCAAACAAGTGGCGCGACATGGGTCAAGTCTTTAAGTTATAGATAAGGTTAGAAAAATAAGATTTTTGGGGAGAAAATATATCATTTTTCTAGTTTGGCTTATAGAGAAGTAAGAGGGAGAGGTTATGAGAAGTCCAAGACTTTTTCGGCAATCCCTGAGTTCAATAATTGAAATTGCCGCAGCCAAGAACTAAAGTCCATCTCCTAATTTTGTGCAGCTACGCACGCAGTACCAAAAAAAGAAGAGTTTCACCTTAGATCCAAAGGATAAGATTTGGGGAAATCAAAGGTTTTGGGTTTAGTAGGTGTTCTTGAGGCCTCCTACATTTCTACTACATTCAAAGAGGTAGGGTTCTTCCTACTTTGGTTTATTTCTACCTTTGGATTGTTTTAGGGGCTGTTTGGATTAAAAATTAGGAACTATTTAAGGGTATGTTTAGCTGGTTTTATGGGAAGTTTAAGAGCCTGTTTTGCTAGTTTTATAACTAGTTTAAGAGCCAGTTTGGATATGTTTTTATGGCATGTTAAGGGGCTATTTGAGGTTGTTTTTATGGCATGTTTGGAGCTATTTTTAGGGCCTGTTTGGTTGGCTTTATGGCCAGTTTAAGGGTCCGCTTAATGGTGCAGGCCTATTTTTAAGGGTCGTTGGGTCACGTTTTTATGGCATGTTTGGAGCTATTTTAGGCCTGTCAGCCGGCTTTACGCCAGTCTACCCAAGGGGCCGTTTGGGGGTCGTTTGTAATGCTTTTATGTGGCATTTTATATGTCAAGGCATTTGGCCTTTGAGAGTATGGGTGTTATTGCTTTGATTTTGTAATAACATGCTTATTGTTGGTTTATAAGTACAATGTTGATATGTGTGTATCAATATATTGAGACATTGGTATGAGTGTTTATTTGGAGATTACATGCATATGATATAATGTCCATGATATATGGTGAAATGTATGATTTAGGGTCATCTATGTGGTATCTTATTACATAAGTGTGACACAATGGTGCATTACATTACATATGCACGAGGACATCGCATTTCATGAGTGTGAGTGCATGATTGAGATCAAACACCACATTTTGTGATTGATAAGTGGGCTCGTTACCGTTGGATGAAGTTCAAAAGAGTTGCACGGTTGCATTGACATGGAAAACTTGTGTCATGTAATAGCAAGAAGAGCTAACACTTTCAGAAAGACTGACACCGGTTTATACACCCGACTAATAAAAAGTCCAAAAGTGTAATAGGTGTATGGACGGTGGTAGGCACTCCAAACCGCTACCTAGAAAGACACATGGGTTTTGTTTATAAAGTGATCATTTGATGAAATTCACTAATAACGGATTTTATTACACGCTGATATTTAAAATGTGATGGAGTTGGTAACACTGTATGGTGCATGAGTGTGTCTCATCTCATTTCATAGCATGATATGTAGAATTCCAACCTAGAATTTGCATATTCTTACTTGGAATGTTGATGTGAATATGAATTGTCAAGTGTGAACATTGCATGTGAACTTAGGTGGGGAGTAGCCTTTGTAGGAATTACACTATTGGGCGTGGCTCACCTTATATGAGGAAAACATTTCAAGTCCGGGATATACGCTAATGGACGACTCTCATCCTGGGCCGAAAGGGTGAAGAAAGCCGACTTGTGGCTTTTATAATTCTTTTGTAATATTTTTTTTGAGCAAACTAGTTTTGACATGTATCTTTATATAAAAGAGTTGTAATTGAACTCATATGAACTATTTTTAATATACCCTTGCATGTTTTTATATAAATGTGGATAAATTTGACCCGTATATTAATTTTTACTCATAAATGGATCTATGCAGCTATTATACGTGTTATATTGGGTCTCTTGATAATGTGATTGTATATTGTACAAGTGAAGTTTTCTTGATAGAGCTCCCTATACAAAGGAAATTATTCGATTTTTGTTAAATTATGATCCCTGAATATGACACAGTCTTGCATGGTATCAGTTACAACGATATTCATGCTTTCCGCGGCCAATAAGGAGTGATCAACGGAATTTCTGATACTTTGAGCTGTCACACCTTAGTGAATTCGCTTTATGTATCATCGACGACCATTAATTATCACCAGCGACGGATATAATTTGCTCGTTTAAATCATCGATATGCAAATAAATGTCACACCAACACGATGAAAATCAAAACGTTGTACCAAGACAACACAACCACATGCATGTGCATCAAAGTGCCAACAACCACATGCGCACTAAGACGATAACTAAATCATCAAGACACAACCATTTTATTGAGAAAGAAAATGATGGAAAGAGGCCAGAGAATTGGGTGATTTGTGTTAATAATGACCAAAAAATTGAGGAAAATGGCTGTATTTCAAAGTTGAGAGAAAAAGAAAAATTATAGTTTAATGTATAGAATATTAGTAAAAATCTATTCATAAGCAAAATCCTACGAGGAAATAGTATTTAATGGTGATAACCGTTGAATTGTTTTTTTTTAATATTTCATTTCTATTAAGCATTAAAAAAATTTAAAAAAAAAAGTCAATAAGCTCAAATGGTTAAAGAGTTAGGGTGAACTTATGAAGGAGAGGGGTCCAGAATTTGAATACTTGGGGAAAAAATTGTGAGTATGTAGAATTTTATAATGTAATGTAAAATGAATAGATGTAAAAAAAAAAATCAATATATTCCTCTTTCCATTTTAAAAAACCTAAATATTTTTTTTTTCAGCAAATATATATAAATATAAATTAAATTATGGAAAAGTAGAAAAATTAATAATTTGTAGTCTTGATAGCAAATTGCTTTCACTAAAAAGCTAAGAAATAAACACCATGCATCGAGTGGAAATGAAATGTTGGAACGTAGTTAAGCCGATATGAATGAAAAAAAAAAAATACTACAATGATTCGGAGGGAAACAAAATAAAAAATAGAAAAGATAGAAGTCTACAAGTTATCTTTTAACAAAATTAAAGACGGAGACAATGTCAAAAAAAAAAAAAATTAAAGAGGGAGACCATTTTTGGAATCTGATAAAAGGTATAAAATTACAAATCCAACAAACTCCACACATGCACAGATACAGGGAATTAAGGGCGAAACTACAAAAAAGGAGAAAGAAAAATTATACAGAAGATAACAATGGGAGTGATAAGGATCTTAAGAAGGGGCTTCCAAGAGCCAACAGTCTTCTTCCAGCGATATCATGCCCAAATGAGATGGATCCTCAAGCATCATCTTAGCTACCAAGTATCCGGCGATGGACCACGTCTGAAACTTACGAGCCTGCTTTCCGATATACCGACCAAGTTTCCCGTCATAGTACTCCGGCCAGTTATCTTTTGACAACCGACTCAGCCAGTTCAATGGCTCGTCTTGCAATCTGGGGACGTCCGGTCTTAATGCATGCCGCCGTAAGAAGCCATATAAGCACTGTAATAACCAAAGGCAATGTTAAAATATATAACATATGTATAGTATACCAAAATTGAGTTCGTCCATATCTCCAAGCGGGGCTGTGATTTGGGTTTATAAACCCCAATCTCTTTACTACGATACCAAAAAAAATTCGTGATACTTCATAACAAACTTTATAAGATTTGGATCACTCAACTCTAATAAAATGGCAAAAAACAATTACAATTTATTTAAAAAGCTATGACCAAAAGACTTGAAACCAAGGTCAAATCCTTTAATTTAAAAAATATTTGATAAAAAAAAGTAAAATATTTGATAAATGGTCCAATAAATTTTAGGTATGATTTCAATAAATCTTAGATACAATATCGTAGCCAACACATATGATAGTCTATGCCCAAGGTTTACAGAGACCGGTTGGACCTTTCATCAAATACTTCGTTATCATCTTTATCAAATATTTTTGAAATCAATAGACTTGATATGGATTTTTGGTCTTTTGATCAAGTTTTTCAAATAAATTGAAACGAAAACCCCATAACATAACATGGTTTTCCCAAACAATTAAATCAAAATCTAAAGAGTTTTACTTTTACCTGGCCAGGATCCACCGTTGTGGTAACTCCACCTTGTATTCTTGGGGTCACAACCAGTGACAATTCTCCATTCATGACCTTCTAACGTGGGATAACAAATCTTAAGCGGCATTTCCCCAACCAACTCTTCCCACCGTGATTCAATAAGATCCATGATAGCCGAAGACTGCTCAGGGGTTGCCAAAGACGACAAGATCGCAACACAATTTCCCAAACAAAACCAACGGAAATCCATTTTCGCCGGACTTACATTTCCGATGAAGTAACCACCACGACTGGGCATGAAATCGAACACCCAATCCGGAGGAGAATCGGGCATCACATTGAACTTATTAACCGCCGTGTGAGAATACTCCTCTGTTTTATACCGGTATATGTCATTGAGCTGCTTCATGTCAAGCCAAAAATAGCTCTGCATGTGGTAGCTTAAAGCGTGAAGGCGTTTAGCTATTCGCTCCGCCAACTCCTTTCCTTCATCATCTTGCTTAAGCAACAGCAAAGCGCACCTTAAGGCCATAAAGAAAAGTGCTTGTATTTCAATAGGATACCCATATACACCCCACGAAGTTACACAAACAACAATAAACCGGGACTAGAGAATTCAACCCATAATCATATCACAAACTCAAAAGGAGTTCATATGACTAAGGGAAAATTCTGTTTGGAGCACTTGGAATTTAAATAATATCTCATTTAGACTTGAATTTTAAAAATTGTGATTTGATTAAAAAAGACCTTCTAAAAGCCCAATATCGAAAAATTTGACCCTTAATCCATTTTTGGCATAATTCTAAAAAAAAAACTCTCCTTGTTTTCTTACAACAATAACCTGTTTTTTAAGGAGATAATATAAATATATGAATAAAAATGGGCATTTTTATCCAAAATAGGTTATTTTTCAAGGAAAAATATGGGAAAAGTTTTTTTTTTTTTTATAGCAAAATTATGGGAAATGTTAGAATCACAAATTTTGAATTGTTGATATCTTTAACAAATATTTTTGTAAAAAATCCAACATCAATACTGATTCAAATAAGATTTCAGACAGTTTAGAGCTTAATGAACTTTAGGCACTACCTTTTCAAACTGCAATACTATCACAGATTATTATAGTAGTACCTAGGATTGATTAAGATATTTCTTAAGGTTCATTAAGGTAATACCTAAAGTTCATTTGATTAAAAAAAAAATTTCTCTAGCCTTATTGAAGCTGGATTTTTGAAAACTTCAAATCTAAAATGACATTATTTGTAAATCAGTAGTCTGAAACACAGTTTTCCCAGTGACTCTAACCATTCTGCGATCGATCATACAACACCCGTCCGCACAGAGCAGAGTTGGGAATGTATCAAAGCCTTCGGAAGAAGACGCCAAACCAGGATGAGGCGCATCCCCCTTTGGCATTCAGGCATCTCGGCTAGGAAGAGTCGCCTGTGGACTGTATAGGCACAGTAGTATGATCCACCAAAATCCTGAATCGACAGGGGGTCACTCTTCAATTATATATGAGTCTGCAATTAGAGTCTCATAGTTCCTGACCGGGTCGTGAAATACTTTGAAGCTTGCTGGCATTACTCCTTCTCCTAGCTTGAACTGGTCAACCTTTTTCTCCCATGATTGGAGACGAAGAGTTTTCAGAATAAAATTCTTTACTATTTCAGGCTCTCCATTCATCAAGAAAGCCAAAGCACTAGGGACAAAGTCCCTCAAAAACACCTGCCAAATAGAAGGAGTTAGCACCTACAGGCTACAAGCATCAAGTATTATAGTTGAAGCTAGCTTCAAAGTCAGATAATACTAATTTAAGAACATAAGATAAAGATGCATTAAGAGTGATTAGACCAATTATTATGCCTAGGATGAGAAACAATCTTTTCACTATACCATAGAGAATATTACACAAATAAAAATACTTGTAATTGAGTTCACGAAGCCTTCCATTGTGTCTGTAAACTCCTTCACTCCATTGAGTATATCCAGCTCCTCCCTTTTGTACTATACTCTCTTTACAAGCTCATCTCTATCTCCTAACTTTTTCTCATTATAATCCAAAATATTTATAGTGATATTCTTAAAAACTTTTTTTATTCTTTAAAGAATTTTTTACTTGTCTATAAGAAAGTCTAATATGACAATAAGCAGTAGTTATAATATGAAGGGGAATGGTAGGGTATTTAGCACAAAAACCTTTTAAGTTCGATGATGATGATGATGAAAGCAAAGTGACATCAATAGGTAGGGATGGCAACTGGGTGACCCTATCCTGATCCCGCCTTGTTTAAGTTTGATCATTACAGGGATAAAAATATCCGATATATCGGCGATATAGGGATAAAAATATCCGATATATCGGCCTATATATCGTCAATATATCGGATATCGGTGATATTTGACATGATATCGGCAATCGATAATCGTTTGAGGAAAATCGTGATATCGTGATATCGTAGATATTTTGGTTTGTCTCGATATATCGTAGAAATATCGGGTATACTTAACTTCACCTTGTGGCGTTCATTTAATTTTCGGTAAAATATTATAGATATATCGGGATATATCGAGGATATATCGGCGATATATCAGAGATATATTTAAATTTTCAAATTTGAAATCCTGACTTAATCTAACGGTTATGGATTAATCCCAATAGTTTAAAGAAGATCTAGCGATTGATTTGCATGAAAAATTAATCCGAATCTTATAATTAAATTCTGAAGATTTTTGACCGTCAAGCGGTATTTTGATCGAAAAATCTACGCAATACCTCTAAAATCATTAATTTGATCCTGGAAGTCTACATCTTTCCATGTCCGATGCTTCATTTAACTCCATTTTTTCTTTGTGATAATTAATATTATACTTTCATATTTTAAATTAGTAATTTAGTAATAATATATTAATAAATTAACATTTCATTAATAATATATTAATAAATGTTAGTTAATATTTGAAATGAACATGTTGATGAATACTGATTTATATGTTCGAATCTGAAGCCTTCTTTAGTATGAATATTGTCTTTATCAAGATGAGATCCCTCTATCAAATTTTGCAATAGAGTTACATCGATCTTCATTTTGATTTTAAAAGCTTATTGTAATGTAATTTCAATGTATGTATTTGATTATTAATGTCATTTTTATACTTTTAGAAAGTATTTTCATGAATTTTAAAATATTTTTGTTAATTTCCAATATATCGATATTCATGTAAAAATATCCATCGATATTTCTCCGATATATCCGTAAAATTCAAGTACCGATATATCCGTCGAAACCGATATTTTCATCCTTGGATCATTAGCATGTTTGTTTGGTTCAACTTTTTTTTTTTTTAATGTTTAAAAATGTTAATTTTAATAATATAAAATTAATATATATTTTTATAAAATAATTAAGCTATCAAATTTTTTTATTATAATTTGTTTTATTATAATTACATATTTAAAGATTTAAATTATTTTTGTATATAATTGGGTGAGATAGGGATAATCATAAAGTAATAACCGAACCAAAATCTGAATTTAGAAAAAAAATATAAAACCTGATAAAAATCCGATAAAAATCCGATTATGTTCATTCCATACTCACCCGAAAAATCCCACACCATTGTCATTGGCATATTATGAGTGAATACTGATTTGGTAGTAATTTAACAAGACAATTCACCTGATCATAGTTAAGTTCGTCAGAAGAATGGTCTATTGCAGCGACGGTCCCAACCGGTTGCCGACGGAAGTAAACCAGTGAACGCCTCAAAGCCTGCCATGCATCCGTGAACACTGGATGTGGCGCAAAGCAATGGTTCGATCTGGGTGTAGTCAAACTAGACCTAACAGAAGGTGAAAATGTGTGATCCACAAAATGAAGTGGCGATAAAGTGGAAGACAATTCGTTGATTGACTTCTCTTCAAATGACCTATTCCTCTCTATGCTGATGGGTCTGGGTCTGTCCAATAACCTCAAAAAATCAGAGTCATCGATTTGAACAATATTGTTGGACACTCTTTCAGGATTTTTCACACTTCCATTTGAATACACATCCATGATAACTGGAGACATTCTTGATATTTCAGAATCAGAGAGAGAACTAAGAAAGAGAGACCTAGGAAGCGCCTTGAAGCACGTGAGTTTCCGACAATTTTAATGAAAAAAACTATCATCCGGATTCAGTTGGGTATTTATAGGTGAAGCTGACCTTGTACGCCGGACAATGTCTTAGGAAAAGCAACCAAGCTCTTGTCCTTTTCAATTTTGAACTATAAACCCGACCCGAAAAGAGTTAGTTACAGAATGGAAGGTACCGAATCTCCATGATAAACTTGTTGAGGGTGGTGGACAAACATAGGAAGGTTGTCCTTGTTATCAACGATCTTTGGAGATTCTCGGGAGGCCACCGCCGTCTACCTATTCTAATCATTTGACAACTAAAGTTTCTGTCAATTATGTCCGTATATTAGATATAAATAAGTAGTTTTGCATTTAAATACCATATCATATGGAAAACATGATTTCCATATTAAAGCCAAAATCCTACGTGGCAATAGAGCTAGGATTCAATGTCAGTGGGGTTAAGATTAAGTTATGTGAGCTTTCATTATTTAACACTCCTATGTTTCAATACAATGTCTTAATCTTGTTAAGTTTCAAAAGGCAACTATTTGCGTTTAGGTTCGATTTTTCCAAAATGAAAATGGAGATTTTTTTTTGGAAATTTTTTTTTTTTTTTACAATTAGGGTATATGTTCTTTCTTCCTGGCTTGAGCTTAGGAGAGAGCTAGTCGTTTAACATGATATCAAATATTGGTTTTGTAGGTTCGAAACATCTCCTTGTAATTTGAATATTTGATCATCATTTGTTTATTTGAAAGTTCATGATGGTTTGTTTGACTCTCCATTGTATGAGACCTCACGTGAGAAAGGCTGTGAAATATAATATTCATGTCATCCAAAATCACTGTAGGCTTGATATTTTGAGAATTGGTCTTTAGACTTAAGATCATTGGTAGACCACAACTCCAAATTATAGGAGTTGGGCTACAACTTTGCTACATTATACATGTCTATAATACTGGACTATTGTGTTAGACTTTTCTTTAGCAAGCCCAAACATGGGCAAGCAATATGGAAAGTCAAGTGGCCTATATATGATTACTAATTAATGGTTTAATAAAATAAAGAATAATATCTTTGGTCAATAATTAATAAAAGGTAATTTCCTAAATTAACACCCTTGATGGAAGGTGTATTTAAAGAGAAACCATTATAGGAATTGGTCATCTCTCAACCCATACATAAAGTTTTCTCTCCGTCAAAGAAGACATGTCAAACCTAAAGGGGTCAAGAGGGAGAAACACAATTCTCGGTGATTGCACTATAGAAATCTACTATACTTGTCATGGATCAAGGTATACAAAGACTTGTTTTATTATGTGATTGTGAAAATCATTATGTTCAAAAATCTTAACTAGTCTTATGGGTTATGTATTATTTGATAACAAAAGGTTAAAGCTTACATGTGATATAAGGGCTTTGATTGAGAACTCGTGATTTTCTATTAATAATTTATTATATTTTTATGTCCGCTACGTTTTTTTATACCATACATTGTTCCGATCGCTTATTGTGTAGATTTTACATACACAAGATCTGAAACCTTTCTTGTCCTTATTTTATTATGTTTTATGGGGAATGACGTTAATATGTGAATGTTCTCGTGGATCATGCAAGTGTTAAAAATTTTCTTTGTCGGATAAGAATAAGAGAGACAGTATGATGAAATGATGATGACTATCACTAACTTATGTTAACAAATTTTGTATTGCAAGTGGAAAGCAACTAATGTTAATAAAAGGAAAGTAAGTCCCATTATCATACTATTAACAAATTTATACTGCAAGCAAAAAAAACAAGTAATGTTAATAAAAGGAAAGCAAATCCCTTGTTCTAAATGACATTTATTGTTTTGAAGTTGAAATTCTTTGGTTTCTTTCATTCTGCCGATTTTTTCATCCACTATCAACTTTATAAATTACAACTTCAGTTAACATGCTTGCCACCATTTTCAGGTTCGATTTTCAATGGATGTTTAATGTTTCTCGATTTTGATTTTACAAGAGGAACGTATGCTTATGACAGATTCTTGATTTATGCTTTGCAAATAAATCTATATCTATGATATATTATAGATTCTCGATTTACGTTTTACAAAGGGAATATATGCATATAATGTTTTATGGAACTTTTAATGCTAATTATATATGTATGTGTTATAAAGTTAATATTAAGATTATTATATAATTTTAATTTGATATCTATGTTATGTATAATTTGTTAGTCACCAAAGTGACCAAATTAGAAAGGTTTATGGATGTCAAATTAAAATATATTCAATTACTCATGTTTATGTGATGTTTATAAATGGAATGACATCATGGGATATATGAGATACATATAATTGATGACAATTAATGTGATGTATGTTACATAAATTATGATTTTGTCTATTATTAATTGCATTTATTTGCTATATAATTGTTGTTAGTTTCTATTAATGTACAAACTAAATAAATTGAATTCTTTAGCTTTATATAATGGTGATACCTTTATGAAAGAATGATTAATTGTACTACTTGTGGTCATAAAATTTACGTGGATTATCTTATGTTATGGTAACAATAATAATATTATGAAGTTTATAAGTTATCTTATGTAATTATCTCTTATGTTTGATAATGATATTGTCAAGGTTTTACATGACGTAAAGCTTAATTTAATTTGATATTTATATTATGCATATTTGTAGTCGTCAAAGTGACCAAACTTTGTCTTTGAATATCAAATTATAAAACTTTCATTAATAATTTTGTTTTATTTGATATTCATATTATGTTTGTTTGTAGTCATCGAAATGAACAAACCTCAATGTTTTGAATATCATAATTATTTATATTACACAATTGAAACTCACTTATAAATGGTTCATTAACCACCAAAGTGACTGAACCCGAAAGTTTTATGTGCATTAATTATTTAATATTATTATTGATTACCTATCATGAAATGCTTATAAATGATGTGATGTAATGTCATATAGAATTTGATCAAATTGTCATGAATTAAAGATCATTTTATTAAAAGGTCTTTGTAGGCATCCCAGATAGCTGCCAAGTCCAAATGGCTACCACTTGCCAGCCATCAAAAAGGGGTTTTCTCTTTTGGCTTTAGGTAAATAAATGAGCTTTTTTAGGGTTTTGAAGGGGAGCATTTATCTAGGCATTGAGCCGTCACTTTGGAGAAGGGATCTTAGGACGAGAGCTTTTTTTTTTCCAAAAAAAGAAAAAAAAAAGAAATACAGGTTTTTCTAAAGGGAGCTAAAGAAGAATACAAGAGTAAGTAGAAGAGAGGAAATGGAAGATGGGTGTGCAGTCTTTGTTTGTAGAATCATGGATTAGAGAGACGCAAGAGGCTTCATGTGCATTAATTATATAATATTATTAATGATTACTTATCATGAAATGCTTATAAATGACGTGATGTAATATCATATAGAATTTGATCGAATTGTTATGAATTAAAAATCATTTCATTAAAAGGTCTTTGTAGACATCCTAGATGGCTGCCACTTGCCAGCCATCAAAAAGGGGTTTTCTCTTTAGGCTTTAAGTATATAAATGAGCTTTTTTAGGGTTTTGAAGGGGAGCATTTATCTAGGTAGTGAGCCGTCACTTTGGAGAAGGGATCTTAGGATGATAACTTTTTTTTTTTCAAAAAAAAGAAGGAAATCCAGGTTTTTCTAAAGGGGGCTGAAGAAGAATACAAGAGTAAGTAGAAGAGAGGAAAAGGAAGATGGGTGTGCAGTCTCTGTAAGTAGATTCATGGATTAGAGAGGCGCAAGAGGCTTCAAGGTAGGTAGAGAACTTGGAGACGAAACCCACCTTCAAAACCCATCTTGTAAGTCTGGCTCCATCACTCACTGCTCATACTTTTTTGTGCGTACATCTTGATTTCTCACTTGGGTCTATGTGGAAGAATCAATTAGGGATTGCCTATTATGATTCTTTGTATTGTGTTGTAAATTGGTTTCTCTATTCTTTTTTTACGACTACATGGGTGTTGGGTTTTGATAAAATAGATTTTTTTTTTTTCTGTAATTTTCTCTAAATGCTTGGGTGTTACTTTTCCTGTGATGAACTAGATAATGAATTTATGGATCAAGTCATGTTTTATACCATCTGATATGGTGAGTTTATGATTTTCTTTTGGTCCTTGAGCTCTCATGACAAATTATGGCTGGTGGAATAATGTTACGATCAAAATTCATAGTGGGCATGATTTAGATTTGGAAGCATTGTACTCAGTTCATGATTTAGCAGAAAGTTTTTTTTTAAGGCTCATTTTGAGCGACATTTTGTGATTTAATCTGGCCTTTTAGTTACTTAGTTGTTGATGTATTGTTAGAAGTTCTCAATTTGTAAGTTCTCTACATTTCTAGGTGCAAAAATTTTATGAGTATGGTTTCTCCTTTTTTTGCACCAGTACGCTGGTTTCAGAGGTGACTTTCTAGTGTTATTAGGAGTTTTGTGAAGCCTATAAATAACAATTCTATAAAAGTAATTCCGAATTTGCATAGGGTAGACCCCATTTGAGTGTCTTCTTCTTCTTCTTTTTTTTTTTTTTTTTTAATTTTTTGGCCTTAGAAAGTTTTCTTATTCAGAGCCAAGTTTAGGGTAGAGAGAGGTTACCCAAAATAGGTGAGAGGAGGTTATTCAAATTAGGAGAGAGGGAGAAAGAGAGAGATGAGGAAAGCGCAGAGGCGTCTCCAGATGAGTAAGCTGGTTGGGGTTCCAAAGTTATAAATGGGCACTCCGACGGTATTTTGGAACCACGAGAATGGGATGGTATGTATCAGGCTCCGTAGCCAGATGCCGAATGGTGTTATACATTTTTAATATTTTATTATATTTTTAATATAAAATATATTATAATTTTATTTATTAAATATGTTTATTTTAGTCCTCAAAATGTAATTGATGAAATTATAAAATCAAATATAAAAATTTAAAATTTTGAAATCAACCGCCAAATTTTAAAATATCTAAATTTGGAAATTTTAAAATTTCAAAATTTGAAATTTTAAAATTTGGCGGTTGATTTCAAAATTTTAAATTTTCAAACCCTCAAAATTCCAAGTTTCAAATTTTCAAATTTTCAAAATTTTAAATTTTCAAATTTTCAAATTTTCAAAATTTTAAAACTCAAAATTTCATAACTACAAAATCTTCTATAAATATGATGGTGCTCTCACGATTTCATTCATCCAAACTCGATTGTCTCCATAAACTTCAAATTCTTATGGATACCGTTGATACGATATTTTAGAAGATATCCTCCATTTTGATGAAACTACGATGATGAATAGGATATGCTTTTTAGCGAGAAACGAAAGAAGAAGAGTCGAGGAAGCGAAGGAATAAGCATCGTGGATTCGTTCAGACCCGCGAGGATCATTAAGTAGGTAGTTGAGTTGAAGGTCACGAAGACTCTATCACGATTATTTATCCACGGTGTGTATATGATGCTTTTCGAAGGTTTCGGATGGGTGGTGTAACTGGCCCGGTGTGAGCGAGAATTGGAGCAAGTATGATCGTATTTAGTTCGAAGCAACCAGTCTTTATCGAGGAAATCTCGGATGTCTTGCCTTCCCTCTCAAGGTAACATTTGCTTCCGAATTCTTACTTATGGAACACCAGCAGATTCTATAGATGAATACGTGCGGATTGGAGAAAACGCGCAATGAAAGTCTTAGAAAGGTTTGTCTGCGGTTATTAGCGTGTTTGCGATAGTACTTGAGGCCAAGAGCAATACTTGACATTGCTTTCGATTGCTAGCGATTGGTGAACGGGGCTTTCTGGCATGTTGGGGCGTATCGGCTATGTGGAAGTGGAAGGGTGTCGGGTGCATGGCAGGTATGTACAGTGGGTACCATGAACTTCTGGGTAATTTTAGAAGCTGAAGTGGCTTCTCGAGAGATCTTTGGATATGGCATGCCTTCTTTGGGGCTCGGGATCTCTTAATGACATCGATGTTTTAGAAACGATCCACGTATTTGCAACATTGGTAGAGGTGGTACTCCTCTATTAATTATAGAATTAATGGTCACGTATACAATGGGATATTATCTAGGCGATGGTATTTATCCCGATTGGTCGACGTTTGTGAAAACAATTCCGTAGCCCGCAAAGGATTGAAGAAAACATTATCTTTGCTGACCGCGAGAGTCACATAAGAAAAGATGTAGAACGGGCATTTGGGGTGCTTCAAGCCCGTTTTGCAATTGTACGTGGACCAGCACGTTTTTGGGATGAAGAAACGCTTGCTTATATTATGAAAGCATGCATAATAATGCATAATATGATTATTGAGGATGGAAAGGAGCTCTCGTATAATGATTTTGATGGAAGTGGTGAAAATCGATAGTTAGTATCTCATGTGCATACACGAGTTAGTAGACTTCATTCGAGCTCATCATCGGATTAGGAACTTAATCTGAAGTCATTCTCAATTACAGTCTGATCTTATTGAACATTTATGGCAACGATATGGGCAATAAATTGCTGATATGATGTGTAATTTGAATGTGCAAAATTCAATAAACTAGTAATTTTATTATATGAGTAGAAAGTCGATCTGATAGTAGAAATAATAGTAGAAATCCCAATCACTACATTACAAAGTTCTCTTTCTCATGGTCTCGACTTGAGATTCTCCCGATACTGCGATGCTGTTGGATCATCTAGTTGTGTCAGTTTGCATAATTTGCAATGCTAAACGCTTTTCCTCAAGTTCGTTCCTTTTCTGATCATTAATTAACTGTATCGCTTGTTGAGCTAATTGTTCTGCATGTTGAGCTAATGCTCTCTCCTGTCGCTCAGCTTTTGCATGTGCGAGTTCTATCCTCTGTTGCCATCGCTCGGTTGTTATCGAGCCTTCAGAGTCATTAATGAGGTTGTTTTTATCTTTAGCTTGTTTCTTGGAAGCCTTTCTGCCCAGTGGTCTATCGAGATTGGGGGAGAATTCGTTTTCATCCCTTAAAAAAACGGATTGTTGGGTTGATGGAGAAAACCATTAGGACTCATACTTGTATGACTTTTTGCTTTGTTGGATATAGTATCAGTCCATTTTGCTCTGACTTCAATATTTCGGCAATACTCATCTTTGAAATAGTTTCCCGACGATAAGTGTATGCCGGTTCTCGATGCTTCAACAAGCTAAAAAATTTACAAATGAATTAACGACGTATAAAAAAATTAACATTTAAAAATAGTAATTATATATAAAAATATGAACCTTACCCTTCCATTTATTCTGTTTGTCCACTTTGTTGTCTTCTCTCTGCTTATTTGTAAAATCAACGAATTTTGCATGATCAATGTCCCTTTGTGATTTTCAAGAAACTTTGAACGCTCACATGTGATTTCCTCCATTACTCACAAGTAATTCAAAAATTAACTTTCCAAAAATGACCCTGATTGTTGTTCATTCCCAGTTACTGCATCTTTGCTTGTGTTGAGCCACCACGACCCACAAGGAGATTATCTTCATTTGGGTGAAATTTTTGTCGGCACAATAACTACCGAAGTAGATGCAACAACATTTTCATTTGGTATTTCTGCGTTAATACGTCGGGATTACTCGTCTCTCCAACTTCATCACATACGTTGTCATCGGCTCATTAATAAATTAGTGAGGCAGAACATACGTCTGCGATAAAATCCATCTATAGGAAAAAAAAAAAACCAAAGCGAGAAGTTAATTCGGAAATATTTGTAAGCTAATAAAATAAATTAATTTATAAGTAAAACATTTTATTTTAAATTATTCACAAAAATGTGAGGTTATGGTTTTATTTATTAATAATGTTATTTATAATATTATTTTTTGAAAATAATTAGAAGTTAATTAAAATATTTGTAGGTTAATAAAATAAATTAATTTATATCAAGTAAAACATTTTATTTTAAATTTTTATTTTAAATTATTCACAAAAAATATGATTTATGGTTTTTTATTTATTAATAATATTTTATTTATAATATTATTTTTTAAAAACAATTATAAGTTAATAAAAATATTCGTAGGCTAATAAAATAAATTAATTCATATCAAATAAAAATGTTTTTTTTTTATTTGTATTTGAAAGCATTTACAAAAAAATTATGATTTAAAGTTTTTTTTTTTTTCAATTCAAATACTTAAAACAAGTTTCATTACTTAAAAAAACAAAAAACGTGTTGGGTGGGGTGGGCTTAAAAAAACAAAAAACGTGTTGGGTGGGGTGGGGTTGATCGGCTCTTGGGAATTTGAAGATCGGCTCTTTGGAGAAAAGGAAAGGGGGGAGGGGATGGGTGGAGGGGATGGGTGGAGGAGATGGGGAGAGGGAGGGGAAGGGGGATCGGCGGGGGGTTTGGAGCGGCGGCGGTGGGACCGGTAATTTTCGAAGAAGAGGTTACTGAGTCGGAGATGGCGAGGCGCGACGGTATTTTGGACGGAGACGTCTAGATGAGTCTGTTCTTCCCTTCTCTTCTTAAGCCTGTAGCCATCGGATACGTGTATGAAATATTTCTTTGTGTTTGGTTATTTATAAAATTTTGTATCGGATTGGGAGTTCAAAACATTTAGGTTTTCTCCCAGTTCAAACGGTATGAACGAGGTTGTTTTTCCACTAGAGATTATCTGTTCTTCATGGCGGTACAAAATTTGGAACCCCCAATTTTGGGGGTTCCATTTTGATGATTGAAATGGAATCCCGTTGGAGGGGTATCGCAAGCCAGTTGGGATTAGCGCGTTTGTGATTATTTGATTTGGCGATTGTTATGGCGACGGGTTGGAGATGCTCTAAGCCAGATGAAACATCTGCTGCGAAAACTCCATCTAGAACCGTCGATCTACGAACCTTGCTGACCTTTGAATGGTTGAGTAGAGTGGGAATCGATTATCCTCGCGACAGTGATACTTAATGGATCGGACCCGGTGGTGATTGCTCAGTGTGCTGCCATCGATTTCAGCTTCGTGGAGCAGTTTCAGACGTAGCTGGCTCTAGCCAAATCGGCCTTGGATTACGGCCACGACTTGTTGGGGTGCTCTTGTTTCCCCACTGGGTTGTTGGATGCTATGGTGTTAATGGAGAAGGGAGGGTGTTGCGAATTGGAAAAGTGCAAACCATGACGCCATCCGAGGAGAGAAGTATAGCCGTGTGTATGGAAAGATGATGGAACTTGGAGGGTAATGCCGAGCAGACATGGGTATGGAAACTAGGATCTTGGATGGTTTCCTAACTGACAAGGAGGAGGTTTTCTAAACATATAAGAGCAACTCAATGGAGATTCTGCAAAATGGGAGTGTCAATCTTGTTCTGTGCCGAGCAGTGTTTGGCACCTGAGCAGTGTTTTGCTCAGTGGTAGGTGCGAAATGGAATTGTCGTTTAATAATTAAATGTTTTTATTAAAAAATATAATTAAAAACACTTGGTTATATTTTAACGGGTATATTTTTCTGCCAGTCGTAATTTAACGGATATATTTGTATAGTAACAATTTCAAATTTCAAATTTCAAATTTCAAATTATGTCACTTGAAATTCAAATTTCAAATTTCAGCGTTGAAATTCAAATTTGAAAATTATATGAAAATAAAAATTTTAAAATTATAATTCGATCATAAATATGATAACAACCAATTCTCATGTTTTTTCGTATCCTATCTTACATTCTTTTTAGGTTTTGTATCTCCTTTCTCTTTGAATCCTTTTCATATTTTAAGTTCATCAAGTGATATGAATGCGTTTTCCTAATATTTTAAGGAGAGATCCTCAATATTGAAGAAAGAAGATAATGATGATTTGGATGTGTGTTGTATCTTTGCGATAGAAGGTCCAGAAGAGGGTTTAGTCAGGACGGATAAAGGAAGGCATCGTGGTTGGATTCGGGACGCGAGAGATGGTTAATCGTGATAGAAGCGAGGTCGCGAAAGATTCTATCGTGACTGTTTGCTACCCTTGTGTATATGAAAGTTTTTTTCGAAGGAAGTTACGAATGAGTCATCCTCTTGGTGTAAATGAGGTTGAACAATATGATCATTCGCCGTCAAAACGGTGCCGTTAGAGTTCTCGGTTTATCGTCCCTTAATATGAGGCTAACATAGAATTAACTGCGTCACGGAACACCGGTGATTACGTGGATGAATACATCGAGTGGAAGCTCTTGCCATAGAGAGTTTGAGAAGGTTTGTGGCGGTATTTATTGCGATGTTTGGCAATAGTACGAGGTCACGAACAATATCGATATTATCGATTGCTACAAGCGGAGCAGCGTGCTTTCTACTGGCATGTTAGGAGTATTGATTGCATGCGTTAGTGGAAAATTGTGTCTACCAGCGTGGCAGGTATATCTTGGTCATTGTCACGAACCCGACAATCATTTAGAGTTGTAATCTCAGAGATCTTTGGATATGGCATGCATTCTTTGGTCTTACTGGTTCATTGAATGACATAAATGTTCTAGATAGGTCCCTTTGTTTTTACATTATTAGCAAATGGTCATTGCTCCTCGGTCGACTATATAATTAATGGTCGTAGGTATAGAATGAGATATTATCTAGTTGATGGTATTTATCTGGCCCAGTGGAAGCATTTGTAAAGCAATTCTCTATCCACAAGGTTTGAAGAAAAAACATTTTGCTAAAGCACAAGAGTCGGCAAGAAAATATGTAGAGTGGGCATTTGGGGTACTTCAAGCCCGTTTTGCAGTGTCGTGGACCCCGGTAGCGTTTTTGGGATGAAGAAAGCGCACGGAGATATTATGAAAGCGTGCGTAATAGTACCTGATATGGTCGTGAGGGCGAAGGAGATGTGGTAACAATGACTTTTGATGGAAGTGATGCAAATCCGCACATGAAGTGTCACATGTTTTATACACGAATTAGAAGGCTTCATGCAAACTTCGTTATAAGATCGGGGAGACAGTGTTACTCATTCTCGATTGCGGTCGAGATCTTATCGAGCATTTGTAGCAACGACATGGCGACTAATAACCTATCAATTTCAAGTTGAGAAGTTATTTTCAATTCCAATTTCTATTTCATGTTGTATTTTTAATTCAAATTTCAATTTCACGTTGTATTTTAATTCTCATTTCAATTTCATGTTGTATTTTAATTTCAATTCCAATTTCATGTATTGTATTTTTCAATTCAATTTCAATTTTAAGTTATATTTTCAATTCCAATTGCAACATAATAAATATTGACTACAAATTAAAAAATAATAACAACATGATAAATAACAACTAAAAATTAAAACCCCGCTTTTTCATAACCTCTATCTTCAAGTTATTCCAATATGTTGCAAAAAGTGGGTCCATGGCAGTAATATCAGTTTCCATGATTTTCATCTTATTTTGCATTTGAATTTCTTGCACCTGTCTTTCTTCAATTTCTAATTGTTTACGATGTTGCTCCAATGCTATCTCTTGTTGAGCATAAATTTTGTTGTGTCGCTCAACTTTTTGTCGTTCCACTTCCATTCTTTCATTCCGAGTGAAGTGATCTAGTGATCTTTCCAGCATCGGTTTGCTTCTCTTTGTTTTTAAGTTGTTTCTTGATTTACGCTAATGGCCTATCGAGGTTGGGAAGGACGGGCGTTGATGTCATCCCTAAATATGGAGTTGAATAGCGAGTTGACATTAGGCGATCAGCCGGGACTACCGGTTGAATGAGTTTTGCTACTCTTTATTCTTGGTCGATTGGTAGTCCCATTTAAAACTCCATTTTCAATATATTCGGCAAAATGCTTGTATTGAAATGGTTTCGATTATCTTAGCAAACATTTCTTTTGCTTCATCAACCTAAAAAACATAGAGTATTCGAGTTAATAGTTCAAATATCAAATCATACGGTGTCTAGGCGAGAAGTTTATATCTTACATTATTTTGCTCGATGTGTCCACTTTGTGGAGGCTTTCAATTTGACTATGAAAACCGGCAATTTCTTCGCATTTTGCATTTATATCACTCAGCGACTTTTAAAGAAGATTAGAAACGCTTTCCATGATTGCCTCCATGAAGTTCGAAATATTTCGCAATATTCTTTGCGAGCGCACACTTGTTGTTCATTCCCGATAGTGCATCTTTGCTGTATTAAGCCATCTGATTATAATTAATTTATCTTCTTCTCTGAGAGAAGTTCTTTGTCAACTGCGATTTTCAATCTTGGAGCGACCGTTTTATCTTGTGTCCCGTCTTGTGGGATTGCTTTGAATAGTATCATCATAATAGATTAATAGTTCATAAGCAAATCGGTTAAGAACCGTCATATTGCAAGTCCGTCTACAAAAAAATTATAATCAATTAATAGAATGGCTTGATTTATAAAGTATACAAATAATCTATCGATTATAAAATATATAATTAATTTGACTAATGAGCAATTTATCAATTAAAATTATCAATTCATCAATTTAAATTTAAAAATCAATTTGTCAATTTAAAGAATTAGCAATTTTAATTAAAAAATTATAATCAATTTATTTGATGAGCACAATTTACTCATGACAAATTAATACATCAAAATAAAATTTATAATTAATGTAAAAATTTGCAATTTATATAACCCATTGAAAAATCAGGTGAAATTAAAGGAAAAAAAATTGCAATTTATCTCACCCATTTAAAAATCAAAAATTGACTTTAAAAAGGAAATCACCGTTTACTTAATTCTGAGCCTTAACTATCTTCACTCATACGGCTTTCTTCCTTTCTGTTTCTCACAAGCAGGCAGCGACTCCCTCTTTTCACGAAATCAAGTCTTAACTAGCTCTTAGCTTTCTTCCTCTTCCTCTTCCCTTCTTTCTTTCTTCCTCTTCCTCCACTTTCTGACTAGCACTCCAAAGAAATTTACTTGAGGGCTAGGGTTCGCAACTGTAGGAGTTCGGGGAAAGTTCTAGCTAAATTTAGGGTTAGGGTTTCGAAGGCTAATCGCAAGGTGAGTTCCTTTTCCCTTTGAATTTTGTATTTTTATAGAATTTCAAATAGAATAGAACCGTTGAGGGAGCCGTTGAGATGCACAGGAGCAATGTGTGGTATTTTTCACATCCTCCCGGCTTCTCTTGAAGTTGCCAAATATGGCACCCCCGTGTCGCGGATGACATTTGCCACCTTCGATGCCCGTCTCAGGTTGGAGCATGGTTTTTTTCAGGGTGTCATTTTGGCGAGTTCTGGGTATGGCCAGCGCGATGCGAGTTGGGTTGCTCTAGAAAATCATGGCTTTTCTTCACCAGACTTTATCTCCAACTAAACATAAGGGATCATGGCTTTATGGTATACACTCACATTCAGGCACAATCACTTGGCTTCATCTCTCATTCCTTTTAAACACTCCTTGGCACTATACATACTATCACACACATGATTTTCCCTTATTGCTAATTTGGCTCTTGCTAATTTTTTTATGCATGTATTTATTTTGCTAACTTTATGATCTTTTAGGCATGTATATATTTAAATGATTTGGACGTTGCTAATTTAATGGGTGTGTTTATTTTGCAAGTTTGTTTGGGTGTACATATTTTGCTAATTTTATGTTAATCTCATGTGTGTTATTTTCCAAATTTTATGATAATTTAAGGCTTATTTCATAGGTATGTTCACCCTTTAGCTACCCCTGAATTTATGAATATTGAAATCCTCCTAACAAATAGGCCCATTTTCCACTTTTATTTTATTTTTTATTTTTCTATTTTTTTTTCAAATTCACACAACTAGGCCCCACCAATTTATGAATCTTGAAAGTCTCTTACCTTCTTAGTTTTATTCACTTCTCCAAAAGAATTTACAGTTTATCTATTTGAAAAGAAAAACAAAAAGGAAACAAAATTGTGTTTCAACAAATGAAAAGCTTACCCTTGTCGTCTAACTGAAAGTGTAGTAGCCCAACACTTTGCTAAAAATCTTTTTTGCGTTATTTTTTTATTTTTTATTTTCTTTTAGATAATATTTCAACCTCCTCTATTTGATATTAAATTTGGCTTTGCTTTCACTAACTTTCAAGTAAGTTTTAATTATTATTATTATTATTATTATTATTAGTATTATTATTCTCTCCGAACCTTTTTTAAAATAATTCTAACTTGTTTATCTTGCATTTTAATTAGAACTAATTTTCTACACCCTTTTTTTTAAGTTACTTTTTATTTTAAGCTTTCTTTACTTGTTTTCAAAACTTATTATTATTATTATTATTATTATTATTTTAGTTATTTAAGAATTTTTCTTTTCTCTTTTTTTTTTAAATAATATGATCAGTTTTATGGTTCCAATAAAATGAAATTTTATAAAATTGATTCATGAATAAATAAACAAGCCTTGGTGGGAGGCGACGTTAATGAGCACTTTAACAAAACAATTTGATACTTAATCTATAACATGTTATTGAACTAACATGATTTTAGCTGACATCGCTCTCCGTTCATTGAAAAGGTACATAGTATTCCCCTTCGACTTCTTTTATCTATTTACTTATTTAATTATTTAATATATGCTTGATCCACTATTTTATCATCATTATTATATGTTCTCGGTATTTATTAGTTGATTAGTCAAAAAGAATGTGCCTTTCGCCCAATTTGTTTAGTAGGGCAGACACTAGGGTCATAGAGGGAATGTTACGCTTAAATTAATACATTAAGATAAGTAATCTAATCCCCGGGACTGGGCTCGGTTTTTCCTAAACTGCCTTTTCTTGGTCGCATTAGGGTTTTTCTTTATTTTGTTTAAATTTTTTAAAATAAAACAAAAATAAATTAAGCTATTTCAGCCAATTTTTAAATGATTTTCAAAAAATAAAAAGCGAGTTTAAGCCTTTTAATTGGGAAGCAGCATGAAAAATCACGGGGTCACGGTCTTGTAATAGATAACTATTTATATGAATTATACATTATTGGAATCATTGTTATATGATGTGAATTGACATTTATGAGATTTTGAGGTATTATTCATATAAATTTAAATGGAACTTATTATGTGAGATTTCTTTTAAAAGTCTCAAATTCACATTATAGCAAAACATTTTACATATCCATGTTTTGTCTTATTATAGAAAGTTTTGGTATTTGTCATATTTATGAAGTCTCATTAAGTCTATGATTGATTGTGGTAATATTACGAGTTTTTTTCAATAAAATTGTATATTTATTTTATTTATTTATCACAGCATAATATATGTTTGATAATTATAGTATCATATAGGAGTATATGTCATTTATGAAATGTTAGTCATGAGAATACATGAGGTTTCGTTATCACTTTTAACAATGTAAAATATTGTTTATTACAATATTTTGAAATTCATATAATGTAAAGTTCGTTAGTCACCAAAGTGGCCAAACTTGAATGTTTCGTGAGTTTCAAATTGAGGAATATGTAAAATATTATTTACTGCAATATTTTGAAATCCATATAATTAAAAGTTCATTAGTCACCAAAGTGGCTGAACTTAAATGTCCCATGAATTTTAAATTGAGGAATATATAAAATATTGCTTCTTTACTTGATATTTTAAATTCATATAATGAAAAGTTTGTTCATCACCAAAGTAACCAAACTTGAATGTCCCGTGAATTTCAAATTGAGGAATATGTAAAATATTACTCACTTTAATATTTTGAAATTCATATAATGAAAAGTTAGATTTAGTCACCAAGTGGCGAACCCAGATATTTGCAGATTTCAAATTGAAAAATATATATTTATAATATTTGATTACTCATTCTTTCTGGATGCTTGCAACATAATTAAGTACTTATTGAATGAGTTTATTAAAGTTCATCAGTTATAAGATATTTAAGAATTTACCCAAAGGTAAACTAACCATTTTATGAATAATGAATATGATTGGATAAATCTTATAGTTTTCTTAAGCTATATTTGTACATCCAAAGATTATAAATGTAGTTTTAACATGGACTATGAAGATTATCCATTAAAGAAATATGCACTAAAAGCATCATAAAGTTATTATATATTGTGATATCTACTCAAAAGAGAATTGTGGTATATATGTATCATTTTAAAATTATTTGTTTGAATCATATTATGGCTTTTACTTGCAGTTTATTTAGTTTAATTATGAAAAACATAATATCTTATGTTACATTATTGTCCTCAGATTTGCTAATTATTTAGCAATATTAAGTTTGTTATTGTTCCTCTAAGTAAAATTATGTTTGGTTGAGAGCTAACCATTATCATTATGAAATTTGATGATATGTAAGAACTAAGTCTTTTATAAATGGTACAGCTACAAGACTAAAGATCTTGAAAAATTATGAATAGTTAAAGGATTGCACAAAGTACGTTTTGAAAATACTCTAAGGTATTAATGGTTATTGACCAACAAAATGAAAGAATGCATGTGAGTATTTTTATACACTACTTGAGCTAAGTCAAACTCATTTGAAAAGAATAATTCGAAAACATTGTTTGTGAGCTGACTGATGCAGAGCCCGTCAGGCTCGCTTGGAGCGACTGGAGTACGAGCCGGATCGGGACCTTGATCCTCTCTTTCACAGATCTAATACAATTCATTTTCTCATTAAAACACATTTGAAATACTCATTTGTAAAGGATAATTATCCTTATGAAAATATATACGTATATATCACGTTAACTTAAAGGGGATCCATCATTTTGTTCTCAATACACATTTGCATTCAATATAGCATTATATGCCCATTTGCTTCATTTCCCACCTTTATACATTATGGCATTATAAGCTATTATAAATATAAAAAAACATTTACAAATATTTACCAGAGTTCAATTTTCACAACATAGTTTTAATACAACAAGTATCAAAAAGCAATCATGGGGTTGATTACTACCCAAAAAGTGCTATTTTACACCCTTATTAATACAGGTTTTGAGCACTTTTTGTGTACTAATCAACCTAATTAACCCAATTTGCATGTTAAGGACCTAGTAAAGCTACTAATCAAATTTTGTGGCAAGTTTTATTGTTTTTGTAGGCTTTTTATACCTAGATAGGGAATCAGCTCAACCATAGAAAATCCAAGTTCAACTCATAGCTGCAAATCAAAAACCAGAAGAAACAGCGAGAAGCATAAGAAAGAGAAAGAGGCTTGGGGCTGCGAGAATTTTTAGCAACCTGTGAAAATTTTGTAAGTTACCGTGCCTTGCCTGCGAATTTTCACCCACTGCGACCTTTATTCATGTTGCTTTGACTTTTTGACTTCCTTTGTCACCTTTTTGGTTTTCTTCCCGTTTTGTCCTCCTGTAATAGCTTTTGCTTTTGGTTTTTTTGGTATTTTGTATTAGGGGTTGGCTATAAAAGCCCCTAGACTAGACACTGTAAAAGAGACCTTTTCCATTAATAAACTTTCTGGGCGGGAAGCTTTCAGCTCTTCCCGCTCTTTTACAATTTCTCTCATTTTCTCTCACTTTCTGGGTAGCCAAACACCCTCCGAGATGACAACTCGGAGGATGAGTAATAGAAACCCTTCCTCGCACAAGGAGGAGAGAATTTGTTGGGTGCGGATCCAGAAGGCAGCTGGAGGTTCTCATGGTTTTCATAAAGTACTCCTTTAGTAGTTTGTGTTTCCTTTGAACTCTAGGTTTAGATCCCTTAGATTCACCTTGAATGATCAATATTTGATAATCTTTTAGGATTCAATGGATGCTTATTGCTAGATCCACTGAGATTCATTAGTTATCATCTATTAGTCATTGGAATGTGAGTCAAGGAGACTTGTTTTCCACTGTCGAGACCATTAATGCTCAATTATTTCCATTTTTTAAAGGATAGTTATTAAGGGTTAGGTTTTATAGCTAAATGAAGAACCGGTTTGGGAGATGACTATAGGTCATCCTCCCAATGCGAAAGTGACCGGACCTCGGTTACCATTAAATTGGCCAGGTAGCGGATGCTTCAAGGAATTCTCTTTTATATTTTTACTTGTTTACTTTCGAGTTTCCACCATCAAAACCTTTGTTTTATGAAAAACCCAAAATCAAATTGAATTCACCATTTTGAACCTCACTTTGCCAAATCATTTGTGCGAAGAAAACCCATCCTGTGTTCGACCCTAGAGTCACTATCTTTGCGATAGCCATTACTCTGTGATGGAGAATAGGTTTATAAATTTTGTTGATTCCGGACCACCTACTTGTGCACGAATCAGGGGTTTCATGTATGCATGGTCGGAGCTTTACTTTTACTTTATGCGGCTTTTGACGATGACTATGCGCTTGCACAGTCTTTGCTTTTGAACCTGTTCACTCGGTACCTGCGCGATGATAAAAACAAGCTAAGCATTTTCATACTTAGTGGTTCTATACAGTTCTCTCTTCATTTCATTTTAACACAAATCATACGACTTTTTTGAAGTAATGCTTTTGAACCTTATTGAATTATCAATGCAATACAATAGGTATATATATTCATTTCTGATAGGGTTTGAAAAATAAGGCTCACAGGCTCACTCGCCAGGCCCAAGAAAAGAGGCCGGTATTGAAACACACAGGCCCGCTCGCCCAAGCCCAGGGAGGCATGCCCATTGAAGCGTTCGGGCGCTGCAGCGGCGCAGTGAAACACAGTGCCCAGAGGCCTTGCGTGAGTCGATCAGCTCGGCCCAAAGGCCGATTATGGGAAGTCTCCCATAAATAAGGGAAATAGAATAATCCCCAATAATAAATTATCCTGCAAATCCAACCAAATCTCACCAATAAGGAAATAAGATAATTCACGATATAACAGCTCATTAGGAAGATCAAGCCAGATCCCCCCAATAAGGAAGGAAGATTATCCCAAATAAACTGCTCTTTACATATCATTCACGGCGAATCGATATCGATAAAGGCCATTAATACTCATCGATAGGAAAGAATCCTGTGCGCCCATCATTTCGGAAAACATATACTCTGAATGCAAAGGCCACCCCATCGGTGAAGGTGCCGAGCATCGCGACACATTCGCCCTCTAAACGAGTTTTCTCTTTTCTCTCGAAAGAAAGCCGGCTCCCAAGCATCGGAGCGGCGGGCGAAAGCCCTCGTGGAAACCCAGCCTTTCTTTGTTTTTGCGGATAGTGCCACGTCGAGCACAGGCCGGCATTGCGGCGATCTACTTGAGGCAGAAGCGATGAGAGCTGCGGCCAACCCGTAGCTGATCCGAGTCGGCCCGACAACACTACCGCGCTCCGGCCCGATTCCGGTTTAAGCAAGCATCATCAGTTGGCGCGGAAATACGTAGGAGCGACAATTATTTACAAATATAAGCCCGATTTCGATTCTGATAGTATCGGCTTCGGGCAGCGGGCTTAGCTAATCCACGAGATGAGGATCATGACAGCCTTGAGCAATGAACCTCACAGTGCGTTAGAAGCGTCTGGCTTGACCACAAACAAGGTAGAGTGCTGTTTATACCAACAGCGGCGTCGATGAGGAGGGTTGAGGCAACTCTGGCGGATCTGCCTTGCGGGAGGCCACGACAAACCTGGGGAAGAGTCCTGGCACTTTCCTCCTCATGAAGGAACGCACAATCTACGACATTCCACGAGTCTTTGACGAAGCGAGAGTCCTAAGCGGGAGGCCGGGGCACGGTTATGGTGGCCCTGGAGAGGAGGCAGCCGGCTCTTTCCTGGAAGCTTTTATGTCGGGAACGAGGAACTACGCCACCCTCGGCCCGGACCCGGGAGGCCTTCGTGGGAGGCGGAGGTTCGAGAGGCCTCCAGCGAGAGCTCCGTGGAGTGTGAAGGAGGTAGTAGAGGACGCTCACGACCGCTATGGACACCTTGGTACAATGGCCCAAATCACCGCTTCACGGCCCAGGAGTGTAGCTTCCCTGCTAAGCAAAATCAAGATGCCCTGAGTGGAAGCATTCGATGGAGTCGGAGATCGGTCGATCATCTCAATGCCCAAAACCAAATGGAAATTTGCATGGGTATCAAGATCGGGTCACGATCTTGAGCTTTTGCTATCACTTTAAAGGCCCGATACGGCTTTAGTTTAATAGGCTTCCCGCAATTAGTCAATATCTCATTCGGAGGCTATCCATTTGCATTCGTCTCGTTTCATTGGGGCCAGGACGTATAAAAAGCCAAGTTATCATCTGACCATCAGCGAGCTCATGAAAGCTTGAGGTCTTATGTCCCAAGGTGTGAATATCTAAAGGAGTAGATATACGGCCAGCGAAGTTCGCGATCCAACGCATTCATTCTTTGGCTTAGGGGTTCAGTTGAAAGACTTGATGTTTTCCATCTCCAAAAATCCCGGCAAATGGTGGGGTGCTCTGCGAGAAAAGTATATTAACGGCGAAGAGCTCTCATATCCGAAGAAGGAACTCATCATCATAAAGGAAAAATGGTGTGAAGGAATGACCGGAGTTAAGCCTGAGCAAAAGCGGCCAAGAAGGTCTACACCAGAAGGATGAGAATATGGTCCCAGAAAAGGCATAGGAACCTCGAATCGTTTGGGCCACCGTAACTTCCCGAAGGCGGCGGCGTTATTTAAGCCTGGCGATTCACCTGCAGCCACCGATTATACGCGATCTGCGCGAAATACGAAAGCAAACAGTTCTTTGGTGAATGGCTTCAAATGGTCAGACCACTTTGCGAGACCTTCAGTGCTACGCGAGTTCCACTGGAACTCACAGACGCCGTGCGAGGAATGAATGCATACAACTTCGAGAAATAGAGTACTTATCCCGGCGGTACCTCCCGACGATTCATATCCCCAGAAAATCGGTCTGAATCCAAACGGGCCGAGGTCACGCGCCGTGACCACCACCTCGTGGGACGACCACTCGGCACTAACAGCCCCACAGGAAATCCATGTAATCTGAGGGAGGATTCGTAGGAGAGTCGATTTCATTTCGGAAGGCCCATCTACCGCGCGACATTAGGTCGACGAGAGATAGCGGAAATCAGCGATGTCCCGGCCCAGGCGGGTCGACACGTCCATCACATTCTCTGACTCATATCTGGAGGGATGCCAACACACCCCCATGACGACCCATTGGTAGTTCGCGCAGTTGTGACCAATAAAACAGTTCATCGGGTCCTAGTTGACAATGGGAGTTCAACTGACATCATCTTCGCGTCAGCTTTCGATAAGATGGACAGCGGAAGGAGGCTGGGCAGTCGGCACACATCTGTATTTCTGGGGAAAAGGTATTACCTTTGGGCTCAATACAACTAGTACTCACCTTGGGAGATCCCTTGCCCAGGGCCAGCGGCGACCTAGCAGTTCCTCATTGTAGACGCCCCATACGCGCCTCTTAATATGTTTGTTGGGCGGACCCTCCTCGATACATTAAAGCCATCCCCTCACGCGTACCATGATGATCAGTTCTCATTAAGCATGGTAAGATGGTTCAAGGAGATCAGACCGGGAATGCTGCACCGGCATCCATGGCGAGAAAGCGATCAGAGCAACATATACTTAGGCCAGGCTAGGCATGCTGCGACGAGTCTTTCACCCGACCTGACCTCGGAAGGCTGGCGGTATCGTTGGATGACTACCCTGAACATCTTGCCTATATCGGCTCCAAGCTAGCGGAAGACCTTAAAAGCCTCCTCACCCATTTTTTGAGATAGAACAAAGACGTCTTCGCATGGGAGGCTTGAGCGGTCATGGGAGAGAGGTAGCTCTTGGTAATCCACTCATAGGGTGAACGTCATTGCATCCTTGGCTTGATCAAGCAAAGAGGGCTTGGCAGGAAGGTAACCATCAGCGAGGAGGTCGACCAAACTCCTCGGCGAGGAGCGATCGGGGAGGTGGGTATCGCAGTGGTTAGCTGGCTTGTCATGCTGGTAACAAGCGGCAAGTAGAGCTCTGTATCGACTTCATTGACATCAGCGGGCGTGCCCGAAGGGCGGTTTCCCTTTCTTTGGGGATCGACCTCATCGTAGATGCCCTGGCCAAACCACGAACTCCTCCAGTTTTATGGAGGACGCCTTCGGCCCCAAACGGATCGATTATGGACGGGGCGACCCGAGAAAGGGCCTGTTCGATCACGGTAGCGGGGGAACCTATTGTTATCGTGTGATGCGGGTTGGGCTGAAGCGGAGCTACTGTCGAGGAGGCTAATTAGGCAGGATGTTCCGACCCGGATAAACCTGACTATGGAGGTGTGTCGTAGATGACATCTTGGTAAAATCCACCCTTGTGAGGCTCCATAACTCATCATCTGTCAGAGGCATTCGGATCTGAGAAATTACAACATGGCTTGAATCGACCAAATGTGCCTTCGGATGTCAGTAGGAAAAAATTCACGGGTTTCATAGTCGACCCTTAGGGGTGGGGCGAATCCGGAATAAAATAAAGGCCGTACTTTCGACATGCCACGCCATCAGTATAAAGGAGTTGATCGACGGGAAGGATTGTTGCTTTAAGCGGTCGTATCTAGGGCGAAGTGATAAATGCCAACCTTTCTTCAAGTCCACGAAGAAGGCCTTTCAATGGGATCTGAAGTGCGGGAAGCTTTTCATTGAGCTCCTCCCGTTCTAATGAGTCACTATTGAAGGGAGCTCCACCTCATACTTAGGCGTATGAGACTTCTCGGCTTGGCGGCGTTGTCCTGCGTCGAGGAGACAAAGAAAGAATCACGGCACCAGGTTACTATTGTGGCCAGGCTGCGAGGAGGAGGCGGAGGGGAGAGTGCCCCAAAGGATGGAGAAATTAATTTTGGCATTGTTGATAGCCGCGGCTCGAAAACTCCGCCCTTACTTCCGGGCGCTCATCCTCATGAGGTTCCAATGAGAATGCAGATAAAGCAAATTATTACATAAACTAGAGACCTCCCGGAGAGTGATGGGGTAAGCCATAGATTTGAGTGAGTTCGACATCGGATCTGACAGGCTTCTGATAAAGTAGGGTCTTGGCCGGCCGATCATGGAAATTCACCTCGACGGAACACTGCTTAGAAACGCTGAACGATGGCGGCCTCCCCGTCGGAAACTCTACGTAGATGGAGCCTCGGAATGTGCACAAGGGAGGCGGAGGCGAGGTCTAATCGACCTTTCCAAAGGAGTAGATGTTAGTGCGCGCTCGGGTCGGATTCAAGCCTCCAGCAGCAGTGAGTGTAGGCGTCATAGTGAGCCTCGGCCTCGCCCATTCGGCTGAAGTTGACCGGCTGAAGTCTGAATGACTCCCGGTATTAGTAAGGCAATAGAAGACACCTCTGAGAGCCCAGTGGAAGGATGATCTTATGCCTCCAAAAGTGAGATTTATTGAAAAAATTTGTCTTCCAGTTCGGGTCGGACATGTCCACTAGGCGAGGAAGATTCTTGGTAGACGCCTTAAGCGAAGTTAGCGGCGGTATACGGGGAAGACCTCGACGGGACCCGACTCCTGTCGAATGCACAGCGAGGCCCTCGCATAGATCTGTGGCCGTGCATGGAAGTTGCCCGGTCGGGTCAGGCGGAGTTGGATGGACCTCATTTGGGATTATATAATAGACGGACTTACCCAGAGCGACTTACGGCCGGCCAAAATCGGGCGAGGTCGGCCCGATTCACTAATCATAAGGGAAGCTTGTACAAAGCGGGGTTTAACACACCATCCTTAAATGCATGGGAAAGACACGAATACGTCTTCCAAAGGGAAGTACATGAAGGGTATATCTGAGAAATCATATTGGAGCTAGGCATTAGCGGGAAAGGTCTTGAGGCGGGGATACTCTTGGCCTGTTGATACTTAGAGGAGCGCGAACCGACCCTAGTCGAAATGCGAGATCGCGAGAGGCATGCTAAGATTTCACGCCTCCCATGGCCACTGGGCACTTCAATCCATGAGCCCCTAGCCTTTCCAACAATGGGGTTTGGACATCTTGGGACCTGCGCCCCATTGGGAAGGGCGATGTAAATTCATCATCGATGCGATTAGTTACTTCACCCAGTGGCTGGCCAGAACCTTTGGCCACAATCCTGTGAGCGGAAGATCTGCGCGACGATTTGTGTGGCGAGCCATCATATGCGAGGTTTGGTATTCCGAGCCACGGTATCGGACAGCGGAAAAACAATTTGACAACGCCCGAGTTCGAGAGATTTGCAGTAGAGCTCGGAATTAAAATTATTACTCGGCTCGGCTTGTCATGATCTAATGGTCGATCGAAGTCTTTGTCGAACCCTTAAAGTAACTGAAGACCAAATTGAAAGATCTAAAAGGAAAATGTTGAATACCTCCACAATGCTATGGGCCCCTACGGAGACCAGCCTTGAATCGACAACAGAAACCCCATTCGCCCCAGCCTTTAGCATAGAAGCGTAGCCCTGTCGAGTAGGATTAAAATCCGGTCCGAGTTAGCAACGATTGGAACCTGATAGCGAGGCTCTCAGGCTAAATTTGAATCTCTAGATGAAAAAACGTGAAGCGGAGGAGTTCTAAGGCGTACGGAAGACTATCAAAGGAAGACGGCGAGGTACTACAACCAAAAAGTCAAACCCAGGAGCTACATGTCGGGTGATCTAGTCTTAAAGAAGCTCCTGCCAGCTAGGAAGAATCCAGCACACGGAAAACTAGGCCCCAACTGGGAAGGCCCCTACATCATATCTTTTGAGTCGTCGAATCCCAGGCAAGCTACGAGCTTCGACGAGGGAGAAGGGAAAATTCTACATCATGCTTGGAATGCGAGAACACCTTAGCAGCTTTTATCGATGAGCGTCGAGTTTGTAATCTTAAATGAAGATTTATCAATTTTCGGATAATGACTCGGCGTTCGCGGCTATCCTTAATTAAGGCGTCTCGGCTTATTTCGAGAAATATAATGTTCGAGGAAAAAATTACCACCTTGACAGAATGAAAGTTCATAGTCATAAAAGAAAAAGTCTCTCTTTATTCCAATTAGGTTACATTCAATTACAATTAGTGGTGTCATCGATTACATCTTGGAAGCACACAGTACAAGCAGTTCCCTCAAAAAAAAAAAAAAACTTCGGGAAGAAAAGAGGAAAGGAAAACGAGGTGGAAAAGAGGAGAAGAAGAAAAAAGGGATGGAAAGAGCTCAGGCGAAGAGGGAGAAGAAAAGAAGAAATAAAAATGGGAGAATGAGATGCAAGAAAAGAAGAAAGAAGGGAAGAGAGAATGAAGGGAGAATGAGAAAGAGACGAAAAAGAGAGGAAGAGAAAGCACACTTAAATAGAGAAAGCGGCACAAGAAATGTATCGCTCCTTAAGACACCCTTCCTTGAAGCACGGAAGCTAGGAATAACATGACCCCATAAATGGAGACTAGGAAAAACACAACTCCTACAAGTAGAAGTCCAACAACCGAACCAAAATCTTCGTGTGGATCCCCACAAGACGTGATCAAACTTCGACGCCCATCTCCTGAGATTTCGCCACGCACTAAGAGGCGACATCCAAAGTATAAACTCCATAGCAACGAAGCAGCCATTTATAAGAAGGCCAAAGCACTGAAATTCGTGACAAACGTTTCAAATTTCCATAAATCAAAGAACACGCCGCACCTTCCAAATCAGGCTGAAAGGCCCAACGGGCCCTGGTCAAAAGTGAGTTTCACTGAACAGCTGCCTGGTCTACTCCTGATGAGGCCACGCTTGAATCCCAGGAGCCGATCACCGCCGGATCGCCAATTAATACTCAAATGGCCGGAGTCCAAAGAGTCACTTCAATGCAGTCATTCTGATTTATTGCGCCACTGCACCCTAGAGAGCTCAGATCAACCAGCCGGATCGCCTACCTCGCGCCCTCAAATTTGTCTGTGAGTTTCACTTTGACTTGTCTGATCCACTTCCCGCATGTGCCACGCAGCTCTAGGAGTCGATCAAACAAAAATGATCGCCACCGGGCATGTCTCGGGGCCACCTGAGAGCTCAAAAGAGGCTCATCACGAAGCCCCATTCACTCAAGATTAAAGCCACGCACTCCCAGAGCCGATCAGCCAGCTGGATCTCCACCAAGGCCTTAGCGCCCGGAGCCCAGTAGTTCACTTTGACGAGTTCATCTACCCACGTGCCACGCAGCCAGCAGCTTTACCGCCGTGCCGGATCGCCGCCAAGCCTCGCCGCAGCCTCAAGAGCTCACTCGACGAAGCCCATCTTACTCGGCAGACAGCCCCGCGCTCTTAGGAGTCGATCAGCTTAGGCTAGATCGCTCAAGGCCTTAGCGCCGAGCCCAGCAAGAGTTCACTTTGACGAAGTTCATCTACTCTCGCATGTGCCACGCAGCCAGAGCCGATCACCGTAGTCGATCGCCACCGTTATTACGCGCCTCGGAGCCTAGTAGCTCACTTCGACGAAAGTCTACCACTGCGACAGCCACGCAACCTAGGAGTCGATCGCCAGCCGGATCGCCACCAAGGCCTCGCCCAGCTCAACAGCTCACTTTGACGAGTCTGCCTACTCCGCACGTGCCATGCGTACCAGAGTCAACCACCTCAGCCGGATCACCACCAAGGCCTCGCCCCGGAGCCTGGGGCGAGCTCTCACTTTGACCATTTCCTCGGCTCTTACTCGGACAAAGCCACGCGTACCTCTAGAGTCGATCACCAGTCGATCGCCACCAAGGCCTCGCCTGCAGCCTCTAGTAGCTCACTTTGACGAGCTCGTCTACTCTGCACAGGTCATGCAACCTATGAGTCAGATCAGCTCAGGCTAGATCGCCACCAAGGCCTCGGGGCCGAGCCCAAAGAGCTCACTTGACGAGCTCGCCTACTCGCACAGTCATGCACCTTATGACTCGCACGCCTCAAGCTTATTCACCACCCGCAAGGCCTCAGCGCCAAGAGCCCATCAGCTCAGTTTGACGACCTCACTATTCTACTCAAGCCGTGCAGCCTAAGAGTTTGTTTAGCCCAAGCAGAGTAGCCCATGAAGTCTCAGCGGCCCAGTTCGAAGAGCTCAACTTTTCAACTCTACATCCCATCAGCTATCCAACTCCTTGACAAGCCCAAGTTAGGTCAGGCACCTAAGAAATTGATACAGATTGGCGAAGAATAAATATGAATGCCAAGTAAAGACGAAGGTGACGAAATTAAAAAAGGAATATTCATTAAGAAAAAGGCTACATGTCTATATTGTATGATTATACATCGAAGAAGGAGTGAGCTCCAATAGTATGAGGTTCTCCAAAAGGGTCTACGAAGAAAGACTCTCCGCCTCCCTCGCCGCTAGGAGGTCAAGTTGAAATCTAAACCTCGGATAAGCGCAGCCTTTCCCACTGAAATGAGCCACCTGGGGCCCATCAGTAATCGCTTGTCCCTCAATCATCCTATGACTTCGTCCCGCTGAGCAACCAAAGTTATTTGTCGATTAGCGTCCCCACGCAGCCCCGCTGCACTCCTCGCCAGCGTTCGCCGAAATGGGTGTACCGGTGGGCCCGCGACGAGCCCCGGGCCCAGCAGCACCGCCTTATCACGCAGGTCGCCTTTGATCACAGCTTCTTCCCTTAAACCTCGAGCTCGCCGATGTGAGAAGCTCATCCCCAACCACCATCCGTTCATATCAGCGTGACGCGTTCTCGTCCCTAGCCTCTAGCAAGTCATTTCAGGTAACTCGCGAATCATCCCGAACCTCCCGCTTCGCCTTCGCCGCTCTTTCAAGTCGCTCCGCCTCGTTTTCCACCCGCCCAAGCACTCCGCCGACGCGGGTATGCTTCAAATCGATGGAGCTTTCATCGCCTCCTCGGGTCATACGTTGCACCCGACCGCAGCCTCACCCGCTTTAGATGAGGAAGCCACCCGCCTTGTAAGCCCGCCGCTTTCTGCATGATCTTCGCTTTTAGTTTGGCATTTTTGGCCAAACCTTTCAAATGAGTAGCCACCTGCACATCCAGCATAGAATCAATATCCAATGCAAGTTCGAAACTCAACTCAAAATGGAATCAGATATGACAAGGTACGGAACCTCACGGCTGGGCACCGGAGAGATGTGGTCAAAGCCTCATCAATCCAGGCAACAAGACCCGACCCTTCGGGATCGTAATCCTTAAGAATAGACGACCGCTTCCCGCCGTGTCTCGGCATTGAGGCAAAGTATCCTGCCTCCGCCAATTTCGGATTCCGGATCTTTCCTCTTCAACTCTTCCGCCTTCGAGAAGGTGACCTAACACTCTTCGTTGGCGGATTCCAGACAGTAATGGGCATGACCGCCAACGGCTGCTCAACGGCCCCACCCAAGGGACCTTTTGCCTTCGCAGTAGACCTAGAACGTGGCTGCGAACTCAAGACTGTAAGAGCCTCAACCGAGGCGATTGCGCCTCCGCCATCGACCGAAAGGTGACGGAGAAGATGAGAACGCCCCAATTTCGAGTTCGACCGGCCGGGCCGATCTTTCAACTGAGTCCGTGGCTTTTCGCTTCACGCCCTGTGGCTCAGTTAGCGCTCTGCCGCAGTTCTCCCTTATGGGTTTAGAAGTGAAATGAGGCCCAATGGGAGAAACTTTCATGGTGGAAGGAGGCGAAGGCCTCAAAGCAACAGAGCGAGCAGACCTCGAGCTCGAAGAGCCAGGAATATCCGACATGATCGCCTCCGCTAAGGGACGAGAGGGCACTCACCAACACCGCTATGATCAAAGTATTTCCCACACGAGGATTAATTCGAGCACTTGAGAAGCATGTAGACAGTACATAATCAGAAATACCCAATGACCACACATAAGTTATAACCAAAAACAGAACGAACACTCACGAAGATTCTCGAGGGTGGTCCAAGCCACCGGAACGCCCAGGGTGTCGTCCTTGTCGAGAGGGTCATATTCCCAATTACGACCACTAACAAAGAAGAATACCCCTTCCACAAATTGTGGGAAGAGGGAAGACTAAATCACCGCAGGAGTGCCGAACGCCCAGAGGGATAGAGAGGTCTCACATTTCCTTCTGCCAAAAGATAAAGGAGCAAAGCTACACTGGGGACACCGAGCCCCCTATCCCTAAAGAAAACCAATAGACTAACCAAAATACCCCAACCATTGGGCGAGTTGAGAAGGACAGACATTGAAGTGCTGCAAAACCCCTTTTATGAAGGGATGCAGAGGAAAGCGAAGACCATTATCGAAGGCCACTTCAAAGAAGCACACCATCTTAGGCACGTAAACCACATATAGGGTCAAAACGTCGGGGGACCACACTCGAACGCCAAAGGGAGGTCGGTAACGTCTGGCAAAGGTGGCCCCATATGAGGGACCGACCTTGCTAGGCCCCACAATAGTGCTGATGCCGAATCTACGATTTCGTATTCCGACCCTCAGATATTTGATCAGTTCATTTCCTTACCCTTGTCCAAGGGAAAAGGGGGCGCCTCGCATCTCGGGTTCAACCCTATCGAACGGCTCTGTGCTCTGGGTCATTCGTGAGTTTCGGCAGAATAAACAAGAGTCACCGCCACGCGCAGAAGAAGAGCGACCCGGACCCATGATGAAAATGAATAATGAAAACGAAATTTGGTCAACTTAACCCTAGCGGCTCGACGTACCAGTCGAAAAGAAAACAAAGAGATAAAGACATAGCGGTCCTAGGAATAAAACGGAAAAAGCTATCCCAAGAAAGACGCCAGAAAAAGACTCTGCGCAAAAAGGATCAGACAGAAGACTAAGAGAGAGGGAAGTCCGAACTCGCTAAAGGCAAAGAAAAGGTCTCTGTGGATCGAGGCACGTTAGCACAGAGATGTCCGCGGTGTTAAAAATGTATGAAACCGGAAAGCGAGTGGAGAAATGAGCGAAAATCAAGAGTCATCATGACGCGACAAATGATGGCAAACTGGGTTCTAACTAATCCAGCCCCGAGTGCATTATCGGAAATTGCAATCGAATCCTGAACGTTACAAATTTCTTGCCCACGTACACCGTACACAAGGACTAGGGGGCAACTGATAGGGTTTGAAAAATAAGGCTCACAGGCCCACTCGCCAGGCCCAAGAAAGAGGCCAGCCCAACGAAACACGCAGGCCCACTCACTAGGCCCAAGAAAGAGGCCACCCCAACGAAACACGCAGGCCCACTCGCCAGGCCTAAGAAAGAGGCCAGCCCAGCGAAACACACAGGCCCACTCACTAAACCCCAAAGGAGAGGCATGCCCATTGAAAGCATCTGTGCCTTTTACGACAAAGATTCAAGCCTCTTTGGTGCCAAAATTGCACGAGTTCCAATCATCTCGTACTAAAGGCTACCGACATATGGGAAGTCTCCTATGTCATGATATAGAATAACTCCATCAATATATTATCCTACAAATCCAACCGAATCTCACCAATAAGGAAATAAGATAATTTATGATATATCACCATAAGGCGTGATTGCCATCCCCCCCAATAAGGAAGGAAGATTATCCCAAATAAACTGCTCTTTCTATATCCTTTACCGAATCCAATACCGATAAAGGCAAGTAATACTCATCCAATGGGAAAGAATCCTATTCACCATCCAACTGGGAAAACATATACTATAAATACAAGGCCACCCCATCAATGAAAGCCGCACGCAAACATTAATGCGCAACATCCGCCCTCTAAATGCTTCTCTCGGGAAGAAATCGACTAGGCATCGAGCAAGCCACGGTAAAGCCCTCGCCGACTTCCTCTTTCTTCTTTGTTTTTGCAGAGGAATGCCACGTCTGTGAGCCCGCAAACCCAAAGATTGCAACGATCCACCCAGTCTGACGATCCAGAGCCCGCCGCAGCCCCAAATTTCGCAAGCATCCAAGTCTGGCCCAACGACTCCTACACGCTCTAGCCCAATTCCGGTTGAAACAAGCATCATCAATTTCATATACATTCATTTACAATTCATTGATCATTCCAAATATGCACTTTCATAAGCAATAACTCATTCAAAACTCAATCATGCATTTAAAAAATATTCTTATAATTTTGCTCTTAAACGAATTTAGCCAATGTTTTCGCTGTATAGATAACTAATCACGGCAAGACGGCCCCACTGGTTATAGCCGCATAAAAATGTTTTATAACACAGCATTTATCCCGTCCGGATCGCTGACCGGGTAATTAAAATTATTTTGTGAACACTACCGGCTACTGTCCCGCCGGGCTACAGATCAAGTGACACTACATTACGTCATTCACAAGATCGTTAGTTTGACCCTTATTGGTATACCAATCTATCTTTAACTCGAATATGACAGATAACATTCTATTAAGGGCATTAAAAAGCAGTCATAGAAATTTACAATATGGCATATACATTTATACTCAAATACTCATGCAATTTTTCATGACAATCATTTCACAATCAATTTTCCCAAGTCACTTAAAATAAATCAATATGCAGTTTTATTGAAAATCACTTCAATAATTGCACAAACAATTTTGATACTTGAAATAAGAAGAAAAGAATAGATAATGAACCAAAAAGGTCGTCGCACTTCGATTCCTATCCTCGGGATCTCGACTTCAATTCGGGTTTTCCTCGTCGCTAACCCCTAATCCATCATAATTAGAGAACAATACCAATTGGCTTATTTAGGTTTCTAGTTAGGGTTGTTTTCTACCCAACACACCTTCACTTGTAAAATTTTTCTAAGAACAAATGAGCCATATTTTATCCAACTTCCTTCAAGTCCATTGTTCCTCAATAAATCTATTTTATTCAGAAATTAGAATCATCCAATTCGGAGCAACGAAACTCCATATATGTCCTAAACATCTGGGACTATTCTATTTTCAACACAAAACCAAAATTTGCCCAAAAATAGGGCTCCCTTTAGACGAATTTTTGGGTTTAATGGGGTCCAAAGTTGGATACACTTATTTCATCAAAATTTGTTCTCCTATAAGTCTAGTTTATCCATTTATTTGAATCACTAAATTTGGATGAGTGAAACTCAACTTATGACCTAAATACCAAAACTGTTCCGAAACACCAAAACTGTATTAAAACTTAACCATAATTGACCCGAAAATAGTCTCACTTTGACGAATTTCTGGGTCTAATGATGTCCAAATTTGGATACACTTATTTCATGGAAATTTGATTTCCTAGAAGTCTAGTTTAACCAAAAAGTTGAATCAATCAATTTGGATAAGTGAAACTCAACTTATGGCCTAAATATCAAAACTGTTACTAAAGACCAAAACTGTATCAGAATTAAACCAGAATTGACCCGAAAATAGAGTCTCACTTTGACGAATTTCTGGGTCTAATGGGGTCCAAATTTGGATATACTTATTTCACGGAGATTTGTTTTCCTAGAAGTCTAGTTTAACTAGAAATTTGAATCATTCAATTTGAATGAGTGAAACTCAACTTATGGCCTAAATACTAAAATTGTTCCGAAACACCAAAACTGTATCAGAATTGAACCAGAATTGACCCGAAAATATAGCCTCACTTTGACGAATTTCAAGGTCTAATGGGGTCAAAATTTGGATACACTTATTTAATGGAGATTTGGTCTCCTAGAAGTCTAGTTTACCCAAAAAATTGAATAACTCAATTTGGATGAGTTATGGCTAAGTTATGGCCAAAACAAAAACATGGGTTTTGGAAAATTTTGACATCATCTCCCCTAAAAACCCAACATTTCCTTTATACAAAAATTACTCAACACCAATCCAAACAACCATATAACAACTTAGAGCAACCCTCAAAACTGAAATAAACCAATCAACATCATTTTTATACCAACTTAGGGTTCTTTCTAAACTCAAACACAACATTAAGGAAAGTTAAAGTTAGTCTCTTACCTTAAATCTCTTCTTTTCTCTTCTTTTTTCTTCCTTCTTCTTCTTGATCACTTAAACTCTTGATTTTATGGAGCAAAATCACCCACTCATCTTCCTTTTCTCTCAACTGGATTTGCCATACCTTTTCCAAAATGTAAATGCCTAAATAATAGACTCTCTCATTCTAAAGACTAATTTGGTCTTAACACTTTAAACCTTCATAAGGCCATGCAAAACTTACACATTAATTCCTATTTTCCCCATTTTTTGCATTTTAGGGCTTCATTTCTAGTTCATTTCATCAAATTTTCATTTTGGCATATACACTTCTTCATTTATGACCCTTGAGTCCTTATTTTGACATTTTTACCAAATTAACTTTATTACTTGTATAATTTCCAGGTTTTACCATTTTTTCGTTTTTAGCAATTTAAACGCTGAAAAATATAATTTATTTTATTTTATACCCTAAACATGTTATAAAACTGTTATGGTATTTTCAGGGTGTTACATTATTAGTTCTCTTGTATGATCTTAATCATATTTACTAGGTTTTCTTTTCAAATGACTACTTTTAATAGAATGACTTTGTTTTTAATATGATTTGAAGTATTTACGCTTTTGAAACACCTTTTATGATATAATGTTTGACGTAAAGTTGAAAATTTATATGATTTCGCTTACTCATGTGTATAACCAAAATTGTACTTTGTAGATCATCACATTGTTACAATTCATATAGTGATATTAGAAGCAAAGATAAAGTCAATCAATTGTGTTTTTAAGATGGTAAATGTTACACAATTGTCACAAACTCTTTTGTAAACTTAATACTTATGTTATATCAAGTATAATACTACTTAATGTTACTTAGTTGGGTGCATGCAAGTATCTCTTACTAGAGGATATAGATTTATAACCAAAACTGAAGCATTATGAGTGCTAGTTAAAACTAATAATATGTAGTCCATCAAAAATATTTATATTAGTGGGGATGGTAAGTACCATAAAATATGGTGAATTGAGAAATTATGATAAAGTTGTTTATCCGTTTATAACTCTTAAAGATGTTGATTGCTAGTGATGAAGGTTAAAATTAGAAAGTAACAATTAAAGAATGAATCACTTTTAAATGAAGTGAATGCTATAACCACATAAAGATCTTTTATGTTAGAGTTTAGTATGAAATGTCCAACTTCTAGTTTTATTCGATATTTTAAGTTTGTTTTTAATTGATGTAAAATGATTTTAAGTGGGAGAATATTAACTCTTTGTTATGACTCATGTTTTTAAGTGATTGAGTAATGTTATATGATTGCTTAGAAACAAACTTTTATAACTACCAAACAAAATTACTACTGAAAGTCAATTGAAATTGACACATATATTATAATGTTCTTTCAAGATATCTTAAGTTATGTTATATCGATCATAGAGTTTTTTGGACTTAAGAAAACCACTACCATTAGTGGATATATCCAAAGATTAGTGGAAAACAAAATTCTTTATTATGTCATGATAAATATTATTTATGAACTTACATTTACTTATACTAAGTTATGAGACAAGATCTCAAAATTGTATGATAAAGTATATATAAGAGACAAATACTATATGATAGGATGTCCTACATAAAGTAACATGAATCGTCAAATTGTCTCATAAAGTATAGATTTAAAGAATTTTGAGATAGACAATACTATGTGATGAGATATCCTATATGAAATTGCATGTGTGACCCCCAAAACCGGGGGTCTCGTTGACAACCTGTCAACCCACGGAATATTCGTGGACATCAGGTAACTCGACACCACTCACGAAAAATCTGCAGTCTCCTTTGCACGGAGCTCTACCCAAAATACAACCCCATTCCAAATCAGCTTCACAACGACCACACCGGGTCCACATGCGAGTAAAATGGCCACTTGGGCCCATGTATCAATACTCACAAAATATATATCAACTATATTACATGGTTCAAGAGTTAATAAATCACTCTTAATTCAAACATATATTAAGATTTACAATTTTAATACATGTTATACAAAATTCTCTACCAAAGCCATAACCCGACTTTCTTCTAAACGCGGGCCCTGAATGAAGGCTAGCCTCAGACACTCCCCAGACTAAAGAGCGATCCGACAGCATGGTAAAGAAGAAAGCCCAAGAGCGGAGACCTTACGTGGTTACTCTCCACCTAAGCCGCACACGCTACGACAAACAATCACACTCAAGCAAATACATGATCCTACTTGAATGTCTACATGTCCAAACCCATGTCTCGAGTCCTAACCGACTCACTCACACATGCTTAAGCCAAATGCGAGTAAAATCACAGTTTTCAAAACAAAAACTTTTTGTTCTCGAAAACTTACTACCGAGATTCAGAAACATATCGACTACCTCCGAGGCGAGACCAAGTGATAACCCTACGAAATGATTCATGGGCCCCTCCGACTTGAATTGTTGGACAATCTCCCAACACGATTCTCCGGAAAATCTTCCGTCGAAATTTCTTTTTATTTTCTTTCATGTCATGCACTCACTCATAATATTCTAGGTGCTTCTGCATATGTAACGCGACATGTCAATCTGTAAATGTACCTCATGCTAATAAGTATAAAATATGTATATATTAAATATAATTAGTTCACAATCTTATATTACAAATTCACATCAATACACCAAAATTAGCTCATGGACTAATTAACAAATACAAGCAATTCATTTGAATCACTCAACATCATAAAATTCACACCAGTAATCACGTGAATGTTGAAACCTCGGGCTGGTAATCGTCACACCACACAAATTTAGAGATTTTCTCCACTCGGTTCAAATGTTTTGAGACCGAATTTCATTACAACATGAAATGAATATCTATAAAACAAAAATCAAGAGCAATATAAACAACATCAGACCGCACGTCATTCATCATACTTAAAATTAAATAAGAGTCCATAAGTGTATCATTCATACCCAAAAAAAAAAAAAAAAAAATCACTATTCATAAAAACAAAAAAACTATACATATACATACATAAATTTAATCCTAGAAAAACAAACACCATAATTAAGTCAAAGATACAAACCTAATTTTAAAATGAAAATATAAATGATTAATATATCAACAAATATTCAAATTAATCCCAATTGCATAAACAACAATATAGATATAGGTATTCTTTAGTGTCAATACCCGAACTAGGAAAAAAATGGCACAAATTTCTATGAGCAAACCCACCACCATTAATATACTTCATTGCTTCATTGTTTCTCTCACTAACATTTGACATTAAAACAACACACCACATACATTATTCTTAATACAAAACACTATTTCACTCAATCAAACATCTCAACATGTGAAACAATAAAACCAGGATACCAATATAGTTTCCCAAACAATTCCCATCATTATTACAAACCATTAGTATAACCCATATGCAATAATCATTTTGAAACGAAAATCCATGAAGTGATGAACAAAAGTAAAAAATATATAAATAAAAGATTACAATCTCATTCTTATCCGCTCACATTGAGAATGATAAAAACAGGGTGAAGACAATAACAAAAAAAATAACAAGATAGAATAAATAAACAATAATAAAATAAATAAAACAAAGAAAAACGGGGGAAAAAAAAAACAAACCAAAACAAAACCTGAAAGAGAGTTAATCCCAGCAACTGATCATCTCGAGATTCTCAAAAATTTCCTTTGCCCAACCACCGACGTTTTCTCCTCGAAAATATCCCCTAAAATAATTGCTCCTCTCCACTTTATCTCCACTATGTTTTTCTCGCTAGCTCTTTCTTCATGTCTTTTGACCTTTGTACCCTATTTTCTTTCTTTCACTCCCTCCTCCTTACTCTCTCGGGTTCGCCTCCTCCCCAAAAAAAAAGGATTCCCCTTATCCAGGAAAAATGAAAGGCGGGCCTCCTCTAGATGGATGCTCCTCCCTAAAACCCTAGTCTCTCTAAAAGATCCCCCCATTTAAACCCTAAAAGGATCCATTTTTATACTAAAGATAAAAAAAGAAAACCTCTTTTGATAGCTACCACTTGGCAGCCATTTGGGGGCTCTACAACTATCAAGTGGCTCATACATAATTACCAATTAATGGTTTGATAAAATAAAAAAGAATATATTTGGTCAATAATTAATAGAAGGCAATTTCCTAAATTAACACCTTGATGAAAAGTGTATTTAAAGAGAAACCATAATAGAATTTAGTCATCTCTCAACTCATACATAAAGTTTTCTCTGTTGGAAAAATGGGTTTGAGCATAATAAATTAGCTATCTTTGAGCTAAAATTAAAATGGGTCCCCACAAACTCTTTGTAGTGGGTCCACATGGAATGTGCTCTTCTTCCATGAGGAGATGATGAAAATTATATTTTGGTTGCTCAAACCATTAAGATGAACTAGAAATTGCTCCAAACATCACCACTTGAAAATGGCACAAAAAAGTTTGCTTGCGAAAAAGCCAGGTCCCACATCGAATGGGGAACAAGACTTTAAATGGTATATATACACCTACCTTATGGGCTTAAGTTTGGGCCCCAAGAGGCACCCTAGTTTTGTGGAAGGAGGAGGACCTAGCCTCATGCTTGTCTACCACACACGCGGCGCGTCGCCCCGCCCCGGGCCGAGCCGAGCTCTGAAGCCGTATATGAGACACATATCCCAATTCTTGGCTACGACGGAGTTCCCAAAACGCCGACGTTTTGAAAGCACTGTTTGATTAAATGGGCAACTTCTCCAATGGGCGACTCTAACCTAAGCTTTCATGATCAGATCAATGAAGCATGTAGAGCGAGTCTATATATAGGCCACACAATCATTCATTATTCATTATTCATTTTTCTGTTAAATATCATCTTCGTTTTGAAAGACCGAGTTCTGCACTAGTTCTCGGGTTCGGTTGTACCCAAATCACAAGAAGTGCTTTTGTGTCAGGAGATCATTTTATCCCCGAGAGACTTAATCAAGAACTCGGGCTACCTCACCCGCAGGCAATAAATTGTCTTAAGGAATTGTCTCACACAAGACTGATCATTTCTGACATCGCAAACAAGTTCCACTCTTTACTTTTTGTTTTTATTCGTTGTTCCAAACAGCTTAAGTAGCCAAGTACTTATATAGTAGGTTCCGCTTTTATTCGTCGCAAATAAGGTTTTCATTAACGTTTTATTTGATTATTACTTTAACAATCTTAAGACAATTTAGGTTTTTTTTTTTTACATAAATATCTGTTTTAATCTCTCGATTCTGTCTTCTTGTTCTAAAGTTTAGATCTGGAAAATTCAATTGAACTACTGCTCTAAAACACGTAACTCAAACTACGCCTCTGCTTGGTCTGGCTTAGCGTAGAATTGGCGTAACTTCCTATACACTATTTTGATTGATTACAAAACTTTCATCAGACTGCTTTTGATTTTAATACCGCTTATTGCTCATAATTCTGGTTCACCATTTAAATTTAATATAATTGCTTCAAGTAAACAAAGAATGGCTAATTGATCTTACTCCCACTCAGCCTCCTCCAACGCCAAGATGCGTCAATGACCTGTGGAGTCGCTGAGAGTAGCTCTAAAAAGTTTAATGGGATAGAGTTCAAAAGGTGGCAACTAAAGATGTTGTTCTACCTGACCACCTTAAATTTGGCCCGCTTCCTTCAAGAGGATGCTCCGCGATTGAAGGAAAATGAAACCTGATAAGCAAGTGGTTGTCACCGTGGAAAGCATGGAAGCATGTCGATTTTTGCGGTCGCGAATCACATCCTCGCACCGCTGACAACACACCGCATAATGTATTGTGCCTCAATACCGCAAGAGAACTATGGGAACTTTGACAAAATACAAGACTCGAGGATGTAGGCTCAAGAAGTTTGTACGGGAAAATTCTTGTGACTACAAGATGCTTGATTCCAAGACTCGTATAAGCCAAGTTCAAGATCTAAGAAGTAATTTCAGACACATACATGCAGAGAGGCGATGTTCCTTAGTGAATCCTTCCAAGTGGCTGCAATTATTGAAAATTACAATTTCTATGGTGAAAGAATTCAAGAATTACCTAAAGCATGCGTAAGGAAATGAGAATTGAAGACTGAGCAGTGAGGTCGAGAATAGAGGAAGACAACTGCATCCGAAGAAGGAGGCGCATAAGGCCATCATGGAATCCAAGGCCAATGTTAGGATTAAGGGCAGACCTCCCACAACAAGAAGAGGAAGACACAGAGAGTTTCACTCATCTCACCCATCCAAGCAAGGTCCTATGAAAAAGTTCCAAGGCAAGTGCTATGTGTGCAACAAGCAAGGGCACCATGCTAAGGATTGTCATAGTCGCAAGGAACAAGGGAATCCAAAGAAGAAACACCCTCAAGCCAATGTGACTGAAGTAGACGATGTCTCAGACATGAACCTCTTAGCCGTAGTCTCCGAGGTGAACTTCATTGGCAGCAATACCAAGGAATGGTGGGTGGCTACTCGTCATGTTTGCTCAGACAAGAAGATGATCTCATCATATCATAGCATAGATAATGGAGAACAACTCTTTATGGGCAACTCCTCTTCTATCAAGGTTGAAGGCCAAGGGAAGGTAATATTGAAGATGACATCGGGTAAGGAACTTACTCTCAATGATTTATTGCATGTGCCAGAAATTCGAAAGAATCTAGTGTATGGATCATTGTCGAAAAGTATGGGTCAGTTAGTGTCTGTCTTCGCATAACTTCATCCTCACCAAAAAATGTGGGATGTATGTGGGAAAGGGGTACATGAGCAATGGGCTCTTCAAAATGAATGTAATGACTATTATACCTTCTATTAAGAATATTAATAATAAGAACACGTCTTCTGTTTATATGCTTGAATCTTCAAATGTGTGGCATGGTAAATTAGGACATGTTAATTATGATACATTTGCACAAATAAATCAATATGGAATGTTTGCCCAAATTTAAACTAGATCCAAATCATAAATGTGAGATTTGTGTAGAATCTAAACTTACGAGAACTTCTTTCCAATCAATTGAAAGAAGTAGTGAACCCCTAGAGTTAATACATTCATATATTTGTGATCTTAAATTAATTCAAACGAGAGGTGGTAAGAAATATTTTCTTACATTAATTGATGATTGCACAAGATACTGTTATGTTTACTTATTGAGAAGTAAAGATGAGGCATTGGAAATGTTTCAACATTTCAAGAATGAGGTGGAGAACCAACTTGATAAAAAAATCAAGGTGATAAGAAGTGATAGAGGTGGTGAATATGAATCACCTTTTAGTGATTTTTGTTCACAACATGGTATAATACGCAATCTTTTTCATTCACCTCAAACAAAATGGGGTTTGTTGAGCGTAAAGCAGACTTTAAAGAAATGATGAATGCATTCTTATTAAGTTCGGGACACACCTCAAAAGAATTGTGGAAGCAATTCTTTACGACAAATTATATTCTCGTGATACCAGAAACGATGATACGATGAGTTGTGGAAAGTCGAACCTTCTCTTACAAATACTTAAAAGTATGAGAGGTGTTTGGCTAAGTAGTGATACTATGCACAAAGGTTAAATAGGACCAAAAATAGTTGATTGTGTTTTCATTGGATATGCCTGCACTTGATGGTATATGGTTTTCTTATTCATCGTCGAAATTTTAGATATGCATGCTGTCTTGTGTAGAATCAGGGAATGTCTTTCTTTAAAATTGGCTCCTTACAAATCCAAACAGAGTCGGGCTGGTAAGAACTCATGATATTACAATAGAGCGATGGTCGAGATCAACAAGATGATGATGAACCTGGCGCGACAAAGAACTAGAACGTCCAATCTTTTTGCTCCAGATTTCCTAATATTTGTTAGAAGATGAGCCTCCAGCTTTGGAGTAATGTCGAATACTGACTCCATATTGGAAAGAAATTTATAAGCGATGAAGTAGAATCCATCTTGCAGAAATCATACGTGGGAACTAGTGGATCTTCACTTCGGGTTCAAAACCTCTAGGATATAAATGGATATTCGAGAAAGAAAATGAAACGAGATGGATACATTGATAAATATAGGTCGGGCGGTTGTAAGGTTCTGAAGCAAAAAGAAGGCTTGGACTATTTTGATACCTATTCACCGATAACAAGAATATCATCATTCAGAATGTTAATAGTTATTGTGGCTATACCTGATCTTGAGATACATCAAATGGATGTAAAGACAACTTTCTTAAATGGTGACTTGGATGAAGAAATCACCATGGAACAACTGAGAAGGAGTTTATTGTTCAATTAAATAAAGTTTGTCGCCTTGTTCATCAGCTATGGATTAAAGCGGCGATACGAGTGGCATGAGAGGGTGACAATTTAATAGCGGCAATGGATTCCTGATCAACGAGTGTGACAAATGTGTATATGTCAAGAACACCGAACATGGGTTTGTCATTATTTGTCTCTATGTTGATGATATACTCATTATGTTCAACAATAAGTTTGACATGAAAGACTTAGGTGTTGTCGATGTTATACTTGGGATGAATACCACAAAGCGTCGGATGGAATTATATTATACCGATCGCGTCGTTAGAGAAAGTGCTTAGAAATTTAAACGAGATGATAGCGATCGATGAAACACCTATAGATGTAAATCTACATTTATCAATAATGGCAAATGTCTATCACGGCGAGAATATGCAACAATTGGCGGCTGATGTATGTCTGACCCATGCGTCGAGACATAGCATACGTTGTCGACAAATTGAGTAGATACCTGAGTAATCTAGGTCGGGACCATTGGAAGGCAATAGTTAGAGTTTGAGGTATTTGAAATACACTAAAACTATGGATTACCTTTACTTTAAAATATCCGAGTAGTAGCAAAAGGATACTATGGCGTGGATGCTCCAGGCACAAAAAAGACTCTAAGTCATGAGTAGCTATATATTTACTCTTGGTGGTGATAGGTGTCTGAAAAATCTTACATGACGTGCGTTTGCTAGATCCACGATGGAATCTGAGTTTATTTCATTAGATAAGTGGTGAAGAAGCAGAGTGAACCGTCATTTCTTAGAAGATATTTACGATGTAGCGGCTTAACACATGCACGCTATCTACATTCATTCACGACAATGTCGGCAATTGTTGGAAACCTGAAGTCATATATATAAACGACAAGTCTTGACATTAGTCGAAGACATATCTGAAGTAAGACAAACTTCTCTCTAATGGTATTATGACTATTATTGAATACATAAGGTCAAAGAAACAATTGCGGATCCATTAACCAAGGTTTGACGAAAAGCAGTAAGTGATAAATCGCTCCGAGGGAATGGGTTTAAAGCACATACACTAAAGAGTCGCCATAATGGCAACCTGACCTAGGCGTGGAGATCCGGAACCTTTAGGTTCAAAGTAGTAGAATTTGTGTGACTGTTCAAAATCTTAGGAGAGACAAATCTCTCTTCGTTCTATGTTCGGAGTGAAGTGATGTACCGACGTTGAGCAAGTGGCCACGCTTTTAATGATTCTTATATCTTGTTAAAGACAAGTGGGTGTAGCAAAATGCCTTCATAATAAGTCACTATGTAGTGAGAATTAGGTCGAGTTCTATGAGAATGATAAGGCTAAATTCTTTAGGGCATCGTGAAAGCAAGTAGTGGGACGAAATGAGCACTTGGTGTAAAGAACCCAGTATGTGCAGAAAGTTATGTGTGAATGCTATTGTCTTGGTTTACACAAATGATTGAACAGTTCAACATCTCATTCCTTTGATCAATAATAAGTAACCACGATAACTAGCATTTCTGAGAGTTCGAGGCCGCTGTTTACCTTCGCCTTATCTGAAAAATTCTCTTGATGTCTCTCTTAGTGTTGCATGTCATTGCATTACGATCAATTTGTTCATGTGGGGATTGTTGGAAAAATGGTTTGAAACATAATAATTAACTATCTTTGAGCTAAATTAAAGATTACCCATGTGACTCTTTGTAGTGGGTCCAGCGTGGGAATATGTTATATCGGCGAAGTAGAAGATTATATTTGAGTTCTTCAGCCAATTAAGTGGTGAAGATTAACCCCGACATCGTGCTTTGAAAATGGTAACAAAGGTTTAAGCTTGTGAAAAGCTTGTGTCCCATGTCGGATGGGAACAAGACTTTTAAAGATATATATCTCTCTATTTGTAGTTGGGTTTAGGCACGCCTTTTGAGTTTAATGGAAAGGGGAGGACCTACCCCGCCTCGAGTACAGGCTTCGGAGTTCGGGTTCGAGGCGTAGCCTATATACATATAATAAATTTTGGCTTATCACCGGGAGTTCATGTTGCGTTTGAAGCAGATTTTCTTGAATGAAATCTTCTCGACCACGACCCAGCTGACTTCATGAAGTATGCCAAGAATAGTCTGTGGTGAGTCTATCTATCATCTGATTATTCATTAAATTATTTCATTTATTCATTTTACATTGAAATATCATGCGCCGTTTTTTGAAAGGCCAGGGTTATATTAGATCTAGTTCGACGGTAACCCACAAAGTGCTTTCTTTTGTGTTGGGAGATCTGTTTTATCTGGGAGGCAATTGCCGAGAACTTCGAAAGCATGCTGAGAGCCAAATAAATTGTTTTAAAATTGTGTCCAACACGAAACGTCATTCTTTATTGCATGACGAGTTCCGCGCGCTGCTTTTATTCTATTTGTTTTGCAAAGCAATTTCTCATAGTCTGCGATATAGGATCAGTTTGTCGTTCTACAAGCGGTTTTTGTGCGTTTATTTTATTATTACTTTAACATTCTCTTCATTAAAGAAGACTTGTCAAACCTACAGGGATTAAAAGAGATAAACACAATTTTCGGTAATTGCTTGATAGAAATCTACTATACTTATTATAGATCAAGGTATATAAAAACTTGTTTTATTATGTGATTGTGAAAATTATTATGTTCAAATATCTTAATTATTATGGGTTATTTTTTATTTGATAGGTTAAAGCTTACATCCTTGTGCATACAATTGTCAAGAACATTATGGTGTCACAAGAAGGTTCGAATCTTCTTTTTATGATACAGATTTACTTTTCCTAAGTTAATAAAAATGTACGGTCCCATGGGATTAAATAAGCTGCCTGTCAACTACGTACCAGTACTTCAGAACTCCATGATCCAATATGGGTAGAGAGATTCTTTAAGAGAGAGAAAATAAAAAGAAGGGAAAAAGTAACGTTAATACTTAATACTACTTAATTTTGAAATCATTCTTTTTAAATAAAATAACTATCATGTATCAAATCAAAACATTTTTCTTTTTGAAACTTTTTATTTGTTTCAAATACCATAAAAAGACCTCTTTTGTAAAAATAAAAGAAACTTAAGAAAACAAGAACATACTTTGAAAAAGAAAACAAGAACGTTTTTCTAAATTAAGTAATTGAAATAGTTTCTTGACAAATTATCAAAAATAATTTTTGTATGGAAATTTTAATTTTATCAAAAATTATATATTTCTTTTAAAAATATATATATATATATATATATATATATGCTCTCTATCATATTGTACAACTTCCGTCTGGACACGTTCTCCATACATTCAGCACAGTTTTGGTATTAATAGTGGTAAACAATGTTTGATATTGTGGTGTTCATTTTTACTTCAACGAAAAGATATAAATAAATTAGATTTTAAATTCTTAATCATAGTTGCTCTTGAGGCCAGCTCGATTAGAAATATAAATGAGTTAAGCAACTTGCGAGTTATTCAAGACCAACATATAAAATACTCAAATTCGATTTGAAGTTAATCGAGTTCGATTTCTGGCTCAGTGGCTTTATCGAGTTGAATTAGTATTATAATATTCGACTCGAGTGTTTGCGTGAACTTAAGCAAGATTTGTATTTTGTGTCGATTAAGTTGAACTCAAGTCGATTTCGAGTCAAATCGAATTCGAGTATAATTATTTATTAATTTTTTAATTGATTTAAGTTTTGTCAAGTGAAGTTTCAATAGCTCAATTATTTTTTGAGGCAGGTTTTGAATATCTAAAGAAAATCTTGATCAAGTTTGAGTTGAGTTTGAGTTTCGAGTTTTTTAATCGAATTGAACTTGAAATTGTCTTTATACTGACTCGACTCGATTTGGCTTGATTATACCCTAGGCTCAAGCGGTAAGAAGGGAAAAAAATATATTACAAGGATGTAAGTGAATATATGTTAAAAAAAATAAAAAATCTTTGTAGCAGTTCAAGAATAACGCAGATGTAAATAAAAAGAAAGTTTGATTTCTTAAAACAAATAAACTAATACAACTTATAGGAAGTAGTAGACCAAAAGAAAGGAAAGAAGAAGAATTCTTGAAATAATATAAAGAATTAAAATAAATCTTAAAAAAAAGCGCGTTTGAAAATAGTGACCTTTAGTATAGTTTTTTTACATGGCATATAAGATTAAAAAAATGAGAGTACCTCCTCCAAAAATATTTTGAATGTAAATTCATATTATAAAAATTTTAGAAAAGTCTATGTAATTCAAGAAACACTTTCATTTGTAATTATAATTTATAAAACTTTGAAAATGTTTTTCAAAACAATTTTGGATGACATGTAGAAGGGTTTCAATTAAATACTTAAAAACGTACATTAGATTTAGGATTATTTTCAACCTTTAGTAGTTTTATTATATTTTGGACTAAGTATCACAAGAAAAAAGACCAGCAGGCCCAAAGGGATTCAGAGTCTATGACCAGATCTGATTTTGCTTTACAACTCATCCAGCCACAATATCCAGTCAAAACTTTTTCAGAGTGGTGTGGAAACAGCAAAAGTGACTCTGGCAGTAACAATCAAAAGGCCTGAAAGTATGAGAGTATCAGTATCCACACAAGCGTCTAACCCTAGAGAGCCACTCCTTGGGTATCTATCAAATACATGAGGAAAGTCGACCAGTTGGAGGCCTTCTAAATACAACGGTCGTATGCTCATTCAATCCTAGTTGATTAAACGTCTTGTTTCTTCTTCTTCTTCTCTTCTTCTGCGATCTTCAATGGATAGATAAAGATTTCCACGTCTCCTCAGATCAGCAAAAATGGCGAAAAATCTTCAACGCTCTGGTACACATGTTACAGACCCAGCAAACACACAGGTCGGGTCCTCGCTAAAGGAAACTACCGAATCGAATCAAATTTCAATACGGGCGATGGCTATCTGATGTTCATTCCTTGCAAGATCAGATCGCTCAGGTACTCCCTAATTTGCTCACTATTTCAAACTCTAGGGTTTCTTTGATGGCAATTTAGGGCTTTTAGGGTTTCTGAGAAATTCGAAATTTCTGTTTTCATTTCATTTTTTTAATAAGCTACAGATGGCGATGGACTTTAAATTGCAAGAAGGAACGCTTGGTTGAGGCGGCTTAAAGTCCGATTTGATGGGTTTGAAAACGAGAGGGTTTCGCTTTGCAGAAACTTTCAGTTAAGGTAAGTTCATTCACCAGTGGATTAGGGTTTTCATTCCCTTTATGGTGCGCCTAGAAGAATTTCTCCTTTCTTTTTTTCCTCTTTTCCCCTACCCCCGAACCCTATTTTTCTGTGAGAAATTGTAAGAAAAGTAACTACTAAGGATTGGAGGATCTCTGAGATTGAGCTTCAATTTTTTCCTTAGTTTCTCTTAAATCAAAGGTGCTTTAGTTCTTCTTAGCGAAAGTTATATCGATAGAGATAAAAAATTTAATTTAGTTAAGTAGGAAGAAACCCAGCTGCCGCTCTGATATTGTGCTTGAATTCTCTCTACAATGGATTCTGTAAGCAGGGCAAGGTTTTACCAAAAATTTGTCAGTGACCTGCCCTATCTACTTTACCGTAATGCCTTCTGCAGAGCCTTGGATACATCCATTGGTTCTTGTACAATTCTATATACCTTTATCATTTATTATAGATCTGTGAATTTTAATAAAATCTTGTGAATGTCAAGATCCTTTGAAGGAATTTGAAATTTTGTATAACAGGGTGTTGTTCAAGCGGATTATCACCTCATGTACATGGCCTTTATAAAATCCGGGGGCTCTCATAGGAGGAGTGGAGGAATTTAACTTTATAAGTAAAGGAGGTTTGGTTATGGCAGAGACACAACTCACGTTGCCTCCAGTCTTGTTGAATTTAGATTTAAATTTATAATAAAATTGATTGGTGTCATCTTTCTGGTCATTGATACCTTCAGAACATGCTACTTCTGATTGGTTCATGGTACTGTAGTAAGCAATCATACAGTTTTGGAAATTTAGGGTGTTATTTGATAAGGTTGGTTAAGGCCTGCTTTTTTCTTTTCTTTTCTTTTCTTTTCTTTTTTTTTTTTTTTTTGGGGGGGGCAAGACAACTGTTTTTTTGCACCAAGTCTAATTATCCTCCACATCCTTCTATGCATTAAACTATGAAAATGAACCTTGAGTTGGAAGAATTTAAGTGCAAATTGACTTCCTCTCTCATAAATCCTTGGATCCAAAGTAAGTTCAGTTGCATGTCTGGAGACTTTGTATGGCACTTATGTTTTGAATTGAATGTAAACTTTGAATTTTGGGATGATGATCTAGGAAATTTCAAGGAGTTGAGTGAAAAGGGAAGAGAGGGGAGAAACCACTAAAGAAAGAGCAGCAGCGTACAAGAAATTGGAGAGTGATAAGAAAGTTGAAGCGGGAAAATATGAGAGTCTGGTTTCAAAAAACAGTGTAGGTATCTGCACTTTTGGCAGAATAATTTTATGTGGAATCAGTATAAAATAATGGAGAACGCTATTCTAACAAACTGAGCAGTAAGCATGCTGAAGTTGAACAAGCAAATGAGAAGATAGACAACCTTCTTGCTGGTATGCAGCAATTGGAGTCATTAAACCGTGAAAGTGAAAAAGATAGTAAAATTAGAAACTGACGCAGCTGAGATGGAATTGAGATGAAGAAAAGAATGAGAGATCTCCAGATTTTCTAAGGAAGTGGAACTGTTAAAGATCTAGAAGTGCTTCCGTTGCCCCAATCTTGTCGTTGCACAGAGAAGCAGAAAGCTCCTTAGCTTGGAAGAGAAGTAGAAAACAAAGACAGGCACCGAAGGAGTATCTTTGTGAAGAAAGAATTGCCTGCTTCAGGAGGCACTGCAGGAAGAAAGACTCATCTATGGAGCACTGAAAAGGTAATTCTAAATCAGATGTTGGCTCATGGGGTTTTTGGATTAGTCATTTCCAATCTTAATATAGGATACTGATCAAAAATCCTTTTTTTTTTTTTGTGGTAATAGAAAAGCAGAGGTTTAAAGAGGAAGCAAATTGATGTGACTCCCACTTCAAATTCTCTCATGCTGTTCACATCCGCATTCAGAATTCCGAAGTTGAAGAACTCCCCTCACATGAAAACATGTAATATTTGACCTTACACCACAATTTCTGTGGGCCGTGGGTGGTGTATTATCAGGGTAATCTAGTAACTATATAGTGTATTTGTGGAGCTGCTTCACTAGCTGCTCCGAGTGTATTTCATGTGATTTGCTCTATAAATTAAGCAATTATCTCAGCCTGGTAGCAAATATTTCTGTATAATAGTGTCACCTACGTGTCCAGTTTCAGACTGCTGATCTAAATAAATTTCTTTCGTTTGTTTTGGCTGGGTGGATTTTCGGTCAATTGGTTTTTGTTTTCAACCCCTATTTTGTTTGTTTTGGGCTGCTTTGTATGCCCTCCATGTATTCTTTGTAGCTGTTTTGGTAATATATGCTTGTTTTACTGATAAAAATAAATAAATTTCTCGTTTGATGTTAGTAAGCAGGTTAAGCAATATGCATCATAGATTAGAAATTTTTGTTGATTAAGTTTGACAATTCTTCTAATTGGACATTTAATTTGGTAGATGACACACATCATGTCTTACGGTACCTTGTGTTCATGTAGTAATTCTCGCTACCTGATCTGGTAATGTCAACAGCTGGGTGAGGGTCCTACCAACATAGTTTCAGATATCATCATACTTCTTAAAAATTATCAGAGAATCAGTTTTTAGAAAATAAGAAAAAACAGTGTATTACAGTCATATCTGATGGTGGTATAACTCATTTGGGGAGTCTTAGGTTTGCTCTTTACTAAACCACCTGTTCGCGGCCATTAATCTTCTTTTTGTTTTTGGAAACATTCGCTCTACCAGTAATTTTAGGCTCTGTTATAATAAGAAAGCGCTGAGAAAAGAAAATTAGTAAGAAAATAAAAATAAATTAGTAGGATAATTCTTCCTTTAGAGTCAATGAAGTACTAATTATTCGGGTGTGGTGAGTGATGAACGAGGAAGGTGGTATGTGAAGGCAGTACTTTTTTAGCCATGGGCAATTCACCAGGAACTTTTCGAAAAATAATATAGAAATTGAAAAAGAAATCTTAAAAAATATAGTTTAAAAAAATAATCTTTAATCTGTATAGTTTCATATCACTAAAACTAATTTAAGTATTTTTAAAAAGCATTTTTCTAAGAAATTTCTGAACAGAAAGTTTACTCTTTAAAAATTGTTGGATATAGTGAATGAAATGGATAGCGTTCATTGGATAATTATTATTCTTTGGATTCGGTTATAATAAATAATTATTTGAATTCGATTATAAAATAATTATTTTGGATTTGATTAAGAATTTAAATGACACTGTGAATGGGGTGTGTTGATAGATAAATTTATTTAGAATTACAGCGTTTGAAATGCAAAAAGTTTGTTAAAGAAAGGTGAAGTCTCGCATATAAAGGTTGTCGGGGTATTTCGGGAGAACACAGTCGAAAAGAGATCGTCAGTCTTGAGTTTATTATTTCGTCGCTTTTTAATGGGTGATAAATGACAACGTCGTCGATTCATGGAATTGGTGGTAAAATTACTTTACACCATTGACCATTCAATCTGATTTATCATAGAGACGATGTGGCAGGAATCTCAGCCTTAAACGGAGAAAGCGGTGTCTTAAGAAATTGTGAATTCCTTGAGCTCGGTTATTCTCAATTTGTTATATTCCTCGCTTTCTTATTAATTTAATTTATTTTAGTTTCTGAATAGCCATTATTTTGTAAGCTGCGATATGTGTATGTTCTTGCGTGTCACAACTTATTTGGTTTATCGTTAAAGTTTTTACAACAAGGAGACAATTTATTTCTAACAACTTACTTTTAATGCTGAAAGTATCTTTTAAAATATATTTTATTATATAATATTTAATAATTATAAATTATCTCTTAGAGACAATTTACAAAAATTCAAACTTATATAATTTATTAAATTCAAAATTTTTAAGTACTATAATTATGTTTTAGTGTTGAATTAAATATTAAAAAATTATGAAGTCTTCTTTTAAAATACAGCTTTTGAATATAACTTGTTGATTTAATAATTTAAGCTATTATTTTAGTTTTAAAAGTGTTTCTAAGACCTTTCAGCAAAATCAAAAAAATTTAAAATACTATCTTTAAAATGCCGATGTTTAAATTTTAAATTTTAAAATGTCTTTCTAGAAGACACTTCCGTATGATAAAACTATGTTACATTGAATATATTTCTAACCCTATATTATTTGAAGAAGTTTCTATTTTATTTTAAGCTGATGTCTAAACAGGCCAAATTTCATAACCTTTTGATCAACTTTCATCTGTCATTAATTAGTACTTTGGTAGATGATGCCATGTAATCTTCTTCATCTCATTCTTACTTTAAATAATCTTTAATGCAAGGATACAACCTTCTTTCCACTAACACCATCCACTTGAAGAAGAAAATGACATCAGTAATAGGATAGTCAATCTAACCCTTTAAACTATAGTTTATAACGGTTTCATTTTGTGAGTTTGAGTTAAAATTACATATTATTTTAAAAAAATTGTTAATTTTATGTTACTTTTAAAAACATTCTTAATATGATCTCATACCACATGAAAAGATATATATATATATATATATATTTTTTTTTAATTTACACTTTTAATATAAGTTAGAAGTATGATTTAAAGACTGGGGATTCATTTTAACTAAAACTGTTGATACGAAATTATAGTTTATTTTATACTAAAGCCACACTTAGAAACTACCATTTCATTTTGAAATAAATCTCAATTTGCCTTTGTGACTTTAGTTAAATAAAATCATGATTTTAATTGGCTTGAGTGAGGTTTAAAAAAAAATCTAAACATTTCTCCTACTTGCCATGAGGTCATTTTGAACAAAAATTTCAAAAACACGTACCTGAAGTAGATATTTTTTTTTTATAAATGAAATTATTTTATGAAACTCATTTTATATTAAATTCATGGTTTATTAACTTCTTTCATTTTGTTTCGATTATGTAGTAACTGTTTTATATTAGTCATAGATCTCCAACAATACTTTCATTTTGTAATAGAAAAATATTAAAAATTGTAAGTAGTAAATACACAGCTTCAGCAGGTGCAAAAACAAAAACAAATTCAGGCATCTCTCATGGTATCAAAAAGAAAAAAATCTACATTGAATAATAGTTTGAAAAGGCAAATTAATATTTATTTTTAAAGGAAGGGTCATTTTACCCCCCAAACTCCCAAAGGTAGTAGTTCTGCAAATGGATTAATGTAGGTTTGGATGGTTGCCATGAGAGGTAGTTGAGTGTCACGGACTCACCGCTATCAACCCACATGCATATATATTTGTGTCCAGTTCCCTGGTTGCTTACTTCAATCCATGAGAGGTAGTAGTAAGGCAGTCGGTGAAACCACTTCAACGACTGCATTGGCAGGAAGACTCTCCGGCAGAAGCTTTTGTCCGTGACGAAGACGAGCGTCCCAAGGTGGCGTACAACCAGTTCGGCGACGGCAGTTCAAGTGGGCACACCTCTAGCAGATCGTAAAATCGAAGACCGGAGATCGAGTCCTGTAGGAAGGTGAGCGTCATGGGACAGAGGATGCCAAGGTGGTAGATCGCAAGTGACGCGATCTTGTATCAGGTGAAACGCTCACTTTCGCTAGAAATTGCGCTGCTTTGGCGGAAGAGAAACTCAGTTAAGGCGTATCTGGGTGGCGAAGAAGTTAATCGATCTCCAGTCATCTCCGGTACTCTGCTTTTGCTTCCTATTGATTTAAAATAAGAAAGCCGACAGAGATTGCATGAATTTTGAGAATATGTGGGAAGATTCAGTACATCTGCTCTTATCAAAATCTCTTCCAACCAAATTCTTTTAGATTATATTTTGGTACTTGGAAAATTTCAGAAAAATACAAGGAAAGAAAATAGGAGAGAAAGTAAGGAAAAATATATATGAGACAATTAATGTTTTCTTTATTTTCTTTAAATCAGTGTAATTTTATTTTCTTTTAAAGCTAAATAGTTGACTTGCCTGCATCATGTGAAGAATTCAAATAATTTAAAGATGTATGTCATACAGAATAGACCGGACTCAAATTATACAAATTAGAATACAACCTAATATACAAAGATAATAGATGTAGAAAAAAAATGTTTCAAATATTTTTATCTATTTTTATTTTATTTTTGGGTAACATCCTTATGTTTAACAATTATTTTATAGTTTTTGTGAGTTGATTAAACAATATTACTCTCCTTTAAGAAAAGAAAAGAAAAGAAAGAAAACAGAAGAAAGAACTTAGTTGAGATCATGTAATCAGGTGATCCTTGTTTGACAAAATATTTTTATTAATTTTTTTTGAATAACATTTTTTTTCAAATATATATAAATATGAAATAGAAAAGGGTATTTTTGTTCATCTGATTTTTTTTTGATGGAGGTCATATTTACAAATTTGGAGGTTATTTAAGTTATTCCTACCAAATATTTCTTTTTATCTTCCTTGTTACCTTTCGGAGCCGATGGACCCTTAGTATTTAAACAAATTCAGTCTAAAATTACGTGTAGTAGGCAAAGGATTCGATCATTTGGATTAATTATATAATTAAGTATATTAATCATTTCATTTGAGTGGTAGATGAAGAGTTTCTGTGTTGTAAAAATATATGAACTTTGATACTTAAAATAAAGTGGGTTTGGATAATGACCATTGACAATAAATTTTAAAATATGATTTTTAATAAAGTTTGACCTCATTTCAAACAAAAATATATCTTGTTTTTTCAAAAATAACTTTTTATTCTAAATTGGTAATGTAATGTACTAAATACAAAAATGTATTTTGCCCAAATGAGTTATTTTCAAAGAAAAGAAGCATGAGGTTAGATTACAAATTCGTATTTGTGTATTTTCATAAAAAAATTCTAATAAAAATTGGGTGCAGGATTGCAAAATGGGTGAATGAAATTTCACTCTCTTCAACTTATAAATAATTAAACCACACTGAACAGACTTGTCAAAATTAGAAAGAAAGTAATTAAGTAATTAATACTGGAATAGCTGGAACTGATTTTCAGGGAAGCAATTGCAAGATTGGCGTGAGATAGTTACATATTTCTCCGCTCCAGGCGAGATTATAATTGGCCGACCAGCCGGAGGGATGTGGAGGGCTGTCATCAAATACAGCGAGAAGCTAGTGGGTCTCTCGCCTGTAGTTGCTAGAAGTACTATCAGGCTATGGACCTTGAAAGAGCTCTGACCCAGAGCGTTGATATGGACCAGAAAGTGGTCAATTACTATCCCAAATGCCCACAGCCTGATCTCACGCTCGGACTCAAACGGCACACGGATCCGGGTACCATAACCTTGCTGCTCCAAGACCAGGTCGGAGGACTTCAGGCGACCCGGGATGGAGGCAACACTTGGATCACTGTCCAGCCCGTGGAAGGCTTTTGTCGTCTTGGGCGACCATGGCCATATGACCAGTTTTATTTCCCATAGTTTTAAAAGACAGGTATAGACTCGAGGCACAACCACTTCCTAATGATAGATACCACACTTTTTAACGAAAGGCGTGCCTCTTAAGCTTATAGTTTATTTTTAAATATATTTATTTTCAACTTTTAATTATATATTGAAATTTGCCTATATTTTCACTCATTTTTATTAAATTTTAATATTAGGAATGATTAACTTTTAGTGTAATAGAATGATAAATGCTTTGTGTTAGATGTCGTTGAAGTCTCATGATGTTGACAATCGTTTAGTATGTGTAGGATTTATGAGTATATAAGTATGAATAAGTGGCGTTTAAGCAAAAGCTTGTGTAAAGTGAATGCGATATGGATAGGAAAGGTCGATGGCTTCAGTGCAGCAGCGGAATAAATGTTTTATAAAATTGATGTGCGTCAAATATCACGTTTCGGCTTATAAAAACTAGGTGCCTTATATCAAGACCTCTTAAAACTATGATTATCGTTTGCTTATTCATTCCTGTTTTGGATGGAAAGTGAAGAATGTTTCTAATGGTTAATAATTGGAATGAGATTGGCAGTATTTGAGTAATGGGAAGTTCAAAAATGCGGACCACCAGGCTGTGGTGAACTCCGAATGCAGCCGGTTGTCGATCGCCACTTTCCAGAACCCAGCCCCGGAGGCAGTTGTGTACCCACTCAAGGTCAGAGAGGGGAGAGTCGGTGATGGAGGGCCTGTAACTTTGCGGAGATGTGTACAAGGAAGATGAGCAAGGATCTTGAACTTACCAGGCTGAAGAAATTAGCAAAACAACAGGATGATCAGGCGCAGATGAAATCAATGGCATTGATCAACAGATGAAACAAAGTTATTGATGAGATTCTTGCTTGAAGAGTATTTCATGCTAGAATCCTAGATAGCGACAGAACCAACTTTGGCGATATTCTTATCTATTTACGTTAATGTCGTCGCCCATATCCCTCACCCCTACAGAGAATTAGTATCTTATTGCATTTTGGGTTTTCTCGTAATGATCCCTAAGACTATAAATATTATAAGAATAATAATGCAATCACATTGTTCATCAAGGAACCATGCCTAAAAATGTAGCTCACGCTATGTGTCCATGACAGAAAATTAAGCTATCACAATCACCTCCTACAGTATAACAACTTTATTCCTTTTTTTTTTTTTTTGAATATGTTCTTTCTTTATCCCCTTTTGCATTTGATATATTCTCTAACTTCATTCATATTCAACTTTAAAAAGAAGAAAAATATACCATATATTGTCATCAACTACACACCATTGCATCCAAAGCTGGCTTGTGGTACCAATCGTAATGAACAAGTTCAACATGGTATCCTATTTTTCCCAAGAAAATTATGAGTATGGTTGATTACCGTTTTTTAAAATTGTTCTTTGTTTTGAAAAACAAAAATAACTTGTTCGGTTTTTTTTTCTTTTGAGAAATACAAAGAAAAGGTTATATTTAAATAACAAAAAGTAAGTAGAATTCAGATAACACAAAAATTATACTTTCTATATTCTTTTTTTTTTTGAAGGAGTGTTTTCTATATTCTTTAAAACAATTTTTAAAAACAGAAATCACCATATTCCTTTTGTTTTTTTTACATCTATTTCACCTTGTAATAGATTATTATGATACCATAATACCATCTTTTTAGGGACTAGATCCGACCTCCCATACGTCAAACTCTTTCTTTTCTTTTTTACCGCTTGAGCTAGAACCAACCGCTTGCAAGAAAATTATCTTAAATTCCTTTTTATCTTCCTTTAAAAAAATCCGATTGATATTTCCAGTTAGCCATCGTTATAAAAATATGATCACACAGATCATTACAAAACGACCTATATTTCCTTTAATATATTACACATACACACATCAGAACTAGAATTAATCATAACATGGCTAACAAACACAAGCTCAACCCTTTTCCTACCCACACAACAAACCAGCGGAAAGTTGGCATTCATGAACTAATACGATCATAAAGTGGTCAGAAACCACCTGGACGAAAGAGGGACTGGTAAGAAACCAAGAACAACAACAGCACCACCAACGCAGCCACCCCCCAAGGCGAAGTCCCGGCTCTGTGAATTGCGTCGTGGTCCGGTTTCGGCACCCGAATAAACCTCCCGTAAATAGATATATTGCGAGCTAATAAGAAGAGGATCACCGGCACCAACAGGAGAAACAACCTCAGGCTGATCACCGTCCTATGCATCCGTACCCTGTAGTCCACGTAAGACGAAAGAGCTAAAAGAAGAAAGACGATGATAAATATGCCAAGCAAAGGCATAGGGGGTGGTGATATGGAGGCTAAGGTTTAGTCTCTCAACTTGGACCTCTTCTCTCAATTTCTTAACCCATTTCTGTTTCCTCGATCTTTTCTTACTATGCCTCTCTCAGATGGAATTTATTGTTGTCTATATAAGAAGTGATCGAGGTTCTAGACTTGAGATTATTTGCTTTGGCATAAATGCTGAGGTATGGATCGATTCTATCTGTAACCGACTTTGCTTTTGGATTGATACCAAAATCGAAATAATTCTGTTTTTGAAAATCTTTTAAAAATTTATATGGAGAGCAGAATATATTCCTAGCTTTTTTCCTTCTCCTTAGTGGTAAGTGTCAACACATAACAGGCTGCATCTCCTACTGTTTCAAATCTTGCCCTTCATTTTCTATGCTCTTCCGCGGAGCCTCAATATTCCACACACTCATCGATTTATCTATCTATCCTCTTTTTAGTTTTTCCTCGTACGTGCCGGAAGTGTGAAACGGCACGTGTCAGTCATGCGAATAGTGTGTCCGTTTTCCTTGAATTGGGGTATAGGAAGCGGTTTGTAGTTAACTGACACGTTTCAAACATGAAAAATAAAAAAGGTCGTGATTCCCTATGAAAAACCTAAATACTTTTAAGTTTTTAATTTAATTATATATTTCAATTTTTTCAATCATATGTATTTAAGTTTAAGTTTTTTCTGCTAATGTTTAGTGTAATAGCTTTAAATTCAATTTCCACTTATATAAAATGAAAATTAATCACGTTAAACTAATAAAAAAGACTAAAAAAGTTAATAATTCATTGAACGAGGAGTTACACATACTTTCCCATATCATAAAATATAATTTATATAATATTAAAAATAAAATATATATAAAATAAATTAAATTAGTAATTTTATGTTTAATTTATACCTTAAAAATATAGTATTATAATACTTTAAATTGTATTATATATCAGTTTATATAAATATTTATTAATAACTAATGTTAATTAATTTTATAATTTAGGATTATTATTTTATTAAGATAAATTTATTTTATTTTTATAATTGAGAGTGTATCAAATCTCCTTGGTTTCCAATTCTTAGTAGTGTTTATTCACATTTATTTTTATCAATGACAAATATACTTCTCTAAGTGATACAAAATTTAGAGAGTGATGTAGAATATTATTATTGATTTGAATATATATGCCTATATATATATATATATATATATATATATATATATATATATATATATAAAGGAAATTACGACTTATGTAACTTTTTAACGGATAAATGGAGAACAAAGGATGTGCATAGATGAAAGATACGTATGAAGAAAAAATGTAGAAATTTTTCAAAAAAAAAAAAAGAAAAAGAAAAAGTATATAAAAATAAAAGATGTTTATTGACATTTTTTTTTTATGTATAAAAACAAATATATGTTGGCCGATTTGTAAATTTGGTGGGCACGATTTTATTTGGGCCTGATTTTATAACTAATAAAAATTTGATCGAGTCCAGGAGGCTTATTGTACTCAACTTATATTTTGGATACAAAGTTATAGTTGGAAAATGGTAAAACCCATTAGGCCTGTATATCCAAAATGGTATATTCCCGATTTAAGCCTTTTATTGGCGGCTTTTGGTTTGTTCAGTATATATATAAGGGTAATTGGATCAATGATTAACATTAAAAATAATAATAATTAATAATTTTTATATTTTATAAATAAAGTTTTTTAAAATACTTGTGGTTTATTCTTATGTTTTTTTTTTTTTGAAATAAATTTAATTTATTATTGTAATCTGTCTGTGCGCATATAGAATCAAATTAGATTAAAAACATTAAATGAATAAATTTCAATTTGTATCATTAAGTGACCTGATTTGAATTGGTGTTTATGTACAGTGAAGCTTAATATGTCCTTATGATGACAACGACAAAAACTAAAAAAACAAAAATACACACTGGATTTTTAAGGAAAAACCACTTAAAAATATGAAATAAGTAGGGAAAAAAAAAAGATATAGAAGGAATGATTTCAAACCAAATTGGGCAAAAAATCGCTCCTCCTTCTTAGGAAAATCAACAGCAAAAAAAAATCATAATGGCAAAAACACAGCTTTTGAAAATAAAAATCGTTGTAATTGTGAAATGATGTAGAGGAGGGCGATCGGGAGTAGCATGAAATGTGATATGGGAAGAAAAAACTAATATTTTTTATAATTAGAAATTATATAATTATTTTATTTTATGAAAAATAAATTATTTTAATTATATTTATATATATTTATTTTATTTTAGAAATTAATTTTCATACTAGTATTATTTTATTTTATTAAAATAATTATTTAATAACTATTCTTTTTCTATAAACAAATTTTGTTTTCATAATTGAAAAGGCTAATATTTTAATATTTAGAAATTATTATATAGTCGTTAAAAATTTTAAAATAAAAAATAGGCGAAAATAAGTTAAACGGACTGGTCCAACCCAAGCCCTAATAGCCCTGATTCTATTAGGGAACCATTTTCCCAAACTGGCCCTCAAAAGATATGGGTCAATTAAAGTGGGCCTAGGTAAAAGCTAGCTGTCATCGTTTCTAAAGTCGTAGTGTCGTGCCGATTTTTCCTGGATCGATGTACCCAAGTTCTTCTTGTTGGGCTTTCAAATCAAAGCCCTAATGGGCCCAAATATTTTGAAGGGTGAACACCCCCATCCGAGAAGGCGCTCGCGAGGGCTTTAAACGAATCAAAAACTCCCTGCGTCTGATTTTCCACCGCTTTCCTGGATTTTCCTCGATTTTTCTCGGAAAGATGCCACCCAAGGACGCGAGGCCTGTGAAGAAAGAGAAGTACAAAGCGAAGAGGGCGAGAAAATCGTGAAAAGAAAAATTCCATGAATGCTTGTTCAGGGTCTCTAACTCGAAAGCCAAACTGAAGAAAGAAGAGCTTGAAGATGATGATTTTGAGAAACCCAGTCCTAAGAAGAATCTGAACAAGACGGACAAGGTTTGTGCCTGTATTCGATTTTTATCGCCTTTTCTTGTGCTCTCAAAAAATGAAGGAAAATAAAGATAAAAATAGACAAAGAAATCCAACTCTACTGAGCAAAATGATGAACTCGGTAGAGTTGATCCTTTCGTTTTCTTAGTCTTAAATGGTGAAAAATCTAGGTGGAAATTTTGGTGTCGTTTTCTCAGAAACAAAAGGCATGCCTAATAAGTATATGCTTTGCATTATTTCTGGGTGGGTGGAGCGTGTAGGTACAGAAAAAGAAGAAGAAAACGAAGGAGGATGTAAAGAAGTCAACTGCAACGGTGGAGCAAAACGGGAAGAAGAGGGAAAAGAAGGTGTTTGATTTGCCCGGACAGAGGCGGGAAACCCCTGAAGAAGTATGATTCCTTTTTATTTCCTTTGTTAAATTACCCTTATGCTGTTGGGTTTCTTTTTTTTTTTTTTAGTAATGGGTTTGTGTATTTTGGATTTTCAGAGACCCATTGAGGATTTTTTACGAATCCCTCTTTGATCAAGTGCCTGGCAGTGAAATGGCAGCATTCTGGTGAGAGATTTTTGTCTAACTATGCTATCTTTTTATTATTGATTTATTTATTTATGTATAAACGCTCTATTGGTAATGAAAATTTGGTTTGTAACCATACTTTCCATCCTTGCTGTGCAAAGGGAGACTTTAATCTATCATTGTTACACTAAACCTTGCTTTAGCATATTGTTACAACCCTAGCTCAACAAAGGGGGAGGGAGAGGGGAGTAGAAGATAGTATGAATGTTGCCTTGTTTGAGGATGGGCATGAAGTAAAACATCCCCTGATTGAGGTTTAGAAGACTGAGGAGAGCTTACCTTTATGGAGCTGACCCTCAGCTCAGTTAATTGAATATCGTTTGTCAATTCCTGTATGTTTCACCTCTTTGATTGAGGAAGGCCGAATTTGCAGGAAGTATTAGAAATATCTCAAAACCTTCTAGAATCACCAGAAACCTTGATTTACAACATTTCATTGGACATCTATCCATATTCAAATATTTATTGCCCCAAACTTTAGACTTGTCTATAGAGAAAAATCAGCTGATGATCAACAAGAACCCAAAACGCAACCGGCTCACAGATACTGTAACAAAGTCCTTTTTTTTTGGCATTATATCTGCGCCTTTGGGAGGCAAGGATTTTACTAGCAAACCCAAGAAGGAGCTACTTAGTGATTCTGTTTCATCTCAAATAATGCTTATGCATATTTCTGTTCTTTTAGATGGGTAGTATCCTTCAGTGGAAACCGCTGTGAGTTGTTGGTGTAATTTTATACGTTCTTGCAAGCAAAAGGTTGTTTCACTCTTTCGCCATCCCCAATTCTTGCGTAATGCCTTCTGCTGCTTTGTTTCTTTAACTTCATTTACAAACCTCTTACAAGTGTTGGTCTCTTTTTGTTGTCACTTGACTCACTTCACATATATAATTGCTTTACTGCAGTGTGTCAAATTTATAATTTTGTAATTAAAACATTAGTTTTCATTTTCTTTCTCCTGAAATAATAACCACCTTTTTTTTTGCAAGCAAATGGGAATGGAGCTAAATTGGTGGCTGTTTTCTCTGTTTTTGTGTGGTCTGAATCTTGTTTATGTGGTTTCATGGATTTAACCTTAGGGAAGATAGTGAAGCATGTAAATTCAAACCTGATTGACTTGCTTGAATGCTTAAGCTAGTTGGGCATGACCCCTGACTCTGGTCCAGTTATTCATACTCATTTGCGCAATCACAATCTTTGTGGCTACCAAGTACTACCCTCCCTTTGTAGGGTGTACATAATTGAACTGTGTATGCCTTATCAAGTCAGCCTTCCACATGTTTACAATGGCAAATCTACTTAAACATAATTGCAGGATGATGGAATCTGGTTTGCTGCCGAAAGACGTGGCAAAGAAAGTCTATGAAGAAACTGAAGAAGAATCAACAGCAAAAGCTTTCTTCACCAGCTGTAGAGAAAACCACCAAGTCTGTCACTGTTAAGAAAGAAAACATCGCCTCTCGGTCTCATCTAAGGAAGAAGACACCAGATTCCAAGGTCAAAGCAGTCTAGGAAGCGCACAGTTGAGTATAACTTGGCAGCACTGAGGGAGGAATCAGAAGATGACTTCGTTTTATCTAAGAAGATTACCAAGAAACAGAGAGTAGCTTAGTTGAAAACCGGTCTTCGCCCTGCTAGCTGCATGAAGAGGGGAAACTTGTAATCGGCCTCTGCTTCCTAGTGTTTTTAAGTTGTAATTTGCTACAGAGCATGTGACCATGTGTATTGGCATCTTCCTGCCATGTCATTGCCCAGCTCTTAACTAAAAGGGAAGAAGTATATTAAAATGTACTGATTTGGGCTTATTATGGAAAATTGAGCTAAAAATAAAGACTTTCAGAAATTGAAGGCATTCCATTTCCATTTACCAGAATGTGAAATGTGGCCTATTGATTATATCTCTTGAAGTTGCAGGCCTAGGTCCAGTCCCTAATGACATTGAGTGGGCTATGCAGCCTATGCCAGTATTAGGGAAGATGTCTGCAGTTCACACTGCAAATTTCTACACCTCTTTCATGAGTTCTAGCCTGGTCCTGGGGGGTTTTTAGACATTTAGTTTAAAAAAATAAAAAATTCTTCAAATACAATAAGTTTAAAAATATTTCTAAATCTAGTGTAGTTTGTGCCACTTAACAAATGTCTCTTGAATAAACATTTTTAAAAAATGTTTTTTCAAAAGACATTTTCTAAAATTTTGAAAATTTTAATTTACATTGAAATTGTTTTTTGAAGAGGCGTGCTGAATTATTTAATTGAGGTATGCTCTGAATAGATGTCTTTATAGTGCGAAAATTTTGAATTCTGTTGAAACTTAAATAGACGTAATTATGTATTGCTGAAAGTATTTTGAGGCATTCTCTTACGTAATTTAAAATTTTAATTACAAGTGTATGAAGAAACAACTTTTATAATATTTAAATTGAATTAATCTTAAATAGGCAATGCCGTAATTACAAAAATTTTGAATTTATCTTGAAAGTGTCTTTTAAAGGAAGACGTATTTGCGGCTATTTATTTTAAAGTGTATTTTGAATAAATGGCGGCCGTGATTTTGAAATTTTTTTGAACTACGTTGAAAGTGCGTTTTAAAGGGAGCGTTTTTCTGATATTTCGATTGAAATAGATGGCCGTAATTACGAAAATTTTGAATTCTTTACGAAAGTGTCTTTTAAAAGAGGCATGTTGCATTTAACAAAATGTATTTTGAAAGACGTCTTGTAAAATTTTGAAAATTTTCAAACACGTTGAAAATGTCTTGAGAGAATCATTTTTATAATTTTGGAAATTTTTAATTTATATTTAGAGTGTCTTTTGAAGAGACATTTTTGTTATTTTATTGAAAGTGTGTAACTTGAATATTAAGCATTTTTCATTAATTTTGAAAAAATTTCGATTCTGGCAAAGTGTATTTTGAAGATCTGCGTTTACATTTATTTCGTTAAAAGTGTATTTTAAATAAACATTTTCATATTTTTGAAAATTTTTAATTTACACTAAAAAAGTCTTTTTTGAAGAGACGTCTTTATAATTTTAGAAAGTTTTAAGTTTTAATACGACGTGACTTGATGATATAGAGAAAACTACATTATACGTAGAATTATTTTTCGAACTATATTTTATTAAGATTTACTTTTAATTTTTTTATTATTTTTCGGAAAGTTCCCTAGTCCTTGCGGCACTCTTCCTAAGATTGTCCTTCCTTCACCCGAGATGGCAAAAATGAATTCCACTTGCTGAATTCATTAACAAATCAGTTTGTTCTCCATTATTCGGCTGGTATAAGGTAGATTTTTCTTTCCTTAGCAGAGGCACTCGATTTATTAAAAAAGGGTTCTTTTGACTATATCTGATTATAGACACTTTTTTTCCAAAAAATATAGAATTTTGGCAAATTTTTTTTTTAAAAAGAAATTACAATCAGTCCATTACTCAAAATCAGGAATATAAAACTGATGCATCTTAAATGTTAAGTATTATGAAATTCCATCAGCGGAAAATGGGGATTATAGATAAGTTTTTATTCCAATTTCCAAGTACCAAAAAAAAAAAGAAAATTACAATTAAAAAACCCCTAATGGCCAGAAAGAGAGGACACGTGGCGACATAAAGATAATGACTTGTGATGAAGCTCAATGAGTTATAAACTTATAATATTCTTTCTTCCTCCAGTCTCCTCTCCTTGGACTTTTCATACATTAACACAGTCTTGCTTTGTCTTCGTCTCCGTATCCGTCTGGTAGGCAAAGAGGGTGAGCTCAGTATGAAAGAGGAGGAGAGGAGGACCAGTTTTCTGGGGTGCTTCGATGATGACGAAAAGAAAGCGGCCGAAATTCTAAGACAATTCCCAGAGCTTGTGATTAAGTACGAATCCAATAGAGGAATTCTTCCATTCTGGAGTCCTAAAGCGATAAGATCCGTACTCGTCAACATCCCCCTTCCTTCTCGACCTCGTCTCTGCTTCTCTCTCAACTCTGCATGCACTGAGAAGTAGACCACTCAATAATGATCTTCTTCCAATCCCAGATCGCTCCTTCTTCCTCAAGGCTCATTCTGCTAACGCCCGCTTGCATCCCAAGAAAGAATTTCCGAAAGATTTCACTGATGGTAAATCCTGTTTTCTTGGATTCTCCTATATATCCTTGTTTCCCAATGATTCATAGACTGCTAGTGTGTGATGTTATTTTTTTTATCTCCATGTTCAATCTTTAAATATCTATTTTTGGAAAACATTGGACGATTGAGAATCTAATTTTCTCTTTCACTCATACCAAAAACAGAGATTTGGGGCTTCCCTTGTTTCAGGATTCTTACTTGTCTCCGTTTTTCTCAGAAAAGAAGCTTAGCGAGGTTATTAGGGACGAAGCGATTGAAGAGGTAAAATCCTAACTCTTTTCAATGCTAGATTTTCGCCTTTTGCTTTCGCTTTCGTGGTGGATTTTGACGGAAACTAATTGTATCATAAAATTACTATGGAACAGGCAGTCGTTGTAGAGCCCCAATTCGAGGTATTTCTCTCTCAAAAATCTCTTCTTTTGTTTAAAAAAAAACTTTCGAAACACAAATATAATCTGAAACCTGCAATTTTGATTTTAATCCCTTTGAGCTGATCATTTTCTGTTTTTCCTGAGAAAAAAACAATCAAACGAGTTGCAGAGGAAAGAATTCTTCGATTTACTACATTAATCAATTATTTTTCCTACTTAATGTTGCACAGTCGAACAATATTTCAGAGGATGGGAGAGCATTCCATTTGGTTGAAGAAGAGGAAAGTGAAGGCAGATTGTATAGGGAAAGACAGCCATTGTTGGAGTATGGAATTGGAACTGATATGAGCAATGGGTTTCGTCCTCTTCCTGATCGGAGCTTGATTCCGACGAATACTCTTCTAATGGGTTACTGCATTCAACCGATTCAACTCAGTAAAGAAGCTATCTATGCTGAGGCCAGAAGAAGGAGAAAGCTTGAGATGCAGAGGGTTAAAGGCTCTAAGGGCCCTCGCACGTGACTCATCATCCCCCTCGTGTCCTTTACAATTAACTTTGGAAATTTAAGTATTTTTGCTTTTAGGTAATTCCAAATCATTTCTAAGAATATACCCATTTCTTTTCTGTGCTTTATTTTCATTAAAATTCAAATTCAAAGTTGGGTACTAAAGCATTTTTCCTATTTTTTAGATCCATGAAAATATAAATTTTGTGCAATATAGTGACATTTGATGCACTTTAGTTTTTATAATTAATTGGTTAAAAGAAATAAAATAAAAGGCGGGTCAAGTCGGACAAAATTGTTTACTTATAAACAAAAGAAATAAAATAATACTTAAAAATATAAAGTAATCTTTTTTTTTTCTTTTTTGAAAAGAGATAAATTTATTTATTTAGATTAGTAATACGCGATTAGTAACGTACAATCATAAAAACATAAAATCAAAAATATTTTAAAAACTTTTATATAACTTTTGATATTAGTTAAAATGTCTGACATCAGGGTTAATAACAAAATGATCGATTAGTCCTGTAGGAGCAAAATATCGTTAATATTGATCGAAATATCGCCGATATTTCAGTTATTGGTGGAGGTTGATAGGATGTCTTTTAACGGTAGTCGATTGGAAGAATTATCGGTAATTTATCATTTGATTTGTGATATTTCAACGAACATCAATTTTGGTAATACCCTTCATCCTTGTTTTAAATCTGCAAAATGGTCATTTATGTCTATTTAGGTTTCAATCGAGCCCTCACTAAAGGTGGAATGGTGCACCTTTCATCCACCAAGCCATTAGCTGCTCTTATATAAGCAAACATTTTTATAATTCATATTATTTATGAATATTTTACTATTATATATTATTTTTTTAACATTATCACTTGAATTTTATTTTTCATAAAATCATTTCACCTTTTCAAAAATTTAAAATTTAAAATCAATAAATTTACAATATTTTTTAAATCAAAAATTATTTTGATAAGAAAAATGAATAAAATAATGTCTCATTTAAAATTTAATATTATGACATACAATATTTTGAATCTTCTGAATATTTTTAACGTTATAATATCTTAATAATATATTAGATATAAGATATGAATCTCAAGATATGAATCATTTCTCATTATTTATATAAATAATTTTATAAATATATAAATTAAAATAAAAACTCATTAATTCTAAGAGTAATATTAAATTACATATTTAATTTAATAATTATAAAACATGATCCAATTGAATCGATATTTTTAATGAAAGTAATTTTAATTTAAAAATTTTTAATATATAATTTTAATCGAACCGATATTTTTGTAAAAATAATAATGGCATTCAGATATATTCGTAAATCGGAGTCACATAATGTATCGGAAGTAAACTGCGATATTTTGATCCATAGAACTACTTACATTTGATAATCCCTAAAATACGAATATAAGATTTTAGATCAGAAACGCATACTAACGAACAACATTTAATTTGATGATTTTGTTAGATTGAATTTTGTTATCTAAGCGCTCAGCGTAGAAGCGAAAAATGTGTCAGCGATAATAATAACGTCTGTGAGTTAATAACAAAACACAAACAAAAAGAAAATCAAAAGACAAACTGGAATCGATGTGAAATAAAGTATTTATTGGAAAAGATAACTCAAATATGAAGGGAAATAACACTGATGGGAAGAAAGTTTTAAGCTAAAAATGATAAAAAATCACCCATCCACAAGGACCATTCTCTATGGCAAGGTCTGAAAGAGAGAAATATAGATAGGATCTAAAGAGAGAAATAGAGAGTAGAGCAGCTAAAATTTATACGAAAGGAATAGAAATGATTTTAAAAAATATTGGGAAGTATATCGAATGTTTTGTTGGAGTCCTCAATTATTAAAGGATGGGATGGCGGAGAATGGTAATATGCAAAGTGATTAAAAGTAAAAAAAAAAAAAAAAAGTATTACTATAAAAAAGATAATGAAAGTATTTTTATCTACATGAAAAAAGATTAAATTCAACTATCCTTTTAATCACATAACCCATTTCTTTTATTCAGCATATAACATGAAGGCATATTTTCAATTATCACATGAATGCCTTTATTTGACAGTGTTATCACAGGATATTTTCAAATAACGGACATCATCTTCTATGAAGGCAAATAATGTTCAATTAATTTTGTTTTAATGATCACATGCCAATGTTATAATCTGACATGACACCCTGAATATAGAAACCAGACCTAATAGAAGTATAGAACCCATTTTTATGTTTCCAAACTTATTTGTATTCTCGAATAAAGAATCAAATAAATTTTTTTTTATTTTCTCTTTAAAAATTAAAGTGATATATAACATAGTTTTAAAACAAATAAAATCTAATTTTTCTAATAAATAAATAAGTCACATTTTCATTTTATGCATGGATTTAGTGCTTATTTTGAGAAAAGGCCAAGGGTTTGCTTCTACAATAGCCACAATATCAACGGTGAAGCTGACGATATATATCTTCATTGAGACTCTAACCCCTTCCATTTTCATGTTCAGTCTTTTTAAACGTTGACATTCTAACAAATTGAGCTAGACTTGTGGACGTGAAACTTTCAATATTTAAGAGCAAGAATCTTAAGTAATTTCTTGAGTCGTCAGGAATTCAGCATGATTATTGGATATGTTGAATTATTGATGCGGTATATACATTCGCGACTTGCTTCATGGTGCATAATCTCTTAATGATTAAATGATGTGGCCGGTGTTTGCTTAAAGGATTGTCATGAAATAACAGTTCCATTACAATTAAACACATACCTTGTTTGTGATTTGGAAAGACTTTATGTGGAGTGCGAGAAGGTATCGCCAACATTGACATATCAAGTAATTGTTGTTTGATTCATTTTGAATGAAATAGACTCATATCAATTTATTCGCTGGAAGTGGTGCGATATATGTTTGATACCATTCTAATGTCTTTGGGTTAGAGCGGAACTGTACATGACTAATAAATTGACATAAAAACAATATCAGGGCGAGTACAGTTAACAAGATATATAAGTGTACCAATAACACTAAGGAAATGACCACTTCGGGACTAAGTAATTCTTCACTATTTCCACGGGACCCAGAAATGAGTATTGTTTTTGAGTCAGTGAGCAGGCAATAGTGGAGGAAGCTTAAAGGGTGTGCTTTATTCATATAAAAGTGCTTTAAGATTTTCTTAGTATATGCTGATTGGTGGACCAAAAATCTAATGGGAAAATGTTCGATCTGAGGTTGAGACAAATTTTTGTTTTCCCAAAATCTTTTATCTCAAATTCATTTTTCAAATATTTTATTGTTCTTGTAAAAATTTCTTGGAAGTTAAGCCAATTTAAATTATCGACATCTGCATCGATAATTCTGAATCTGGTTTTGATTTCTTGATAAGATACATGATATAGGTTGTTTGCATCACAATTCTTTTCGATAAATACTCGCTAAGGCGATTGTACCACATGCGTCCGATTATTTAATCCATAGAATCGTTGTAATTTGGATTCAGTATACTAAGGCTTGCATATTATTTGTAGTGATCAATTCTTTAGGGATTTTCATATATATATGTCATTATCTATGGATACATATAGATATTTGTGATATTGTCAAGTGAGAGCCCAGCGTATCCGGTCCAGCTGAATCGCTAAACGTTAAAGTGAAAATAGTGCATCGGTAAATGGTGAATATGTTTCCTGTAGTTAATACTTGGGTATACGAAGCTTTGTCTTCTTAATCAAAACATATCTTGCCAGTCTCAGTGTTTCATTTCTTGACTTTAAAATGCAAATCTGTTTTGTACCCAATAAGTTCCATTTAGGTGTTTGGACTGATTCAAAAAACCTCGATCTCGTGCGAGTTCAAATTCACCTTTGCATAACCCCAACATTTAGTGATCATTTACATGTCGACATTCTTCCGTTTTGTGGTTTAGGATTCTCATCACTTCTTTATGATGTCTAAGGCTACTTGGAAAGCAAAATATCATTGATAACAGCTTTATTTCGATCTTATTTTCTACAATATTACTTTATAATTTGTTGAGATCTCATGTTTTTCCCAGTCTTGTACCTCTTAGGGGAGTTGTTTCTTCTCTCGAACATCTTCAAAGGTTTTTGTTGATATATCATACTGTAGGAAGGCCTCTTGTTACGCCATATATACTTTACTTTAATGTTTTTGTTTATCATATGTGTCTCTCTGAGGGCCTTCCATTTATCATAGACCTTTTCACAGGTATCAATTCTCCTTTATGTTCTCATCTTTAATTAGTTATATCTTTTGAGTCAATATGTCTCTCGTGCTTCAGGTGTATTTAGATTTATTGTAAAACCCGTGAAAAATTTACATTTAAAATTTATAGAAAAAGGGTAAAACGGTAATTTGTCGGAATAGTCTTGGAGGAAAAGCTGGGATTTTTCTAGATCTTTGATGATGAAGCAGTTTCTCCGTTGGGTTCGATCACCATGAGAATTTAAGTGCGGCGAATCAAATTTAGTTGAATTAAAGACGATCAGATTTGCGTACGAAGTGTTTGAATTGAATCGCGGATGATGGCATGGGAGCGTATCTTGGCGTCATGTGGCTGCGTGGGGGACGCAGCGCATGGGTGGTAGAGTGTCATGCCCTTAGGCATTGCATGACTTGGGTGGATAGGATTTTGGCATGGAAAACACATGGACTAGCAATGGCCATGTGTCAAACTTGTCTTGTGTAGGTGTCCTTCACCTAACTCAAACCTAACTTAGTGGTTTGAGGTGGGGAAATGCAAACTGTTTGTTAAGAAGAGAGAAAGAGAGAAAAGAAAAGAAGGAAAAAAAAAAAGGAAGAAGAAAGGAAGGAAAGGAAGAGTTGAAATTTCTGTACGACAGTGGGTTATTTTGCTCTTGGGAGACCACAAACTGGTGCAGGGGCGTTTCGATAGTATGGGTTTAATACGACATGAAATTTTGGCTCAAAGCAGTTTGAATCACAAGCGTATTGCATTTCACAGGCATTTGATGCCAAAATGATTTTAGTGCGATTATAAACCTCTTTGGAAAATATGTTGAATATTGGATTTTTCGCGTACTAGTGTTCTTGTTTGTATTTGGAAAAAAAATTCAGTTTATATGTTGTATTTTATTATGATATCTTTGTTTTGAGAAAGATAGTGATATGAGTATGTATGCGATAATTTTATATCATCTGATTTGATGTGAAAATGTAGAGAATTTGCATCTTTGTGTTTTTTAAGTAAGCTTTGGATAGAAAATTAAGGTTGCATGTCTAAGTTTTTATTGTATAACATGAGTATGTAGACATTGCATGCATGCATGTAAATGAATGACTCGAAAGCGGTTGAATGCATTGTGTGCATTTTAGGCATTTGATGCCAAAGCGGATTTTAGTTGCAAGTTAAACTTGTTGGAAAATGTAGCGAATCTTGGGATTTTTGTGTACTATTTGTGTTCTTGTTTGTGGCTTGGAAAAAATTACAGTTTATGTATTGTGTCGTATGAAAAGTGATGTTTTTTGAAAAGATGGTGATAATAATTATGCAAGCGATGTTTATATCATGCGATTGATGTGAAAATGTTGAAAATTTATAATCGTTTTTAAGTATTAAAGCGGATGAAATTCAGTTTGCATCTCAGTTTATTATGTATGTATACGGTATGTGAACTTGTTGCATGTGCATTAAATGAATAATATAGCATTAGGCTTTTGTATATCTGGTGGCTGGGACATGGCATGGGATTGAATCATAGCATGAATAGCGTTTTTTTTTTTTTCGGAAGGGTTGTCAGCAGGCTTATCGAAGTACGTCCCGAATATGAATGTCGGAGGTAGTCCATATAATTAGCGGTCTGTCAAAATGAAAAAATATCGGAGGGTGGTCCAAAATTTTATGGTGTCAGCTAACCTTCGCGAGTTAAAGCAATGTTTTGTTTTAGAAATGATTACATTATCGTGGCAAAATGCATGTGTGTTTGGGAGTCGGTGAGGACTCGAGGCTAGATTTGGCATACGTTCATATAGTGTGTATATTTTATGTGAATGTGGGGAAATTGCAGACAATGGCTGCGTGTGCACTTAGGTGGGGAGTAGCGGCTCGTGAGGAAGAATTTCTCTCTTTGGCGTTTCTCATGATCGTGGAAAACCATCTTTTGAATGGAATACAACCCAGGCAATGAGTCTCACACAGGACCTCAGTCGTGAAGGAAAGGCTGGAAATGCCTTGTTTGTAATTGTGGTTTATGGGTTGGAAACTCATATTTTTTTGTAGTATGTGGAACAAAATGTGTTATTTTATGTAGTTTTGTGTAAAAAAAAAATAAAAAATGCAAGTGACCCCTGGGTTTTAGGGCATCACACTTATTTGTTAATTGTCTTGGGATATCAGTGATGTTAAGAGAGCATTCCCAGGCAGTTATGTTACTTTGTCACTTTCTTTGTATGTAGTAAAGCATCTGGTAATTGATTTGCAAGATTTTACAGTGAATGATATTGGGCTTCAGTTCACATTGGGATTGTGCGAGAGATCAAATGAGACATTGTAGATGCATTCAGTAATTTTCTGTGTTCTTCTGGAGCCAGGCACTCTCATAATGGTGGGAATACACTCATTAAGTAATCATAAGCAGGTTTGTAAGCATCTTTGTTAAGGAGTTGAGATATCTTATGATGACGGGAGAATCAAAACCTACATAAATCAATTCTTCATTACAGGGACATACATTTAATATTGTGCTGAGTATAATTAATTTTATAAACTACACAACTATAGATTCATAAGTGAGAAATATTTTGTTGTTTGCCTAGTACAAGTTGTGAAGACTCATTCATGGTAAGTTGTTGGTTAAATACGAAGCAAGCTTGCAATATGGATAATAGCATGTCCCCAAGCAAAAGTCGGCAATTTAGTTTCCATTAGCAATGGTCGAGCTATTAATTGAAGATGTTTGATGAGGGACTCTGCTAAACCATTTTGAGTGTGAGTATGAGTAACATGATGCGCAACATTTATTCCAACTGACATGCAATAGTCAGTAAAGGTTTGGGAGGTAAACTCTTCATTTATCCAAGTCTAATAGTCTTGAATGGATAATCAGGAAATTGGGCTCGTAATTTGATCATTTGTATCAGGAGTCTAGCAAATGCAACATTTCTTGTGGAAAGAAGACAAACATGTGACCACCTCGTAGAGGCATCTATTAAGACCATTAAGTAACGGAAATGTCCATATGGTGGATGGATAGATCCACATATGTCCCCATGTATTTTTTCCAAGAAGACTGGTGATTCAAACGTAACTTTGCTAAAGGATGATCTGACTATCAATTTACATTGTGAGCAAGCAACACATGGCTATTCTGTAAAACCCGGGTAAAATTGAATTTTTCCGAAAAAAGGCAAAACGGTAAATTGTCGTTACAGTACAAGTTGCAAACCTTAAAATTTTATAGATCTCGGATGACGAAACGGACATCACCGTTGGATTCATCTCGCGAAATCTAGTCACCCAGACGAATTTTGTTGAATTCCGAGATAGTCGGATTTTTCACGATTTTCGGGGCAACGGGGTCCGGTGGACCCTAAAAACGGGATTTTTGAGAAAAATCTGGAAGTTGAAAAATAAATTAAGTAAAGTTCATTTTAAAATAATTTGAACTTAAATCGGGACGAAATAAATTATTTCAGGACATAAACAGACCTGGACCAGTCATGGACACTTGGCACAACGTGGGTCAAGCATTTAAGTTGTGGATAAGGTTAGACAAAAAGGGGATTTTGGGGGGAAAAGGTCACATTTTCCTGCCCCCGGTTTGGTCATAGAGCAAAAGGGAAAGAAAAAGAGAGCTCAGAAACTAACTTCTTGTCTACGGAGTTTCGACGGTCGGTCGTTGAAGCGGTGATTCTTAACCTTAACTGTGAGCTGCGAGATAAAAATGAGGGTTTCAGAAAGATCCAAGGGGAGAATATTCAAGGAAATCAAAATTTTGGGATTAGGAGGTGTGGCAGGACCTCTTTCAATTTCCTACTACCCTCTAAAGGTAGGGATTAACCTCTTTTGGTTTTATTCCTACTTTTTATGGATTAAGCTAGAAATTTCATTTGGCACAAAGTAAATTAGTTTCTGGCTCACCCCAGGGTACATTTGGGTTGAAAAGGTTTTTATGGCTCCTTGAGGGTTGTTGGATTGATTTTTGGGTAATTGTTGGCTTGATTGTGGTTTGGTTTGGTTGTGAGGTCTTTCAAAAGATGTGAAAAATGATATGTGGGTGGTTAAAGAGGGAAATTCTGCAAATTTTCCCTAGGTAGTATCTTGTTTTTCGACCATAAATACGCTACGGACCTCAAAAGAATTGGATGATTCTAGTTGGAGATGAGCCTAGAATAAGAGCTGCAGTATCTAGAAGAGACCAAGTTTAAGTGCAACTCAAAAACCACACAAAAATAGGCTTTACAGTAAGATATTGATTATGTCCCCTCTACGGAAGTAGCTCATGTTGTTTGGACCATATATTAGGTTATACTGATCCAAATGATGTGAATCAAAATCCTACAGAAACTAGACACCTAGGAGAGTAACTTTCATGAAGAATGTATGGCCACAATATGTCTTTATTGTTCCAAGAAATTCGTCCAATTGAGAACACAATATTGCCCCTAGAAATTATTCAGGAGCAGTCCGATATGTTTTGGCCATATCTCCTAATTTAAAGGTCCAAATAATCTGATCTGTGAGATTTGGAAACTTAAGACATAGGTGAACATTTTGTTAGAAGATCACTTTGTCTAAAAACCCTCTTCTGAGGTCAAAATTATAGTGGAGATGGACTTAGGATGTACTTTGTTTAAAGATTTGTTTGGCGGGTCTTTGAGCTCGGTTTAATGGGGCGGTTGGGCTGTTGTTGTGGGCACTCTATATGCCACATTTTACCCTAAGGATTAATTGTGTTGTTGCTTAATGTGTGATAACATGGTTGTTTGTTGTGATTTGGTAAAATGTTAATATGTGTGTCCTAAATGTATTAACATTGTTGTGAATGTTTAATTGGAAATTTTATTGATGAGCTTAAAAGTCATCTATTTTTAGTCCATTTTACGTGATTTATTGTAAGGAATAATTAAGATGCGGAAATACTTGAAGAAACTCACGAATTTTTATTTGCGGGAAGTATAAAGGAAAGAAAGAGAAAATGCGGTGGAAAATCGTGTGGCGGAGTAAAAATGCAGAAAATAGCAGGGCAGAAATGAAAGCAACTGGCTAACTACTGTTGCAGTTTTGGGGTTTACGGTCGATTATGAATTAGCTGACGTCGGGGAAAATTAAAGGAATTTGATGCGGTCAGCGGGGATCCTGGTGAGTTGAAGCGAAACGCCAGTGATTTGCGACAACATCGTAATGTCGCGACAAAGGTTGATGTCAGCGACGAGGGATAGAGGTCGTGCGAGAGAGGCCGACTTGAAGCTGCTGACATGTTTTGGATGAAATTTGAGTTAAGCTGGCTGTGTCGCGTGAAGGGTGGATCGCTGACAAAAAGCTGATGAGGCCATCGAAAAGCATAAGGCGAGGTCGCGACATGAGATGTCGAGGTCGCGACGCAGAGACTTGCTCGGTTGAAGCGTAAAGAAAGTGATGTGGCGGTGGGGTGATGTCGCGACTGGCCCGGGGGCGTCAGTGGCTAGAGCAGCCGTGATGTCGCGACAAAGTTGATGTGCGACGTCAGCGATCGATGGAAGCATAAGTTCTTAGATTGATGTCCGCGACGCCGGGAACCCAGTTAAGCTGGGAATGGCGATGTCGGGCGGTCGATCTTAGCGACGCCTACGAAGGACAGTTAAAATTTCTGAAACGCGGTGATATCGCGACAAGATATTGATGTCGCGACATCGGGGAACGGCGATTGAGACACGTGAGTCATGAAATTTGATTTACCGACAAGGGGATGGATGTCACGGCCAGCGGGAGCTAGTCAAGTGAAAGTACAGAGCCATGGCGATCTTCGCAGCAGAGACGATCTTCGCGACGCATCGAGAGCAATCCCGATGGAAGCTTGTAAGTTCTTAGGCGATGTCACGACAACGAAGCTGACCGGTTGAAGATACGAGTGGCGACGAGGTGAAGCATCGCGATGTCGATTGATGTCCGCGACATTAGGTTGTTGTTGCGAAATAAGAAAGCTCGATTGAAATTTGCAAGAATAAGGCTGTTGCCAGCGACCACGGATTGATGTCGCGACATCGCGAAAACCGATTGAAACGCATATCCTTGTTGATGTAGCGAGAGATTGATGTCGCGACGAAAAACGAGTGAATGCTGCGAGAAGACTTGAAGTGAGTCGCGTGAAGAGATTGATTCGCGACATCGGGAATACCGGTTGAAGGCCTCTGAGAATATTGAACTAAAGGTCGCGGCGAGATAGCGATGTAGCGACCGGGAGGCTTGATTGAAGCACGCGAAAGCATAAGGCGAAGTGGCGGCGTGAGATTCGAGGAGTCCGCGACATCGGAAATCATCGATTAAACGCGAGGCGAAGTGATGTGGCGGCGTCAGTTTTATGTGACATCGGGATTTCTGAGTTGAAGGCTACGGGGCTTAAGGCGATGTCGCGACGTGAGATCGATGTCGCGCCGGTGATCTTCATGACGAGGAGTTGAAGTCAGCGACACAGACATTAACATGGGCGACCACTTGGAAATCCCTGGCTTGCATTGGGATTAGGGCGTGAAACCTATCGTGTCACGGCTACCCGGCTCATTAGGTAGCAGCGACGACTGCAGAGACGGAAGTGCAGGTTCTTTGAAGGCTCATTTTCTTTATTTTTCTTTAGTTTTCTTTTCTTTTCTTCTCTTTTCTTATCTTTTCTTCAATGTTGATAGTTAGAGATTAGATTAGATTTATCGTTTTAGTTTTCGTTTTCTTTTGGAATTGGATGTTATGTTTTTTTTTGGTAGAAGGCTGAATGCATAATTCAGTTTCTTTTCAAATTACTACGGAATGTTGAAGTTCGGACAATTTAAAGGTCAATTTCCGGTTCCATTTGCGATTATTCTTATGATCGGAGGAATGATGTAGGGTGTAGTGGTCGGTAATTGGGAACCCGGCTTCCATTAACGTGAATCTTATTGTCAAGTATGCACTCACCTTAGTGATTTCCCCACGACGAAGTGCGAATTTCGGTTTATGAATTTACTTTGTTATGGGTTTACGTTTTTGATCCCGAATATCAGTTTCTTATACCCGTTTAAGAATTGTTTCATTGCTCACACACGATTTCAAGGAGGTCCTGCGAGTGACAACACGAGAGAAGACATTCACAGGAGTTATGAACATTTCTTTAAGGTATATTAACTTTCTTATTGGTGATCTATTGAGCTTTGTAAGTTTACTTGGATAAATCCTCTTCTCACTTGAAATCAAGAAGAATGGGTTGAGCAGTTATCGAATTTTAAACCAAGCAAAGAGTTCACCTCATTCGGATAGTGAAACGATCAGTGTTGGTCCCCAATCAAGGAGGGTGATCTATTCTAATTTTGAGGAAGAGTAACGGGAAGTTGTATATCCTTGTGGAGTAACTTGGGAGAATTTAAGGTTTACAGTCCATAAAAGTAGGTATGAAGTATTGCAAAGAAAAATACTAGGAAGTCTTTTTAAAAGTAGATATCTCGTTCCACGCTATTCGGGGATCGGGTAAAAATTAGATAATGAAATGTGTAGTGTGGAGAGATCGGCTATCTTGCTAAGCCTTAGACCCGATTTAAAACACGAAATACCACGAAACAAATTCATGCGGTGTTAACTACGAGGTGAAGTACTTCACAATAGTAGTGACCTTAATGTATTACTCTAAAAGATGACTTTTCCATTTCAATTGATTTCTTCACTATTCATTATTCTTTATTCTTTAGATTCTAGAATATTTGATTTTCCAATTTTATATCTTTATTATGTTTTGTGACTTCTTAAGTTAGATAACAATGTCATGTTATAGTCGAATAATTATGGAGCTTGAGTAGTCGGGGTAGTTGATGCGGAATTCTTGAGATCTGCAGCTGGGATCGATATACGGACAAATCGATTTATTACTTGTCGACCTTTTTGTGCGCTGCGGTGGGCCCAGCAGGTGTGTTTACTCTTGTACGTGTGTTTGGTTCGGTCAGCCCAGTTTTATGGCGCCGTTCAGGGATTAGATAGTCCTTTGGTAATAGTGTCATAAATTTGTGTACACATCTTTTGGTCCAGTCAACAAGTTTTATTTATGCATGTAATATAATTGTCCATGATATAAGGTAAATTGTATGGTTGATTCGAATGCGATAGGGTATGCCAGAATCAACAAAATTTATAACCTAATTCCTCCTACTGCCGTAGCATAGCTACTGTAGTATAGTGGCTCTAGGGTCGAACACATGGATGGGTTTTCTTCGTGTAGATGATTTGCAGTTGGTTCAAAAGGTGAATGTTAATTTGGATTAGGGGTTTTGTAAAAACAGTGAGGGTTGGTGATTTACAAACTGAAAATAAACTAAAGTAAAATATGAAAAAGAACTCCTTGAAGTATCCGAAGAATTTACTAGGGTTGAGATTCTAAGGTAAAATGAGAGGTTCCTCAGTTCTTTTTCTCCACGTTAGGGAGGATGACTGTAGTCATTTCGGCAGGATCTTCATTTGGCTATGGCCCCGAACCTAATAATTTTCCTTTTGAAATATAACATTTTGCTTGAGCATAAATGCTCTCGGACTGATAAAAGCACATCCCTAAATCTACCTAATTAACTAATGAAGGCAACTAATGAATCTCAATGGATCTGACCAAACATCCACTAAACCCTAAAAGCTTGCCAAATACAGTTTAATCAAGGTACATTTGAGAGATTTAAACCTAGAGTGAGAGATGGAAACATAAATGACAATAAATTCTTGCATTAAAAACAGAGAACCAGCGTTTCTCAATCCTAGCCAGGTAGCCCTTCTCTTGGCGAGGATGGGAGAGAGTTTGTGACCATCCCTTGAGTTGTGTCATCCTCAGGGTGTTTAGCGATCGTGAAAAATGAAAGAAGGGAGAGAAAATGAGGAAAGAGCAGTGGAAAACTCCACTTGTATTATCTCTATTCAATGAAAAAAATGAGAATCCTATAAAGGGATTGGTTTGAGCTTATATGGTGTAAAATAAGCAAAAATACAAAAGCCCTCAATATATATCATGAAGGGCAAATTGGAAAAAATCCTGAAAAGTGAAGCAGGGTCGAAAATGAAAAATCACAAATACGAGGAACTTTTCTGCAAAATTTGCAGTGCAATTTCTCACCTTGCGAAAATTTCATAGGGTGTGAAAATTTCACATCCTGCGCAATTTTCGCGGGCTTCATTTTCCTTGCCTCTTTTTCTCTTATTTCCTTATGATTTCTGATTTGCAATGCTAAGTTCGACTCGAATTCTTCGTGCTTGGATCGACTCAACAAATTTGGCAAAAATAGCTTGCAAAAACTACAAAATTAGCCACAAAAATGTGATCAGTAGAATAGCAGGAACCTTAATGTGCAAATCGGGTTAGTGGGATTTGATTAGTACAAGTTCTCAAAACCTACCACAATAAATAGGGCTCAAAATAGCACTTTTTTGGCACTAATCACTCCCCCAACCAGACGCATTGCTAATTAAACAGCGATAAAAGAAAGAAAGAGAGCAAACAAAATAATAGCAAATTATGTTCTCAAAAATGGTATTTGAAAAGTATGTGGATGAGTAATGCTATGCTCGATGAGAATCAAGAGCCAGCATGATAACCATCCACGAGAGAGTGGATGCCATACCAAATTCCCGGTACAAAAGAGGTTTCCTTCTCTACAATCAACACAAATTTCCTTGAAACACAAGTGTTTGATTGATCGGCTATGTCATGTGGCCTGCGGTCCCCCAGTATTATTGCCACGCCTAGGACTTCTTGAGCCTAAATAGATCATGGTCACCCCCTTATTTCATAAATCTTTTTTGTGTTGCGGGGTGCGTGCGAGAATCGACCTGCAAATTCCATGTAACGGGGATGTAGATGACTCTGACCAATTAAGGCTTAGGGCATCGAAGCCATAAGGATCTTCGACCACAAACTCTTCGGGTTTCACCCAGGACTTTGAGCGATTTCGAGGACTCCGGCACCTCTGACTCGCTCAACCTCAGATCCACCCATGTGGCGAGCCTTGCAGTTGGTGGCTCCCGACAAGTTGGCAGGGCACCGGCTTTAGAGACTTTAGTCATATACCCACGCCCAGATAGTGCTCTCGAGGTTCAGGGCCAATCATTCTGCCAATTTTTCTTCTTTTTCTTTTTGTTTTGCTCTTTTCTCTTCCTTTTGTTTTGGAAGACTCATTGGCCTTAACTCTGAGGGTCTTTAACTTTTGTGAAGGTAGTAAATGAAGCTAGGATATTAGACTTTTGTGGGATTTAGGAGGTTAGGCGTTTTTTCTTGTTTGAAACCATATATTTGAGTGTGTGATTAGCTAGAGGTGGAAGAAAAAAGTTTGAAAGCTTAAATTTAAGCGATCATCCACTTAATTAAGCATGGAACCAATCTAACATCAACAACATTGGACAATGTTTTAATTTTCAAAGCGCAGCAAACACGAAAAAAAAAAAAAGGGTGTAATTTTGAAAGCTAATAAGTGTGTGAGTTGTATGGTATATGTATAAAAGATATATGGCTATATTTTTCGGCATATATGGCTATATTTTTTGGCGTTACAAAAAGAAACTAACAGCTTCACAACCAAAACAAACAACTACACAAACATAAACTAAACAGCAAGTCATTAATCTTCACAAAAAAACTTGCTCAAAATGGCGGCAAGCATAAATGTAAGCTACTTCCTTCTACAGCCCTGACAAATGTCTCATTGTCACTTGTGGGGCTCGATTGAAGGATTAGAGAGGAAGTGCTTCTTCTAATGTTGACGAGTTGGGGTGAGTATGTGCATCCTCTGCATGGGCAAAAATTTGAGGAAGCCGGTGATGAAAATTTGGAGGAGAGAATATCTTCTTGTTGTTACTCTGGCATGTCGATGAAATTTGTAGGGGAGTCTTGGGTGGGTGGGTGATCTTTGGTCTTTGCTTTGGAGGGGATGATTTGAAGGGCTGGGCGTCTTGATGGAGATGGGAGGTAGGCTAGGTGACTTTGAATGCGCACGAGGGATAGCGTGGTTTGTACCATGAGGAGGTGGGTACGATGACGACGACCTGCGTGCGTCAATCATCCACTCTCGACTAAGAATTTGTATGGGCGGTCGCCAAGATCTTGACGTGGGTGCGAGAAGGTGCGGATTTGCGTCCATAATAGCGAAAATCCGTGGATATGGAGATATCTGCGGTGGAGGCAACGATATCTGGGTTCGGCCATGGGCTAGAGCGGTAGAGTGCGGAAGGGATGCAAACGACATAGGTAATGGGTAGTATTTGCTTGGAGGCTGCCGAATGGTGCAATTGGGGCTCCTCTGCATGTCACTCTGAGGATGGTCAAGCTGCTATATCCCGAAGCTATGTCTCAGTGCAGGGAGGAGTTCTGAGCACGGGGTGAGGAAGCGCCACCTTTCGACAGTAGGCTAGCCTCGTAATGTTGGCAGCGCTCCAATCGGGGCTCAGTAGGAAAACTCAAATGCTCTAACACCTGGCATAATAGCCTCGGAAATAGGAGAGGTAATGATTCAGCCCGGGTCAGGTTCCTACGGTGAACCTTGTCCTCAAAGTGAAACAAGGATGTCATGAAAAGCTTAGCGAGTGAACGAAAACTAACCGAATATGCGATATAGAGCTTCTAGAATAGCTCATACTCCGTATGCGATATATTTGGAGTGGGAAGAGGATTGACCTTGACCCATATGGTCGATAAGGAAGCGTACTCGGGAAGGCATTTGTCTCGGAAAAGTATAGACCCTCTTGTTACATCTGCGGATAATGTCTGAACCATCTCCTTGAGCGAGGGGTGGGGCCACGGCACATGGTCAGCCAAGGTTGGCTAAGGCAACGAAGGGAAATGGAATGCGGCTGTCTCCCGGCGACAGTGCCCTATCGCGACCGTCGATTGAGAAATGGATAACTTGATGGGATGAGGTACTCTCTGGATGTCATGGTATGGTAGAACTTCGATGACCACGAGGGTAGAAGAAAGCAGCGAAGGGTCGTAAAAGGCTCAGTCTGCATTGCACAAGCCTCATGGAATCTCTGAGCTCGGGATCGACAACAAAAGCTGGAAAATCATAATATGTCTCGTAGTGCACTTCCCTGGTACTGCAATCTGAATTACTTGTAATGGGGCCGCAATGGAAGAAGGGCGCCGGATAATGAAACGAGAGGGGGACAGTTCGGGGAGTGGGGTCATGTTTGGACCACGAACAAAGTAGAGATGGGCTCATGTGGCCTTGGGTCGATGACACCGGGCCGAAGTCAGACCTCTTTGAAGTGGGGCCCTCGGGATGGCCGGTGACGGGAGATGGCGGAGTAGGCCCGTCAGGTGTGTCGTACCTCTGAGGTGTAGGAGTAGTAGGAACATGAGATGCGGCCCAGCTGACCAGCCCCGGTGCGTGGGAGGAGAGATCTGCCTTGATAGCGGGGTGGAGAGGAAGGGCGCATCAGGAGCTAAAACTATACCCTCCAGGGTCTTGGCATGCTTGGATTAGGGAAGAGATGGGGAGAGATTGGAGGATTCCTGTTTACACACACCAAAATAGAATACCACCAAAAAATTTTGAGAATGTCTGATTGAAAATGAGAAAAATTACAAAGAAAACAAATCTAAAATTAAGCAAAATTATGTAAAACTACAAATTAAACTCAAAGTAAAGCAAATAAAAGTCAATAAAAAGAATTGGAGTGGCTTCTAAGTTACTACGAGTACTCTACTTTCAGTAGCAACGGGTTTATAGCGAATCAAGGAGGAGAAGTCCCTCCGTATGCACATTTGTGAATTGAGGCTGCGTGATTTTTGGCTTTTCTTCCGCTGTTTTAAACATACGCATACGGTGGTCTTTGGGGGAATCGGTGGTCTTTGGAGGAGTGGCGAGGCATTGGATTCTCCATGAACACTTCATTGTTCTTCATCGATTCCTCTGCGGCTTGTGAGTACTTGTGTTTTCACGCACTGGGCTTATCAGCCGAGACTTCATCCCGGCTCTTGCTCTTCCATTGATTTATGCTTCTTGCTTAGGGTGGAAGATGTTAAGGCTCGATGTCATGTTGCCAAATGTAGGTTATGACCCCGTCTCGACAATTGATAATGGCATTCGTGTGGCCAATGGCCTCCCAGTATGATAGGTGCGAGGATTAGGCGCATACGCCTGACTCATGCTCCAGGGACGGCGAGTCCATATCGGATAGTGGGGTATCACCTTTACCAAACATCTTCAACTATGCCTTTAGGTATTTTCAAGGATCATCGGCGAGATAAGGTAATGGTGGTGAGCTTTAATTCCCGCATTAGTTGCTTGTACACTGAGTATGGTAGCAGGTTGACATTGGCCCCCAAATCCAACAGTGCCTTATCCACACAGGTTCCTCTGATGTTCATTGAAATGGTAGGGGATCCTGGATCCTTGTATTTCACCGGGGTCTTGCTTTGAATGATGGCACTGACTTGCTCTGTCAAGAAGGCCTTCTTATCAACATTCAATCCCTCTCTTCAACGTGCACGGGTCAGCACAAAAAATTTGGCATAAGTTGGAACCTTTGTTTAATCATGTCCCAGCGATTGGGATATTGACCTTAGCACCTTAGCACCTCTAAAATTTCAGTATGATTGGAGGCCTTTTTCTTACCTTTTAATGCCAGGAAATGGAGGAGGCATACTTTCTTCTTCATTGAATCTTCTTTTATAATTATATGTTACAGCAATTTCAGCTTTCTTCCTTGGTCTCCTCTGTGGGTATAGGCCTTGGCGTCGTCTGCTACTTCTTAGTGTGATAATGGCCTTTACTTCATCCATCCTGAGAGACGGGTTCCCTTAGAAAAGCTCGATTCATGCACTCCACAGAAGTTAGGAACGTAATGCAGGAGAGATTTTCCTTGTTCACACTTTTCGCTGTGGTGGTGAGCCTTGTGATGGAGTATTATAGGTTATCTATTTTTTGATTAAGATCATTTTGGAGTCCATCTATTCTTTTATTCAAGGAGCTTTCCACATTATCAATTCTCTGATTCAGCTGCATATTGATGGCCATACGCCCCTAAAAATTTCCCTACCACCTTACTCGATTTGGAATAGCTTGCTCAGCGGAGATGAGGATGGTGGTGGCTATCAGACCCAGATGAGGGACCTATCACTGATGATCATTTGTGCAGCAAGAGGGATATCTTTGGAGGATTGGCTAGGAGAGGTTAGGATGGTTTCTCCAGTTAGGGTTATATGTGTTGTTGTATTGAGCATTGGTTGGCGACTTGTATTGGCCCACAACATTGGTGTGTTTAACCATCATATTCCTTACTGAAGGAGCAGTTGGGTGATGAGTGCAAAACTCATCTATGTTTTGAGTTCATTTCACATGTTATTTTGTGCATTTTATATCCATATTCATGTAAAACTCATAAAATTTCCTCTAAACTTGGTTTTGTTGGATTATTGATGAAAAGCAAGTGATTTGGTAAGAAATGAGCAATATATTTTCAAAAGAAGAGTCAGCGAGAGTATCATATGGCGTGCCCTTTGGAAAGATGAATTTTATGTACCATATGGAACAACAAGTGGTTCAAATTCCCTCATGGTTTCATTCTACGTTCAAAGAGCTTTCCAATAAGTACTCACGCCCAATCAGGAGTTAAAATAAAGAAGTTATGGCCCACGAATGAGTTGGAGAAGAAAACTGATTCTTGAAATCGAGAGCTTGTGGTCACGGCCAAGAGGTGTGTCTTGACCGGAATAACTTGGTCGCGATCCGAGTATTAGCTCAGCGACCTAAAAAAATTGTGGCTACCGGTTCTTATTTGTTTGCGACAACATTGCGAGGAAACTTAAAGTAGAAAAGTGATATTTTGACTTATTTTTCAAAGCCCATTTCACCTAGGACCATATATATACTCGTTTCACAGAGTAAGCCAGACGGGAAGATTGGAAAGACACCTCTCTGTGGGGTTTCTCTCTACAGGCGCCCATTTTTCAGTTTTTACGCAGATTTTGATTTGTTTTAGATTTTAGAGTAGTTTTAAATGATTTTTATTTCTATTGAAGAGAATTTCGGTCTTTGTATAACGGAGATTGATTTATAGGTTCGGACAAAGATTAGGTACAAAAATCTGGATTTTCTCTCTCATGGAGTTTTTCTCTCTAAAGCGCATTTTCTTAGTTTTGCTGCATATTTTTATTTTTAATATGATCTTGAGTGGTTTTTTAGAGCATATTTTTATTTCTATTGAAGAGATTTCGGTGCTGTACTTAGATATTCAATTTATTTACTGTTAAGGCGAAGATTTAAGCTCAAATCTGGATTTTTCTCTGCTTGTCTCTTGATTTCTTTCTTCATTTTCTTACTTTTTGTTTGATTGGTGATGATTGGAGTCAATGGAACATTAAACACCCTACAGGGTTGGGGATTAATTGTTAGAACATTCGGTTGCAATTTCTCAATTATTTGTGGGTTTGAATCTTGAATTTATATAAGCTATGCTTGTTCCTTATAATGGCTTGTTTGAATATTAGTAGCTTATACCCAAAAGAGCTGTATCTTTGCTGCGTTCCAGGAGGCCTCACGAGTGACACGAGAGATAGAGATTCACGAGAGTAAAGGCGGTAACTTAGGGGTATGTTAGACTAGCCATCTTGGAGCCCAATGAACTCGAAAAATTGCTGATAGATCACTAATTTACTTATGGTGTGAGGATTAATTAGATGATGTATCAATTTAGTTGATCGAGGTTTCTCCTTAATAGTCGATGAAAGGATTTTGTTCCGTGTTAGCAAAGATCTAATCAAGGAGATGAGAATTTTATTAGATTTGAAGGGCGAGATACGATTACATTGGAGAAGGCTTGCATTATCACGTCTATGAGACGAAAATTCTTCGGGTCTGAGAAATGGTTGTGAAGTATTGAAAAAGAAAAACAATCAAATCTTAAAGAGTGCCAAATTTTACAAGTAGCTATTTAGACCCATTTGTCCTGAAAATGAATATGGATCTCTAACTAGTGAAATGTTTGGTGTGCCTAGAGAAAATCCAGGCTATACTGTGCTCTTAGTAAAATCTAGCATTCAACTTACAATTATTTAAGCTTTCAAGGAAATGCAAAGCTTTGTTTGGCAAATAATTATCCCCCATCCTAGTGACTCTCTTCATACCTTTTAGAATTAAGTAGTTTGTTTTATTTGGTGAATTTTAGGATTAGTTAAATCAGTTTTGTTTCGAATTAAATTGATTTTATTCCACATCCTATTTGATCGCCTAAATAGTGAAGAGCCCTTATGTCGAGGGTGATCAAATTCCAATTAGAGAGAACCTCAATCCTCCTTAAGGTGATGTCGGGACTCATAGAGTCCGCTGTGCCTTGTATGGCGCGTGCATGCGGAGGGTTGAGTGTTAGTATTACTTTTCATTTCAGTTTTTGAGTACACTTACTTTTGTTTCAAATCGGAGTTTTAATTATTTACCCATTCAACTCCCTTGACCGTATTTTAGCGTATACATCATTTGGTCATAAACTACGAGTTTTTATTGGATTTAAGTGATTGGCGCGGTTAAACTCTCCTCATTGGAAGTTGACATTTTGAAGCAGGTAATTGCTAATTTAGGCAATTTTATTTTTATTTTATCTTTTGGTTGTGATTTGTTTCTTAGTTGGTTTTTATTAGTATTTTTGTACTTTATTTTATTTTGTTTTTCTTCTTATTTGTGGTACTTATGGAGGAACATTCAATAGAAGATAGATTTACTCACCAGCCAAGCTTGAACAACTTCTTCATAAATTGGACCAAAGAATTCTAATGATGACTCACTCATGGAATAAGGAGTATTGCCTTATCCAAGGAGTTCAAATCCCACATTCGGAGGAGAAGGTTGTCTCTTGTTAAGAAGCGATTTTTATCTACATGGAAGAACAAGAGAAGATGATTAATGCATGAAGCGAGAAATTTCAGATTTAAATGCCTTCCAAGTCAACACTAGTGCTAGATTGAAAAAATGTAGAAGCTGAATAGGACACTTGAATTTGACATTAAAGGAAAATTCTCTAGGACCTCTCCAGTAACACTTTGCCAAATCAAGTAGATGCATTGATACTCCTTTGAAGCGGTGTGCATAAATTTCCTATCTACGAAATGTCGTGGAAGAAGGTGAAAATGAGATGGAAATTGAGAAAAGGCACTCTAAAAACTTGAGAGATATAGAAAGTCATTAGTGGATAAATTGAAATTTGAAGAAGAAAGTCAAGTGGTGGCTATTGAAAGCGATCTTGGTGAAGATTGACACGTTTACGCCCCATGGATTTTGTGGCTTGGGGCGTGCAAAGGGGATCTAAAAAATTTGAAAGATGATATTAAGAAGACCACTTCTTTCCTTAAGTAACATGGATTGACATCAACAAGGAGACTCACTTGCTTGTGGAGGTGAGGAGAAAGCAAAAGTTCAATCTTCACCAACCATTACCTTGTGGAGAAAGAAGAGCCATGTGCGAGAAAATTCTGACTTGCTTTGTCAAAGGGCGCATGTTAAGCAGTCCCCCTTAAGCGTAAATGTTACATCTACTTCACATAGAGGAGATTGTTTTTTGAAGAGAAAATGTGGCTTGAACCACCAGCCATAATTAAAGGGGATTTTGAGTTTGGCTCACTATTCAAAATCTGAAGAAAACATCCTTGGTAGATAGTTATGAAGAGGAAATTCTTTCAGATAGAATGATTGGTCAAATGGGCTTACTAGTACTTTCAATGAGTCTGGCTGGACTCTAAAAGCGAGCAGCTTCTTGGGAGGCAACCTAAGCTAAGTAATAAGGATTACATCATTTCTCTTTCTTTTTCTATTTTTTTTTAGTTATTTTTATTTGTTCTTCATTTTTTTTTTTTTTATTCTTTGGGATGAAAATTCAGCGGTGTTTTCTTTGTTGTTAGTGTTTTTCCAGAACAAGATAAGTTTGAAGCTCGACATGTTGTCATGACTAGTTTTACCCAAGAGCGAAGGCAAAGTTGGAAAGTGGTTGATGTAATTAGTGCTTGAAGTGTGAAAAAAAATGGAGTGGAGATGTTCTTATATGGAAATTTGGAGTTTTTGAGATGAAAGAACCAAATTGAAGCGAAGTATAAGTTGGAGGGTTCATGATCATGTAGGGAGAATTGAAGACCAGAGATGTTTAGCATGAATGAAACGTAAGGGTTGCTATTGGAGGGAATTTTGGAAGATATATAAGCACGAAGGACTTTTGAAGGATAGCAAGTGATATAGGGCAGAGACAAAGCAAGGAGAACCCTAAGGAGTCAAGAAATCATCACACTGGACAGCGGTGAACGTTCAGTTTTTCTGTATTGATTGAGGCTCCAAATGGTTCACCTCAGCCCATGAGCACATTCTACATTGAAAGAGCTTTCCAACGAGTCCTTACACATCGATTCAGAGCTGAATGGAAGGAGATATGAGTATAACAAGTTGGATAAAAAACGAGTCTTGAAGCGAGTGCTGATGTGACTAGCACCACGATCCCACGAAGCTTATGGAAGCTTTAACCCTTTAAAACCCATTTCTTCATTACTCATATACTCTATCTTGCCATACTCCCTCCAACCCTTGTAACTTCTAACCACTTTCAAATTCATCTCCCATCCACTCGAATCCTAAATCACATTCCACCCGATCCGTCTCCATCATCTTCAAACTTCAAAACCCTTCACAAACCCTGAGCTTACTTTTGTTGAACCCCGATTTTCATCCATCATTCCAAGCATCAAAGAGGTTACAATGGAAGAAAAAATTTTATTGCGGTTGTTTTGTTTTTGGGTTGCGTGGATCATTGTTGATTGTGGAGTGATTTTGCATGATGAAGGAGGTTTTGAAGAATCGAAAACTCACTAATTTGAGGTGAAGGAAGTTGGTGCACACAGTGTTTTAGAAATGCCAAAGCACTTTCATGGCAGATGCAAAAGAGTGTATCAAGGGGTAGTACACCAATGTCAATGTCTGAAAATCATCAAGGTTCCTATTGAAGTGGCGAGACTACAAAGGGAAGTTCACGCGACTCTCTTTATTACCACTTTTACTTTATTGCTTCCTTTTGCTCATTGCTAGACATTTAGGACAATGTTCATCTCAAAGTTTGGGGTGTTTATTTTTGGTTTAGTTTATGTCACCCACATGTTGCAAATGACAACTTTGGGGATGAAATTTACTCAATTGCTGGATAATGACTTTGTTTGATGCTTCTAACACATTTTAGTTTGGTATATTTTTAGTTAAGTTTTATTGAGTTAATTGAGTTTTGCTTGGAGTTGTTGTGATGTCAATAAGGACCATAAATGAACCCTTGGCATATGGACAATATTAGAGATAATATGACTTAATGCTTAATGAGTTATCTCATAGGCTATTTAGTCATTGGTTTCTCAAAATCCATGTGCATGTGGTCACTAAGTACCCTTGACGAGTTTTGCTTAGGTTAGAGAAAGGTTTATGAGAGTCGGCGTATTTTGATCTCCATGGTTCTAGAACTTGTTCCTATTATCGCTTGAGGCGAAATCCTAGGCAACAAACAATTGAATGATATGGGCCATCTTGGAAAGATTGTGCCTTCAGGCTAGCCACATTAACTAATATATGCATATTCCTCTAGTACAAGATGTTGAGCCTTAAAGGCAAATTCTGTTTATAAAAAAAAACCAGTTTAAGAGTAACCAGCAGCCTATACATTACTATCCCTCAATAAAGAACCAAACTCACTCATAACATAGGGATTTGAACATAATTGAGAAATGTGGTGAGGGAGCAAGTTTGGGGAGTTATTTTTCTATGGAAAAATAACTCCCAAGTGAGTTGAAATGAGTTTAAGTTGAAAATCAAAAGAGGTTGTCAAAAAAAAAAAAATCAAGTGTAAAAGAAGCAAAAATACAATAAAAAGTCAAGGAGGAGTGAGTCTAGCCTCGTAGCCTTCCTTCCCTAAAGTAAGTAAATCCTAAGGGGTGTCTCAACACCTATACCTAAGGCAATTGGTGCAGAGATTTATTGATTTAAAGCTCGCCCAAGGTTGGTGAAAGCTTAAGGGTGTTTGACATTGCACCACTCTAATAACCTTGTCTTAAAGCAAAGGCTTCTTGGTGTTTGTTGAAGAATGCAGAATTTAATGCGGAAAGTGATATGAAAGGAGTTTGGAAGAGGATGCACCTAAACAAACTTTGGGAGTGTGAGTGTCCTTGCTTATCTGCGATGGTAGAATCGGGATGGAGTAGGAGGCATCAATGCTGAGGAAAATATATATGTTTGGGTAGAAGTTTTAGCCTAAAATGCTACTCGACTACCCTTTACCCAAACCTTACATTACAAACATAAGACCTACTTGATCTTGAGAGTTGTGTGTGCACACGATGATGAAGAGTGATGAGAGCAACAAGCCTATGGAGACCTAATGATCTCTTAGGAGATCGGCGTACTTATCTCAATTCTCATAAACTCATCCCCAGCTTTGGTGTTTGGATAGGGGGAAGACCACACACACACACACACTAGTGAAATTCATGATCTAAATTTGTCTATTATGAGATTAATTCACTATTAAAATGAATAAATTATTTTGATCATATTTTCTATATTCCTTGTAAGGGTGATTCTTGAGACACATATCACATACCCCTTGCAAAGCTTGAATACTTGGTTTTGGTTAAATAAAAATGGTGAAATGAACTCTTCTCTTTCATTTTGCTTGGGAGCAATAAACTTCTTTCTTTCTTTTGTGAGGACAAGCAGCTTTCAAGTTGGGGTTGTTGTTGGTACAAAATTCATCTATGTTTTGAGTTCATTTCACATGTTATTTTGTGCATTTTATATCCATATTCATGTAAAACTCATAAAATTTCCTCTAAACTTGGTTTTGTAGGATTATTGATGAAAAGCAAGTGATTTGGAAAGAAATGAGTAATATATTTTCAAAAGAAGAGCCAACCGAGAGTATCATAGAGTGCCATTGGAAAGATGAATTTTTATGTACCATATGGAAAAAAAAATGGTTCAAATTCCCTCATGGTTTCATTCTACATTCAAAACTTCAACAGTACTTACACTTGCATGAATCAGAGTTAAAGCGAAAAGTTATGGCCACGAACAAGTTGGAGAAAGAAAAACCGAGTTGTTGTCTAGAAACGGTGCGACTAGAAATTGTGTCCTAACGAGAAAACTAGTGTGACAAGGAAATTATGTCGCGACTAGGAACTTGATTGCTGTTCTAAATTAATGGCGACCAGGTTCTTTGTTTGCGACAGCTTATTTGCGAGGCTTTAAAAAAGTAGAAAAGTGATATTTTGACTGTTACTGACCATTTCACCCCCAGGACCATATATATACTGTTTCAGTAAATAGGCGACGAGGAAGATTGGAAGCTCTACTCATGGGGTTTCTACTCTCTAGGCCTTACATTTTCCGGTTTTAATTTTGATTTGTTTTAGATTTTAGAGTAGTTTTAGAGGCAGTTTTATTTCTATTGAAGAGAGATTTGGTCTTGTATAACGAGAGGTCGATTTACTAAGGTTGAGACAGATTGAAGCTAAAAATCTGGATTTTCTCTCTCTCATGGGTTTTTCTCTCTCTATTGCCCATTTTCTTAGTTTTTCTTTGCATATTTTATTTTTAATAGATCTTAAAGGCAGTTTTAGAGCATATTTTATTCATTGAAGAAGATTTCGGTCTTTGTCTTAGGATATTCAATTTATTCTTGTTGAGACCCAAAGAATTTAAAAGCTCAAATAAGTTTTTCTCTTCTGTCTCTTGATTTCCAACTTCAGAACACTTACTTTTGTTTCGATTGGTGATGATTGGAATCCGGTGTGGAACATTAAACACCCTGGGGTTGGGGATTAATTGTTGAACATTGATTGCGGTTTCTCAATTAGCTGTATTGAGTTTGAAATCTGGAATTTATATAATTGAAATCAGCATTCATATAATGACATTTGGAATAATGTATACCCAAAAGAGTTGTATCTTTGCTCACACGTTCCGAGGCCCTACGGTAGACACGAGATGGAGATTCACGAGTAAAGCCCGGTAACTTAAGGCATATTAGACTAATATCTTGGAACTAATGAAGCTGAAAAATTACTTTGTTAGATGTTTAATTTACTCATGGTGTGAGGATTATTTAGATGATGTATCAATTTAGTTGATTAGAGGAGGTTTCTCCTTTAGTCGATGAAAGGATCTTGATCCGTGTTAGCAAAAGATCTAATCAAAGGAGATAAAAAATTTTATTAGATTTGAAGGGCGAGATACAATTACATTGGAGAAGGCTTGCATTATCACAATACATGGGCGGGGAATTCTTTCCATGACACCCCACGCCTTAGAGGCGGCGGGTGTGCGGCCATTCCACAATCCCGGTAGATTACCTCTAACGTAGAAACTCTGTCGACAGCCGTATTGCTTGCTAAAACCTCTATAAAAAATTTTCTTTTATTTATAACTTAGGATTTGGTAACATCTTAGCGTGAAAACTTGACAACATGGCAATTTGCCACATAGTATAATTCAAATCACAGCCTTGCATCAATTTACACTATATCGAATATAGCGACCAGCATTCCAACACATTCTCCCAAAACTATACATGTACATACATATGTTCCATTATACAAATTCAAGGTATATTCTTACAAAATAATTCTTAATTCTGACACTTATGCGATGTAGGACAAATCTATTAAACGTCTTAACGTACACAACACTGGAAAATAGTTTTAAATACGAAAATAATGAGCTAAACGAGCTCAGTGAGTGTATGCTTTTATAAAAGGTTTTGCTTTTCCGGAAAACCTCAAAACTGTAAAACTTTCTTTTACAATATTTTCCAGAAGCTTTACTTTGCTTTGCTTGCTTGAAAGTTTCTAAAACTTTTCTTTTCTTGCTTGCTTTGCTTTACTTTTTAAAAGCTTATGAAACTCTTATTGCTTGCTTGCTTAGAAGTTTGTAAAACTTCTCATAAGTTCTCTTTTGCTTGCTTGCTTTATCTTGCTTGAAAAGTTTCTTAAAACCTTTTCTAAAACCTTTGCTTTAAAGTTTCTCAGCTTTCATAAATACGAGAGCCTTAGCTCGCCCGCATGCTTTGAAAAGAAATAAAGCGGGAACTGGGCTTCGGCCGTTCTTGAAAATCGCGGGAGCTTGGCTCGGCGGTCGTTTGAAGTAAGCGGAGCTGGGCTCGGCGTTTGCTAAAACTCTCTGGAAGCACGGGCAGCCGGAACAATGGTTGATTTTTTTCAAAGCGTATATCATGCTCATAAAGCATCGACCAACTGAGCTTATTTTTGCTTATCATACCACAGTGAGCGGGAGCGCGTAGCACCAGTGGAGTCTTGGTGGAAGGACGCTCGCGCATCACCTTTTTCCTGTAAATATGGTGGAATTGACCTCGTGTCGCCATCACCATAATTTAGTTAGAGCTCCATGCTCCAGTACGTGTCACCAAAAGTATAGCTAGCACTTAAGGCTATTTTCATAATTATTCTTTTGCTTGCTTGCTTGCTCTTTGAAAAATGGTTTTACAATTTAAAACCATTGCTTGCTATTGAAAAATGGTTTAATAATTAAAGTATTTACTTTCATTTACCTCCATCATGGCTTAAATCAAAACCATTTGCTTACTTTTCAATTATGGTT
>JAEQBH010003959.1:0-132388 GCA_016808115.1 Tetrastigma voinierianum
TACATGATGATACTCTTGCTGATATGGACTTTAGGACAGTTCTTGCTACTCTAGCTCCTCTTCATTTTGAGCTGCCTCAGTCACATGCCCATGATACTTCTCCCATATCCTTTGATATCACCACACCATCCACTATTTCAGTTTCACCCCGAAGATTCACTCGTGTCATTAGGAAACTTGGGTATCTTTGTGACTATCACTGCAGCTTGGTAGATGCTTCACACTAAGTTGGTGTGGGGCTTGTGGGCAGCCCTCATATCTCTTCCAAAAATGGATTGGGTTTGCCCCCTTCTACCGAAAGACTTGATTATGAGATGGACAACATTTCCAATAAGAAAGAAAGCAAGAAAAATTTAGAAGGCAACCCCCTCTAGCCTGTTGTGGGCAATTTGGAAGAAAAGAAATAGGGTAGTTTTTGAAAATGAGAGTTTTTCATCAAGAAAGGAAACAATCTTATTACTTCCCTAGTTGTCGTGTGGTTAATCTATGAGGAGATTATTCCATTATTAGTTTGCTTCATTCTTTGCCTGGTGACAGATTTTCAAATTTTCTATACTCCTCTTTTGTCATCATACTCGTTGAGCCCCTTGTATACCCCCTGTATACCCCTTGTATACCCTAGGGCTTGGCCCTTTTTTGTTAATATATTGTGCTCTTTACTTATCAAAAAAAAAAAAAAAAAAAGATTCTTCACACCAAGTTCACAACAATTCACCCCATTCCATCTCCAAGGTTATGTCTTATGACAGGCTCTCACCAAGTTACCGTGCATATGCTCTTTCCATTTCACTACATTCTGAGCCCTAATTATATCATGAGGCTGTCAAGCATGTACATTGGCAAAATGGCATGCGCAAGGAACTCGATGCCATGGAAAGTAATGGCATCTATCAACTGCCTCTGCCACCTTAAAACCCCATTGGTTGTAATGGGCTCAAAACAAATACACGTCGATGGCTCCACTTTCGCCATAAATCTCGAATAGTACAGCAAAGGGCCATAAATAAAAGAAGGCATCAATTTTCTTGAAATTTTTCTCCCTGTCAAGTTAGCCATGGTGAAATGCTACTTGCATTGGCCGCTTCTAATATTGATTTTAATCTCACCTTGATGTCAACAATGCCTTTCAATGGTGATTTATTTGAGGAGGTTTACATGGCATTACCATTGGGATATCCGCCCCAAGGGAGCTATTACAAGGGTCTATCAAACATGTTTGCAAATTACATAAGTCAATCTATGGCCTCCGATAAGCTTCTCAGTAATGGAATATCAAATTCACTGATGCCATGCTTGATTCGGGGTTTCTCCAATCCAAGGCTGATTATTCTCTTCTTTTACGGCGTCATGGTGGCATTTTGTGGGAACTTTTGGTCTATGTTGACTATATTATTATTGCATGTTTAACAAATGCATCGCTTATGAAGTTAAAGCTCTTTACATTCCAAGTTCAAGATGAAGGACTTTGGCCCTTCAAATATTTCTTGGCCGAGATATTCGTTTCACAATTGGGGTAGTTGTTTGTCAACAACAGTACACTTTATAGCTTCTTGAAGTTTTTGGTTTTCTCCATTCTAAGCCCAGTTCCACTCCCATGAATGCTCGCATCGTTCTTCAAGCTGCCTTTGGTGATTTGCTTGATGATGCTACTCCATATCGATGCTTGATCGGGGCTCGCCATTATATCTTATTATCACATGACTGACATCACTTTACTGGCCAATACATCGGGAGCCAATTTCTTTCTACTGCTCTACCACCTACAAAGCTGCTCATCTCCTTCCTCACTTAAGATTCGGGCTTTTCGTATGTTGATCGCGACTGTCCGGACTCACGCTCCATCACCCGGTTTGTGCACTTTTCGGGGCTCACATTCGGAAGTCTAAGAAACAACATATTCTCTCTCGTTCGTTGATTGAGGCTGAATATCAGGCTTTGACCACTACAGCTAGTGAGATCCCTCGGCTTCATCAACTTCTTCGTGACTTCCAGATCACTTCATTGGACTAGCCCTACTCTTTTGTGATAATCAGGCTACGGTCCATATTGCACATAACCCCATGTTTCATGAACGTACCAAGCATATAAAGATCGATTGCCATTTTGTTCGCGATCGCATTCAATCATGATGTTTAAAGCTTCTTCCAATTCATTCTCATCATCAGCTTGCCGATCTCTTCACTAAGCCTTTACTAGCTACTCATTTGTTTACTCTGTCGTCCAAGATGGGATTGAAAAATATTTTTCGTCCATCTTGAGGGGGAGTCATAGCTACTCATTTGTTATCTCTGGTGGTTGTACATTCAGTTAGACTATTAGTAAGTTGCCATTGTAATATATTAGTTAACATTTAGTTTGCATATTGTTATAGTTTTGTAGAATTAGAAACTAGATGGGAAAAGGAAACATGTAGAGTTAGGAAACTTCACATTCTTTCATATTTGGTTTAGGATTGTCTTATATATAAATGGGCACAGATCAATGAAATACACAATTTTTCCTTCACTCATCTATGATTACATGGTATCGAGCCCAGGACTTGAATTTGTACATAAAAGGCAATTTTTTGGGAAAATCACTGAGAAAAACTCATCTGCCGACGATAAAACTTAGCAAATTCTTCTCGCGACTCATCTTCGCAGCTGGACCCTCCCACCCAGGATCGCTATCACCAGATCTACCTAATCACCGGTGGGAGACCTCCGCAACGCACCACTCCACGTGCGGTCGCTCTTAGCCATCTCCTTTACGCGCTAGCGCGTGAGGGCACATGGAGCACATTCTGGCCACCGGATTTCACCTCCGGTGTCGCCGGCCGCCGACAAAGCTCCCTAGCTACTTTTCTTCTTTGTTTAAGGCTTGCAGCAGTGCCTTTTTCCCTATTTTGTGTTCGGCTGCCCTTGTTTTCTAGTGTTTCTTGATTTTTTCTGTTATTTGTTGAAGATCCAATAGCTCTCACGGGTGTTTTGAGGTTTGTGGGACCAAAATCCATTCAGGTGTGATGTTTTTTCATGGAAAGGTGGTCATTTTCCTTGCAAGATCCTATTTTTTGGTATTTTTTCGGATTTTCAGAGGCTTGTTTGAGTTAGATTTGCTTCTATGACTAACAAGAAACCCTTAGGAGGAGTTGTGTGTCATTATTGCCATAATCCTAGACATGTACGCTGGAATTGTAGGAAGTTGTAGAATAAAAACTGTAACAATTTGTCTATTATCATAAATCACTTAAGTCCGAATCTACTAATAATACACTGGTGGAGTTAGGTAAAACCAACACATTTTTCTTCATCTTTCTCCATGTAATATCGACTTAGAGCCACGTAGATCAGCTTATAGGTAATTCAGCCATTTACTACATTTCAAGCCTCAATTTTCTATCCATCATATCTCTTGCACATAATAAACATCTTATGTCCTTGGGCTAGGGACAATTCATCCGACTCTTTAATCAATTTCGAATTTCATATGAAGCTTACTCATAATTCTTTTTAATTTTAATTTATGAATAAACTCAATTGCATAATTTAATCGGGCAGATTCTCATTCTTTCTTGATCTGTTTCACTTTAGGATCTTTCGACTAAGTGGGATTATCGTCAGACACGAGTCTGTGTAGAGTTGCTACCCTATTCAATTACATCATTGCCATTACTTTTCTTCGTTGAAGAAGCTTATAATCCCGCGCCTATTCTCATTGAACCGTGAGTCGTGTCATTACGCTGCTTCATCGTGTGCATTTGAGTCCTAGAAACAAACGAGGTTTCAGCTTCTTTTGAGTTAGTTCATTCCGGCGTTCGGGGTCCTTATCTAATATGTTTCCACCGGGTTTAAGTATTTCATTGCTTTTGTTAACACTTTCGCCACTGCTTCTTTATCTAATGAAAAAGTTGCCTATGTTTTTTCTCATTTTAGTGCTTTGTGCTGAAATTAAAATCAATTCTTATGTCTCTGCTCAAACATTATAGAGTGATAACGCCTAAGAAGATTTGTCGAATCCCTTTTCATCTTTTTATGCACAATGGGACTTATTAGACCTCTATGTTGATACACCCTCTCGAACAGCACCCATATGTGCTGATACATCCTCAGACCTGCTCGGCCTTTTGTTCCGTATGCATGTCTTCAAACACTTTCAGTCATGCAGCCACTAGCTTGTTTCGCAGGAAGCCATCACAATTCTAAATTAGGCTACTCCTACCACCAATTGTTTCGAAATAACTATGTTCCTTATTGATCTCAAAGTATTGGACATTGCTGCTTCTTTGTCTGAGATGCCCGTCCTCGCTAAACTCGGATCCTCAAGTCTAAAGTGTATCTGTGGATACTGCGTCGTAGCCGCATAAAGTTGTTTGTCCCACTTTCGACGCTACTTTGTGGCACTGATGTTGCATTCTTTGAAATCGGTCCTATTTTCCCCGCTTTCGCCTAGTGCATTAGTCAAGGGAGGATGATGATTTATCGTCCATACGCTTCCTTACCAAATCCCTACTTTAGCTCTTCTCCCTGCCTCACCGCCCACCGGCTGCTCCATAAACCTCCCATTACTCAGTATACTCTCGACGCGTGAACCTCATGTCTCTAAACCAACACCGGGGTCGCTGTCATCAGATCCACCTGTAGAATGATGATCTTCCGACGGCTTCTCGTAGCTCAGAAATACTCATGTGCTCACCCAATCTCTTCGTTTGTTTCCTATAACCATTTGTCTTTTTTCAAGGTTCATTTATTGCATCTCTGACTTATCCCTTTCCTTAACATCACCTCATATGAGGCTTTATCTCACCTTGGTCATGTGAAGGCTACGCTGGACAAAACTGTGGCTTTAGACACAATATAATCTCTGTGCCTTTACCTAAGAGAAAGAAGGCTATTGGTTGTCGCTAAGTGCTTGCAAAGAAAGTTTAACTCGATGGGTCCCTGCCGATTGAAGGTCCGCCTTGTTACTAAGGGCTATGCTAAGATTTATGTGGTGTTGAATATTCTGATACTCTTTTCACCGTAACTGTCACATCTATTCGCTTGTTTATTTTTGTCAAGCTTATGATTGAGACTTGCATCGCCTGGATATCAAGAATGCCTTTCTACACTTAAGATCTTCGTGAAGAAGTTTACATGGAATTAAATCCTCAAGGGTTTGTTGCTCGCAGGGAGATAAAGGTGTGTTTGCCTTCAAATCTTTGTATGGTTTGAATATCCATGTCGGGTTTGGTAAAATTCAACAGTACATGAGACATTTACATGTAGAAGTGTAACTCGACTCACTGGTTTTCTATCAAAATTCCGCTCGTATTATTCTATCAGAAGGAGGCGGATGATATCACAATAACGTAAGTGACTCAAAGGTATATTATTATCTCTTAAATCTTTACTTCACGCCGCATATGTTATTGGTAAATGTTGAAGTATTTTCGGGTTTTGAAGTCATGAGTAGCAAGCGAGAATTTTGTTATCTCAACGGAATATGTGTTTGATCGGTTATCTGCATAGGGAAATTCGTGCCAAACGTAGCAGATTCCTATGACTCCTAATGTGTGACCACTAAGGAAGGAGACCCCATTGAAGACCCCGAGACAAAAGACTCAATGGGAAATTAAATTATCTTACGGTAACTCACCCGGATGTTTCTTATTCAGTAAGTGTTTTGAGTCAGTGTATGTCATCTCCTACGTCGTCATCAAGCCTATGTGGTATATCGTATGTCATTTGAAAGAAGCTCTCGGTGGAATATTGTATAAGGAAGCATGAGACACGTAATTGACTCCGCTTTTGAAGATCTGCAGGATCTATGGGTGTTATAGACCCACCTCAAGATATTGTGTATTTTTAGGAGGAAATCCATCTCATAAGAGTAAGAAGCAAAAATGTCCCATGCCTATGTAGAGGTCCGAGATAGAACCATGGCATGCCTATGCAGATCATGTGGATACGTCGCCTATTTATGGAAGTAGGCATCAAACTTCTGTAAGATTTATAAGCTGGTTTGTGGATAACTGTTGCCATGCATATAGCATCTAACCCGGTATTTCATGAAAGAACCAAACATATTGAGATAGATTGTCATTTTGTTCGTGGAGAAGATTCAATGGGGTCGATTCTACAAGACATGTAAAGACCGAGCACCATGATATCTTCACAAAACCTTTCATTGATCGAAATAATTATCTTATAAATAAGTCGTATATTTATCAATATCTATGCTCCAACTTGAGGGGGAGTGTTATAGTATTGTAGAATTAGAAACTAGTTGGGAAAAGGAAACATGTAGAGTTAGGAAACTTCATATTCTTTCCTATTTGGTTTAGGGATTGTCTTGTATATAAATAGGTTATTTGTGATCAATGAAATACACAATTTTTCCTTCAATTATCTATGATTACACATACCATAAGAAGTAATTAATTAGTTAGGTGATATTTTCCATGTTGCTCACTGTATAAATACAATGAGAATATTACAGAATAATATACAAAAACAGAGAGATTTTCTCTCCACCATTCTTTCTTCTTCCACGCTTTCTTCTACCATTGAAAACTGATAGTTTGCAATATGAATTGACAAATTATTGCTGTATATAAATTTATTTTAGTGCTCACAATAAATATGCAGATTTTCTAATATCTCTTACATGTTTCAATACATATAAAGCTTGTGGCTTATTAAACTAGATCATAACCAAGTTGTTAAATATTAGTAGCTTACTTATGCAACCATATGTTATCTTTTCAAATACTTTACTAAATAATTTTCTGTGTCCATTACTGTACTGTAATGATTTGGTCATATTCTGCTTAGCTTTATTTGTTGATCACCATTTAGGCTCTGCTGGAACATTAAATTTTGCCTTATTTTTATTGAAAATGTGAGAGATAGCTATCTTGGCTGATATACCATAATATGATTAATCTCAGCTCAACTATCTTTTGGTTGTGACAACTAAACTGGCTCCTGTACTATTTGGTTTCAGGGAGGACGATTAGCAGCTATTAACCTGGAGTCCCGTGCAGCCTTGCTTGCAGCAAAACAGGTGTATCTTTTTAATGATTTACTTTGTCATAGATCTCTTTTCATGTCTTAAACATACGCTGCTGCTAAAAGGTGTATTACTATTATAGAATCTCTTGAAAATGGGTGATTATCAGGAGCGTCAACAGACAATGTTATATATGGGGTAGTAATGTGTAGCTGCTGATACATGCAACATACAAAATATGCTATTATATTTGAGGCAATGTATCTTGTAATTCATAACAGTATAATTACTTCAGACAAAATCTCTTGCTAAAATTTAATGTTTTCTTGATAAACTTGTCGATTTAGAGTATTTGCCTCGCCAAATTTGAATCAATTCCTTAGCTGAGCATCAATAGTAAGAAATCGTATTTTATTGTTTCAAAATTAGAAAAAAAGAAGCCTAGAAAAGATAATTACTTAAGCGCAATAAAATATTTATACTCCTACTTATATATTAGGTCTGCTATATAAATTATTGTAAAATATTTATACCTTATTTATATTGATCAGTAGGTGGGGACGGTGACTCTGGCTTTCACACTGTTTCAAAGTCAGTTCTCTCACTGTCAACTATTGGACCAGGGTTTTGTAGGTGCGGCATCCAGATTCGGGATTGAGGAGCACAGTGGCAGGTTATTTACCAGCAGTATTTTTTCTTATGCTTTATGCTTTTTTTCTTGCTAGGAACAATAGCATTATATTAAAATGGAAGAATGTCGAATAAGCCAACAAGGGTTGCTAAATGTTAATGCAGAATACATTGCCAGTTAGTTGGAAAAGATTAATAATAATAATAATAATAATATTACCTAATATTGATTAAATAGTTGTAAATATTTGATTTATAGTCATGTTAAGAATTTTTTGATAGGCAAACGTGAACAAGTAATATTATTAACAAACCTAAAAGGCAATCTCAAGGTATATAGGGAGTATACAGGGGAAGACCAACCCTATATAAAAGAGGGAAGCAGACAATACCTACCACCCTTACAATAACCCTTAGAGAATGCACAAAAGAATCCTTATAAAAGAATGCTCCCCATTATCAATTAACCCAGCCCAAGAGATAAGTGCACTAACAAAAGAGGTTTTCAATCTAGAGAGTGAAAAGACGGCATCTTCAAAATAACTCTATTCCTCTCCTTCCAAATAGCCCAGATAAGACTGAGGGGGCTGCCATCCAAATCTTTCTAGCCCTCTTCCTAATAGGGAACCCTTATTCAAATTGGCTTAAGTGTGTCCTTAACCGAGTAGCATGTACCTAAGGAAGGCTTGAATGGAGATAAGACCCTACTCACAAATCCTAAACTCCTGTGGGCAAAGGAACCAAAGAGGTGGTTCAAATTCTCTTCAGTTCTACCACACAAGGGGCACTTGCTTGCCAAAAGAAAGCCCCTCTTCTTCAGTTGCTCCATGGTTAGGATTTTCCCCCACTAGGCTTCCCAAGCTAAGAACCTCACTTTTGGTGGCACACAACTATTCTAGAGCAAAATTAGAGGCACTACCCTGGGGTTTCCCCATTCAATCATCTTATAATTCTCTTTAACAGTGTATATGCCATTCTTATCTCCTTTCCAAAACAGTCCATCCCTTTCCAAAAGGTCAACTTTCATACTGTTGATCAGGCAAATGAAATGCTGGACAATATCTAGCTCCCAGTCATTGAAGGACCTCACAAAATGAGAGATTCCAAGTCTTCCCCTTTTGAGGTCCCATACACGCCCACCAAAGCCCCTTTCGAGTCCGTGTTTAAAAAAAGAGCTGAGGCCTCACGTATCGGGCCCACTCCACACCAAGAGTCCTCCCAAAATCGAATTTTGTTCCCATCACCTAGAATAAAGCAACAATTTTGCTTCAGCTGTCTGGTTTCTTTGCTTATATCTTTCCACAGCCCTACCCCATAGTTGGCCCTTGGGGTTTTGACAAACCAACCCCTTTCCTTTGTCTGGTACTTCAGTCTAATGACTTTCCTCCAAGTAGAGTTTTCCTCCACTGAAAATCTCCAAACCCACTTTCCTAGAAGGGCCTTGTTCAGCATAGAGAGATTGCGGATTCCAAACCCTCCTTTCACTTTGCTTAAGCAAATGGTGCCCCAATTGATAACATGAATCTTCCTATCTAGGTTGCCAACCCCCCTTCCCACAGAAAGGCCCTTCAAATTTTCTCTAGTCTGGAATTCACCCCCTTTGGTAACCAGAAGAGGGACAATAAATATACGGGCAGGTTTGAGAGAGTGCTTTTTATGAGTGTAAGTCTACCTCCTTTAGAGATGTATTGCCACTTCTAGATGGCAAGCTTCCTTCTAAATCTCTCCTCTACCCCATCCCAAATCGAAGTGAATTGCCTTCGCATTCCCAAAGGGAGCCCGAGATAAGTTGTTGGAAGACGTTCAATATTATATCCAAGCTCAAGAGCCAACTCCTCAATATTCTCCATGTTTCCAATCGGCATAATAGAACTTTTATCCAAGTTAATTTTCAGACTTGAAAAGGCTTCGAACTAGACTAGAATCCAATCCTAGATATGCTACTCGTCCCTTGAACTTTGTAAAACACAAGGGTGTCATTTGCAAAGAACAAATGAGAAATTTGCACGTCTTCACCTCTCCTACTGGAAAAATTAAACCCAGTCAAGAAACCCTTTGAAACAGCTTTGTCAATCAACATGGAAAGAACCTCCATTCTGAGAGCAAAAAGGTACGGGGAAAGGGGGTCCCCTTGCCTCAGTCCTCTAGTGCTCCTAAAAAATCCCTTTGGGCTTCCATTGATCAGAACAGAGGAGGGTATGGATATATACCACTTGACCCAACTGACCCACTTATTACCAAACCCCATTCTTTGAAGAATCTAGGTGAGGAAATTCCAATTTATATGGTCGTACGCTTTTTCAATATCCAATTTACATAGAACCCATTTTTCCTTTTTCTTCAACGCTAAGTCAATGATCTCATTAGCAATTAAAGGGCCATCCAAAATTTATCTTCCCCTAACATAGGCGCTTTGGGCTGGTTGACCAACGCTTCCCATCACCCTTTTAGTCTATTAGCCAGACTTTTCAGTAGCTTATATAAGCTTCTGACCAAACTACAGGTCTCAAATTAAGTCCTTAGTTCCCCATATTTTTGGAATCATAACTATGAAGGTGGTATTCAAGCTTCTCACAAATTTTCCAGTCTCATGAAAATCCTTGAACATTCTCAAAATGTCCGCCTTGATTATCTCCTAACAAAACTGCCAAAACGCTGTTGTAAATCCATTTGGTCCTGGAGCCTTATCCCCATTCATTTCACGTAAAGCTGCAAACACCTCTTGTTCCGAGAAAGGTTGTTCCAGGTTGATGGCATCTAGCTCACTGATTCTCGAGAGGGGTAGACATTCAGGGTTTGCCTTCCAATCCCCAGGGTCCAAGAGGAGGCTCTTGAAAGCCCTAACAATATCCTGTTTTAACGTTCCCTCCTCTGTAGTCCTGACTCCATTAATTCTTAGTTTAGAAAGATGATTCCGCCTTACGAATTTTACACTTATGGAAGAACCTAGTATTCCTATCCCCTTTTCCAAATTCCAGATTTTGCCTCCAGTAAGTCTCCTCTATTAGAGCCTCGATTTAAAGTCTTTAGAGCCACTACTCATTTCATCCCAAGGTTAGAGTCTCTGTGTTTCAATAGCATCCTAATAAGGCTTCACTCTTCTAGCAAGCCGACTTTTTCTCTCCTCTACCTTCCAAAAACCCCTATTCCGATTTGAGCACTTCTTAGACCTTTAAGTGTTTACATCAGCAATATAACTGGCAATTTCTCACTCAATGTTGTGCCACCAACCATTTATCGATTCTTAAAGCCCTCAAATTTTAGTCACAAGTTCTCAAACCCAAAGCGCGATGGTCCTCTAATTGAATGCCCCCTCCCCAGCATAACTGAAAGTGGTTTGCGATGTGGGTCTTGGCAGAAGACACCGGCCGCACTCCCCAACTAACAGATCCTGTAATCGCGCACTAGGAATCGCCCATGCTGGTCATCCTTTGCTATTCGCACTTCCTTACCAGGTGAAAGTGGCCCCCGTGAGAGTGGTAGAAGGATCCTTCAACTCTAGCCTGTCGACTTGGGAAAATCTCACAGAGTCCCCAGATTCTTCCTTTCCTATTTCTTTCTACAAGAAAACAAGTTGTGTTGAAGTCGCCTCCTATGCACCAAGGTTCCCCCCACAAACCTCTAATAGCACCCAGGTCCTCCCACAACAATTCCCTTTCCCCTTTAGAAGTCGGCCCATAGACCCCAGTGAATATCCAAGTGAAATTATCATCCAAAAACCGAAACTTACACGATAAAGAATAGCGGCTTTCGTCCACATCCACTAACCGCATCATCCTAGAGTCCCAAAAATTAGGATCCCACCAGAAGCACCCTTAGTGTTTACAATGGCCCACAAGTCATAACTCCTACACCTAAGCTTCTACACTTCGCAGTTAAGCCCTTTAAGCTTGGTTTCTTGCAAACAAACTAAATCCACTTTCTGCAAATTCAGGAATGCTCTTATTAGCTTTCTCTTCTCATTATTATTGACCCCCCTGACATTCCAAGAGAGAATTCTTACTCTCATCATAAACCCATGGATAGTCCCCTAGCCTTGTTTCCTAAGGCACCAACCCTAATCCTCTCATTTTTCTTCACATTCCATTCCAATTTCTTTAGTTCTCTAGCAAATTTGGTAGAGTTGTACCCTTTTCCTTTTCCCTTCTGCCTTCTATCACTAACTTTGTTCATCAACTCCAAAAACTCATCTTCAAAACCCTCAATAGACATTCCCATACATCTACTAAAATTCATTAGGCAACTTTCTTCCTTAGGGAACCTCTTCCATCTTTCACTGGGACCAAATTCGCAGCCACCGACTAAAATTGAGTTTCCCCTTACCACCAATTCTCTTCCTCCATTAAATTTTCTTCAAAGTCCTCATTTGGCAAATCTAACTCTTAACGGTGTTTGAATATAGGGCCCCCACTTCCTCCATTCCACGTTAAACAACCCCTTCGACCAAAGAGATCTGAGAAGGCTTGGTCCAAAAAAAGGATGGGAATAAGCATGGGTGAAACATACCTTTATGCCTTTTCTCCATCTTCTCCGTCCTCTAGAGAGAAGTCCACGAATTGATTGCTCTTATAAATTCTGACCCCTCCATAATGAAGTTTCTAGAATGAGTGGCCTTTAGGGGCTTTTTAGCTTTAAAAGGCATTTGTACTGGGCTTTTCCTTGTTCTAAAGTTTCCCCTAAGAAGGCCCTATTTTTTGATGAGGCCCCCTGCAAGAAAAAGCCTTATTACAAGACATAAGGCTAAGAACCGATAATGGCTCAAGGCTTACTAGGCTTAGGAATCCACAGGGGCTTAGGTTCTGCTGGGCTTCTTCCTCCCAAAGAGTCCCTTTTGCACAATGGGTTGAGTCCCATCTAGGAACCGCCCAATCTCAACTCAGATTTGTCCACTTCAAGCATCTCTTTCAACACTTGGAACCGACCCGACTTTATGGCTTCGGATCGACCCACCTCTTTCTCCACAACATGATCCCATATGCTCCTGTTAATCATAGTAGGGGTCTGTTTACCATCCCTCCTTCTCCGAACCTCTCGACCACCATCATTACTCCAAGACTTGATGGCCCGAAGCGCTGACACGCGCTCGTGGTGCATGTTCATCTTTTTCTCGTTTATACGGTAATCCAAGGATGACCGATTCCCTTTGAAGGATAGACCCTTGCACTCCATGGCGGCAATTCCCACCACACTTGGAAGCTCGTAGCTTTCGGGTCCCCTTGAGGATGTTAATCGTATTCCTACCCTCCTTCCTCTCGACTTACTGTAATTTTGCCCAAGAAAGCTTAGATTTTAGACTTGTTTCCCTTGTCCAAACTAATAAAGTTCTCACAGCCTATCCCTCAATCATCTTAAGATCTCACAATTCCATTGTGTGCAATGGGAGACCTACCACTCGATCCACGCCTCATGAATTCCAGATCTTTCCTCTTACACACATCCGTAATCACTCCACCAATCTAGATGTAGAGAACCACCCTTTGAAACCATCTTCTTCCTACTTCAGCACTTTGCCTCATCAGACTCGCAGAAACTCCATAAACAAGAGGCTCTCAAGAATTAGAATCCTTAAACATTATTTTATATACAATTCTAACTTTTGCAATTGGTATATTTATTGAATTGTGGCCTTTTAATAAGAGAGCTATTTTTTAAATAAAAAATGATAATATTAAAAAGAGATGTGATTGATAAAAAGTTCAATATTTGTTTAAAAATAAGTCATTGTAAAAAATTCATTATTCCTTGTCATGGATTGAGAAATTTTTTCTTGATTGATATGAAGTCTCTGAGAAATTTATATGTAAGACGTGGATTGAGATTGAGGGAAAATGATTCCAGGATAGGGAGGAGGGGTTTGGATGCTGATCCAAGAAATACTTACCAAGTAGGAAAACGACTACAACAACCCAAGATAACAACACAATGGACACAAAACTCTCAAGGCACAAGGCATGACATGCTGATGGTTTATTTAGGTCTTGTTAAACGATCAACTCTCTTAAAAATTCAAGCTTATAGGATTTGGGTTTAATATGAATATCATGCTTCTTAACACCCTCCCTCACATGTGACCTCATTCCCGCACGTGGAGAGTCAAACAAATCAAATGGAGTCCTTCATGGACTTCCAAATAAACAAATGGGGATTCAAATTGCATAGAGGTGGCTTGGAACTCAAAGATTCAATTAAAAGCTTGATATCATGTTAAAGGACTATCCTCCTAAAGCCTGCTTTGTAGGATTTTGGGGGTTTACTATTTAATATCATCCTTCAATGTGCCCTTAACCTATGGCAAGTTGTTAATATTAGCCTACTTTATTAGCCGCTAACCATGCGCTGACTTTGACTTTGTAGGAGATTTAGGTGTTCTAATAAATCTAACAATGCAGAGACTATGACCCTTGTATGAGTTTTAGATCTCTCAACATCCTAACTTAAGAAATGGGTGCTGAAGCATGTAGAAGTGTGTGTGTGCCTACTTCTTGGTTCTTCTCTAATTTTTTACTTTCAGTGTGCACTTCTTCCACCAACTAGCTTCATCTTTTTTTCTTTATATTTTACCTAAACCTATTTTCCCTTTTTCGTTTCTGAAGGAACTGTTTCTTGTATCTATCTAGAGGTCACCAATTGAAATACATCCAAACCTTGATTTTGCTGTCCAAAATTTCAGATTTTTTTCGAAACTTCTACCATATTCATGAAAATTCTGTTTCAGCTCAATTTAAAATCATAGAAGTTGAGTGTAACCTCCTTTTACTACTCCCATGTGAATAGTCATATTTCCATATTAATTTTTAAACCTGAGACAAGTTCAAAATACAACCTGCTCAACCTCCATGACCACTTCTTGTACCGCACAACCCAAATGAGTGGGATCAAACACATGAAGTACTTCGAATAAATCTCAGACTAAAGGAATTAATCTATATTATTACGCCATTAGTGGTGGAGCAACCTGATTCCATGCCTTGGAGAACTTTGTTTACCTTTGGTGTTAAATGCAGCACCTTTGACTAAAATTAAGCTCAAAACTTACATTAGGGATGCTTGATGGAAAAGGGAACACAATTGAGTTCAAGAACTGATCATACTAAAATAAGATGAGTAAAAATTTTAACTAACTTGACCAATTGAAAATTGCTTTTTGAGGATCTGGGTACCCTATGAGCTCGGGCCAATTGGAGTGGGCTATTACAACTCAATAGCCCAGATTTGGGGTTATGCTTTAATGTATGGGGCTGTACTGAGATTATGATACTAATATTTCTTGATGCATTTGTTGCTTAATCGATTTGAAAAAAAATCTTCTACTACTGACTTTTTCTGTTAAAAGGCACATCGAAAGTTCTCTGCCTCAAGTTGCATAAAATAATAGGCTAAATTTGTGTTTTCTGCTCCTTTCAAGAAATAGAGAGAGAAACAGAAAAATCCTCGCTTCGCTCTTGTGCCTGTTTTTCCTTCATTACTCTTGTTTCTCTCATACAAATGGAGTGTCCTTTGTAAAGCCCTTTCTTATTTCAGCTTTACTCAAAGTTAGACTGCTTTTCACACAGATTCATAGATTAATGTTGTATTTTCGTCTGTGTTTGAAACAATTTGACTCCATTATTTCTCATGCAGGCTGTGGGAACATTGTTATAGATGTTGTCATTCAAATGCTTGGAACTGATTATGCTAGAATCCTTCGAGCAATTTATGCATTTGCTCAGGTGATGTATGATCTTGTGTGCATGATTTTGAAGTTGGTGTCGCAAATATGCAGGTTTTATGCAGACAGATATGACACCATTCAAACATATGCTAGTAAAAGTAGTTGCATTTTCAATCATAGATTTGGCTGTGGCGACCCCCTCCTGACATGCAATTGTGTATTTCAATGTAAGCAAATACCTGAGTCTATGATAATAGATCATGGGTTGTGTGCAGATCATTGATATGAGCCTCCATGATTATTTCTTGTCGCATGATATGATCCCACATCGGCTCCATAAGAAATTGTGGAGTGGTACTTAAGCTTGATAGGTTCTTTCACCTATCAGATTGGTCTTTTGGGTTGAACTCTCTTATTGAGCTTGGGTACTTATCATTGGTGCTTTCATTTAGAGTGGGTGCGTAGCTGAGAGCGGTTACTGCGCTCCAAGAGAAAATGGTCTGATAAAGCCTATCTAAAGCGATAGTCATCCACACGTCCGACTTTAGGTGAGCAAATGATAATGCATCCTCTCCATGCATTTAACACTGTTGATTAACCTTAGCAGGTTCTTCACCTATCCGACGGCCTTTGGGTCGTAGCTTCTATCGGGCTTGAGTACCTATCATAGGGTGCTTACTTAGAACTGGTGCGCAGATGGAAAGGCCACCCCGATGACTCAAAAGAGGTCCAAGAGTGATAGCTATCCGTAGTGAGTCGCCCGCAGCTATCCGCTTCTTTTAGGAGTAGACAATGATAATGTCCCCGGTGATAAGAAATCAGAAGAGGTACTTAAGATTGGGAGGTTCTCTAACCTAATGCTTCTGGCCTCTTTAGGGTTGGGTTTGAATACTCATCATTGCGCTGGCTATCTCAGATCATGGCATCTAAGTACACTTCACATTTTGAGAAAACGGACCCACTCTTACATTTCAGTTTAAACAAACGCTTCTATATTCCATTCAATGTCTACCCATGCATATTGATATTCTTTTTCAGTTCATTAATTAAAGTTGTTCTTCCTTATTTTATTTTATATTCTTTGGCTTCAGATCCGTATCACCCGCACACAGGTTACCATCGGATTGTGATCAAGAATTTTATTGCTGATCAAGAGTCACTTGGTCTTAAATTGTAATGGAATCCAATAATATGTTCTACCTTCATATCTCTTTTAATAACTCCTCCATAGGCATCATCATCCTTCTGCCTTCATATTTTGACACCGTTGTATATATTGTGTAAAATAGTTAGAAGTAGAGTGAGTGTTAGGCCTTGCATCAATGTCCGAATGATTAAAACATCATGAAAATCAAAGCACTTACTAAATTGTGGTCTCAAAAACGTTGGTGTGGAAAATTGTAGGGATTTTGTTGTTCTCTCTACTTTGTCTTATCTTATGGAATAAATGTCTTTTGATTTCAGAAAGAAGGAGGGTGAGTTGAAAGGAAAGCATGCAGAGTTTTTAGGGATTGAAATACTTTATTTGAAAAAAATTAGTTCGAACCCCAACCACGTCCAGTGAAGACAGAATGCCAATGTTATTCACGATAATGATAATTTCAATTTTTATCAAATACTACTATCCATGACAATGACAATTAAAATTTTTATCAAATGCCGTTGTCACAGAGTTTGAGATTGAAATACTTTATTTGAAAAAAAAAATTATAAAACACTAACCCAAACTAACGCCTCGCAGGTCACGTCACGTCTACGATAAATGACAATCAATTTTTATCAAACGTCGCTATCCATTTATTAACGACAATCGAAATTTTTATTAAACGCCAAGCACATGAATGACACTAGTTTTTATCAACGCCATTGTCTACGACAACAACATTTCGCTATCTTATAATTTACACTACTTCAAACCCACTTACTGAAAGATTAGCTGCTAAAACTATCTTTCTATATATATTTTTCAAATGAATCATTTGGAGGCTAAAACTCAAGCATGCAACTCTACCTTTTTTAGATATTTAGATGTATCCGGTTCTTGAAGCTTTTAGAACCTGAAAAGCAAGAGAAAAGAGGAAAGAAATTTTTGAGGAAAATAAAAATATGTTTAAACTTAATAAATTAGTTTTACAGCCAGAAACTCATTTTATTTGTTTTTCATATATAAATATTAAGAAAATTAAAATATATAAAATATTAAGGAATTTTGAGATATTTTATTTATTTTTATATTTTCCATTTAGAAACCAAATATAAGAAAATCAATTTTTAGTATTTTTCTTAGTGCTTATGATTTAAAGGAAGCTGAAAAGTATTAAGGAAAGGAAAATTTTGGAAGGAAAATGAGTTTGTTGGTAGCCCTCGCGCCACTTAAAAATTTTCAATCCTATCCAAAATTCGCATATTAAAATTTTCACCAGATTCTAATTCCTAGCTATTTTTAAAATACGTTTCAGACTTCGACTTTATTTAAAATAAAGAATAGTTAAAAATCCGCTTTGTAAAACCATATTTTTTGCACAAAGAGGTAAAATGTTGAAATAAAACTCGTTCGATTTAATTGAAAGAGTCAAAGACAAGCGCTTTTCTCGATTCATATATAAAAACGCCGAAAATAAATAATTCATTTTCGTTTTCAAATTTTGTTCGCTTCAATTCTGCACCAAACGCGTTTTCCTCGCTGGTGTTTGAGAATTGTGGTAAAAATGCAAAATTTTTTCTACCTAATACAAACAGACCTATATTTCAATTGTCTAATGCAAAGCTTATGTTTTCCTAAAACTGGCTTAAATTGCAACAAATCATACTATAGAGAGTTTATGCTGGATGGCTGTTAATAAATTTATGTGAACTGAATCTGTGGTCCTCTTAACCACACTATAATTCTAAGATTTTGGTAATTGCTAGAGGAATAAAAAATTTAAAAGAGTTTCGTATTGTAGTTTTCTGTCAAATTTGAAAGAAAATAAAATGTACACTAAATTATTAGAATAATACATATTGTAAAATTAATTAATCTTTTTTGTAATATGAGTTAAAATAAATAAAATGTGTTTGAAATTCTAAATAAAAATAAATGAAATTTAACTCCGGTTTTATTTCAATTTTTCTTTCTTCTATTTTTCCTTAGATTTTCATTTCTTGTATTTTCTCAAAAAGTTTTAATATCAAATATAACCTAAAAAACTTTGTGCTGGAGTTTGTCCCTGAAAAATGATAATAAAAAAGAAAAAAAAAAATTTATTTTCTTATGTTTAATTTAATAATACTTTTAAAATATCAGCTCGAAAGATCAGAGAAGAATGTTGGAGAAACATGTATCTTAAGCAGAGATAAAAAAGAGCCCTGTTTGAAATAGCTCCCTTTCCAGAGTAGGTGGATTCCACACAGGGTTCTATGAACACTCGTAGGAAATAGTAGGAGATACCCTTGAAATTTTTTGTAGGATTTTTTCAAATATGGTGAACTCACATATGAAGCAAATGACACTTTAAGACTTAACCCAAACTCCACCACTCGAGACCTTTCTCCAAAGTCTAGCTGATGAAAATATCCGATATATCCGGCTGATATATCTCTGACATCCGGAGACGGCGATGCTCGACACAAGACGGGCTGATGCACTTCCGATATATCGCGAGAGACTGTTGACCGGAGCACGCGAAATATCAATACGCTCTGCCGTACACGCGCTGCATGCGACTTTTTCGCAGAAAATATTCTCGGGGATAGAGATCAGATATCGCAGATATATTTAAATAAATGCAGATCAAATCCCACTGATCCAACGGTTACGATTGACACAACAACATTCTTCGATATATCGATATTCATGTAAAAATGATCCACCGATTTATTCCGATATATCCTGACATATCCAGAAAACGGGCATCGATATATCCGTCAAAACCGATATTTTCATCATTTCTCCCAACTAAGGTTGATCAGTTTATTCAATGTCGGGTATAAAGTAATTATGAAGACAATGACGAATAGGCTGAAAGAGATTATGGCAAGTGTCACTTCCCCAAACTAATGCAGTTTCGTTCCAGGGCAACAAATCACTGATAATATAATTATTTACCAGAAAGTCTTGCATTCAATGCGGAAAAAGAAAAAAAAAATGGGAAAGGCTTCATGACAATTAAGATTGATTTGCAAAAAGCCTACAACCGCCTATCCTAGCAATTCATTAGGGATACAATGAACAAGTTGGGGATTCCAAAGAGTTGGGAAAACAATATTACGCATTGTGTGGAAACGACAAGGCTGGCAGTAGTATGGAATGGGAAACAACTTAGTTGGATCAAGTCCTTCAAGGGTATTCGCTAAGGTGACGCAATCTTGCCGTATTTATTTGTGCTCTGCATGGAAAGGCTGGGACATCTTATTCACTTAACAATGACACGAGGGAGATGGAAACCAATCCAAGTTTCTCGGTCTGGCCCTCATCTCTTATTTATTTTTTGCGGATGACCTAATTTCGTTGAAGCCTCAATAGATCAAATAAAGGTCATCATGGAATGTCTAGAGACTTTATGCAGCATGTCCGGGCCAAAAGTGAGCCTCCAAAAGTCGTGCATATGTTTCTGAAGGCAAGTCACAATGAGGCCTCAAATACGCCCAGATCGGGAGGCTTTCCTACCACATGTAACATGGGACGGTATTTGGGCACCCCATCTGTCATGGGCGTGTAACCATTGAACTTTTTCAACATATACTTGACATAATTTAGTCTAAACTTGAGAGTTGGAAGTCAAAAACACCTTTCCCTGCAAGAGGCAACTCTTAGCACAGTTGGTTATACTATTCCCTAATATACTAGCAATCAATCCTCTTTCCATGGTATATGCGAACAGATAGACAAAGTAATAAGGAGATTTATATGGGGAGGCGTGCAAATTCAAGAAAATTCATCTGCTGAATTGGAAGATGGTTATATGCTAAAAGGACAGAGGGGTTTGGGATCTCATTGGAAAGCCCATGAACTAAATTTAGCTTTCATGTCAAGTTGAATAGAGACTCTTATTTGAGAAGAAGAAGTTGTGGGTTAAAGTCGTCACTAGTAAGTATGTCAAAGGGGAACTCAGTATGTCCAAACTAGTAAAAAGACAACATTCTTCCAATGCATGGTAGGGCATAATTGAGGCAACTAGCATCCTTTGCGAAGGCACAAGAGTCAGAATTCAAAATGGCAAAGATCCCTTGTTTTGGAGGGATATATGGTTGGAAGAGATCCCATTGTTGCAGCTAGCCCTACACGACGTCCCACTAGATGTCTCCTACTACAGAGTGAAAGATTATTGAACCAAAGACAAAGGTTGGAATTGGGAAGAGTTAAGGAGTTTTCTCCCCACACAAGTGCAAAGCAAATTACACCTGATCTTGATCAGAGAAGATGATGATACGAAAGACGATATATGTTGGGGACTCACTTCAAATGGCTGTTTCTTGATCAAGTTGGCTTATGTTGTGGCAATACAAGATATGTCGAACAACCATATGGGCGGGTGGTTCCTAATCTAGAAACTCAAGGTTCCCCAACGCGTCAAAACTTTCTGTTGGTTGATGCAACATGGAAGAATTTTGAAAAACCTTGAAAGGCATCGAAGGGGACTCACCAATAACCCCTTTTGTCACTATTGCTCAAGGGAGACTGAAGACTTAAACCACATCTTTAGGTTTTGCAACAAAAGTTAAGGAACTATGGGGACATCTTTTTTAAAAAGAGGTTGTTGAACGACACTCAGAAACTAAGTTTCCAAATTGGCTCAAGTGGAACTTTGAGAGAAGGAACACGATGGATGGGGAAGGGAATTGGAAGGAAAAATTTTCAATATATATTTGGTGAATTTGGCATTGGAGAAACGATATGGTTTTTAATAAGAAAGAGCTGGATACTAAATAGGAAGTTGATATAGTAAGAAGTTATGTTAGGGAAACCAATTCAGCTTTTGCCAACCAGAACATTATTAAAGCAAGGACCATCATGGATAGTACTTTGTGGGTAGGTTAGACTCCTCCGCATCGGGGATGGATCAAGCTAAACATAGATGATAGTTTCAAAGGGCATAACCTCGCCGTAGGAGGACTCTTAAGAAACAGAAAAGGTGATTGGCTAGGAGACTTCTCCTTTCATCAAGGAGCTTGCATGACAAAGGAGGTAGAATTATGGGCTTTGTTAGTTGGTCTGCGAACTGCTTGGATTTTAGGTATCGAACAATTGGTGGTTGAAATCGATTCCTAACAAGTTTACGAATGGATCAACAATAGAGAAACTGTGAGAACCTTCAGCAATCTGCTGGTAGAGGAATGTAAATAGATAATGAAATGGAACTGGAAAGTAGACCTCCAACTTATCCTTCGGGAGGCTAATCAAGCAGCAGATTGTCTTGCAAATAATGGTGTGTGTGGCCAAAGTGGGATAGTGACCAAATAGATAATCCCGCCAAAGAATGTGATAGACATTTTGAAGAAAGACAAGTTTGGACTTGGATGGCCTAGGAAAACTTCTTGTAACTTGTAAGCACTTTGTGCTTGGGGTCCCCCCTACTTTGCATCAAAAAAAAAAAAAAAAATTGATAGGTTAAAATGAAATTAAAATAGTAAATAAAAATAATATTTTAAATTCAACTCTATTTTTATTTTTCTTGTTTTTTTTTCTTTCTCTAATTTTCTTTCCTGCTAACCAAACACAACTTAAGGCATTTGGAATTTTGAAAAGGAGCCACCTTTCCATATCTACTGAATCTCTTTTCCCAACAAAACCTCCTAAATGCAATATTCAAGCCCATTGGAATTAGAGGATGATCCCTATTGAAAATTAAAAACTATTTGTTTTGTAAGAAATAAAGACATGAGATTAACCCAGCAAATATGCACAAACACAAGAGATTGATCATGCAATTCGGCTAAGCCTATATCCATGGGGCTTAGCCCAGATGTAAAGGATTTCATTATATCTCAATCAAGTTACATTTGGTCTTACATTAGACAAGACTCTCCCTTTCTTCAACGCCTTCTTTCACATAATTCTCTCAAAGTGAAACATAGAATGAAATCTCCTCATTCCCCCAACAACATCTAGCCTACTCCCACAAGCCTAAAAACATAATTTAACAAGATGGATAAAAACTCTCCAACATTGAGAGAGTTGAGCAATACCTGCAACAGTTCAACCCCCAAGAACACCTTGTTCTTCTACATCTTTCTTTTTGTGCGTTTTCTTCAAAACCGTGTCCCCTATTTAATATCCTCCAAGGGATCCTTAGTCAATATTATGTATCTTCATGTTTCCTAATTTGTGTCAACATGCTAGCTGTAAGATGATGATTTTATTCAATATTCATCAAAATGGAATATCTTCCTCTCATAGAAATATCACCAAATATGATTTAATCTTTCATATTTGATTCGCCCAATATCACCTTCTAGTATTCCGTATCCATCCTAGAGAATATCAACTTCTGATCTACACAATATTCACTCTAGATTTGTAGAATATTAGGGTAAGTGGTATCAATAGTTGTGTCATCAAAATTTGCTACTCGGAACATGCAATTTATTTTTAGCTAAGATTATGACAAGAAATATTTTCAACACCTATCATACATAAATTTAGAGGGATTGTTGGAAGCTCCATCTCCAACTTCAATTACACAAAATGGTTTTAGATATGCATAAGCAAACATGAGAAAGATTCCACAACAAACTCACTAAAATGAGAGAGATAGAGATAGAGATAGAGAGAGAGATCTCAATTTCTGACACCGCAAATACAAAACCAAGAACATTCAAAAAGCCTAGCAGACTCCGCTGGTCTTTTTTGTCCTATCTCGTCATTCCCTTCCAATACATGGCGACTTCCTTCTTCTCTACCAATTTGTCATCTGCTCATCCACCGTTGCTGTCACATGTGTTGCTTTATTTGTGGCCTGACTCTGTAAAACCATCCAACCTCCTCATCACTTTGCTGTACGTCTCGAAAGAAACCCTCCGCCAGCCCAAGGCTGAAGTCCTCCCTAACCACCACCCTCAGCACAGCAACATGTTCAGCGTCCGGGGCCATTGTGTACGCTGGAACGATCCATCCGAACCTTCTCAAATTATCAGCTATGTTAAACACTGTGTATTTGCTTGTGTCTTTAAGAGAGAAGGCCACCAGGGGCACCCCAATTTCCTTGGAGACTATCTCAAACTTTCCTGTCTCCTCCAGTCCTTTTCCCAGCATAATTGCATTGTCCCTGCAGTTTTTCATGATGTCTCTATAACCCTGTTTAGCCAAAACTCAGTCAAAACAAGATTACAATTAGCAGAACCACAGCTTACAAGGAAGGAATAATTATATTTGCAACGCTTAATTACCTGAAATCCCAGTCTTATAAACTGATAATATTGAGCTATTATTTGACTAGAACCTGCCCATCAGAAACAATGGTCATTTGAATGCTGTAGAGAACACAATGTATTGATTCAAACTAACTCAAAACTCTTAACCCAATAATTGACTCAATAAGTTTGGTTTTTTTGTCGAATTCAATTCGATTGGATTGGCTGATTTTGGTCCCTTTCTATTGGGATGATCATTTTCGCTCACTTGTTGGTAGGTTTTGACATGCATTAGACTGAAGTATCATGAAGATACCTTGTTTTCTCTTAATTCTAAGGAGATAGTATTAGTTACCATCCTGAAGGCAATCTAACGGCTAGAAACATGGTTTTGAAAGACCCACTTAAAGCGGACCTAGGCTCAATATACAATCATTCCTTACTTAGAGGCTCTCATTTTTCAAGACACGTGTCTTGTTGAAAAGGCGAGCCTCCTAACTTTAATTTCATTTTTAAACACTTTTATTTTTAAAACTTCTAATTATATATTAAATTCTATATAATTTCATTACCTTTTATTATTGAATACTTCTTTTAAATGTTAGAAACATAGCTTGCCCGCTTAAAGCGAGATTCAGGCTCAATATACAAACCATTTTTTTGTTAGAGGGTCATTTTCATGACATGTGTCTTGTCTAAAAGGCAAGCCTCCCAACTTTAATTTCTTTTAAAACATTTTTATTCTTTGAAATTTCTGTCATATATCGAATATTATAAATCTCATTATATTTCTATTATTGAATACTCCTTTAAAAATGTTAGGAATCTTAATTATTTTTTTATTAATTCAATTATATTTTGAATTATATTTTATAAAATCATCTTACATTCAAAATTACATTTTACATCATTAAGGCGTGTACGCCTTGCGTGCTCCTATGCTGCCTAGACTAAAAAGACTTTGTACCAGCCATGTTAAAAACCAACGTTTAAAAACAAGACCCGATCAACTAAAAAGTTATTGGTTCAGGGTCAAACCAACATTAACTCCTGATTAAACCGACCGAAGTTAATGATCGACGTCCTAATCACTGAGGGATGGTCCCATTTTTTAAAACACTAGGAAAAACAACTCAAGAGCAACATGGGGGTTTGAGGATAAATGACAACAAATACCTTTGAGAAGGAGGTGGAAAGAAATGATCATCCCAAGTAGTTAATGTGAAATATAAGCTCATCAGGCAAGTCATCTTTGTTCCTCCACACAACCCAACCCACACCTGCATAGACGAGGCCATACTTGTGACCACTCACATTGATACTCTTCACCAGTGGCAGCCGGAAATCCCATACCAAATCCGGGTACAGGAAGGGAGCTATGAACCCGCCGCTGGCAGCATCGACATGAATAGGGGTGTCCCACCCTGTTTCCTTATTCTTCTTGTCCAATAGTTCATTCAGGAGTTTCACATCCTCAAACTCTCCTGTTAGTGTTGACCCCAAAATGGCTGCAACACAGATAGTATTCTCATCCACCATGTCTACAGCTTTCACAGGGTCCATCACATAGTATCCCTCTCTCAGCTTTACCTCCTTCAGCTCAACCTCAAAGTACCTTGCAAACTTCTCCCAGCACACCTGCACGTTTGATCCCGTCACAATGTTCGGTTTGTCGTACGGTTTCCCCTCTTCTTTTCTTTTCTGTTGCCATTTCCTCTTGAAAGCCAGTCCTGCTAACATGATTGCTTCCGATGACCCCACCGTCCCCACCCCGATTGCCGTTTCCGTCTCCCCCACCGGAGCATTGAAGAGGTGGGCTATCATGTTCACGCATCGGTTCTGAAGAATTTCAAATTCTTAATTAACTCATTCACTTCTAATTTTATTTTCTATTCATTCACAGTAGAGGGATGCTAGGGAAGCAGAAGATGGGAAATAAGGGTTAATCAAACAAACAAATATAAAAATTGCAGAGATGAGGTAGAACGATCGACCTTAATTCTAATAGACCAAACAAGATCTCATATAATATTAAATTACTAATTAATTAGTTGATGAATTCTTTATTCAAAATTCATGAAATCCTTGCTTTATATTTTATAATTTATATCTACGTCTTGACACAGATCAATATTTACTTGGGCAAGCATTGGTTTTAATTTGTTAATGTTTTTCTTTTTAAGTCAAAATCCAAGTCCGACTTCGTCTTTCTACTTTTTAGGATTAACGAATACTAATTTATTTATTTATTTCTCAAGAAAAAAAAAAAGTCCACCTCAATGTCAAAAATCTACTAGATCTAAGATAATCAAGACGAAAACGAGTGGAGGAAAATGGAAAGAAGAGGAGAGAGAGAGAAATGCCTGAAGTTCAGTGGTGACTGGATACTCATCCATGTCGACATAGTTCTTGTTAATGGAAGCCAGGATGAGCTTATCACACTCCTCCTCCATCCAAGTCGTCACGAAAGACGCCAAGTTCAGCCTTGGATTTCCATCCAGCATCAGTTCATCGTGTATTATCTGATACGCCGCGTCCTTTCGGTATCAGAGACCTCGCTTTAAATCTGAAACCATCGCCGATTCAACAAAAAAGAAGAATAAAAATCCATTGTATTTCTTATTTAGCACACTATAGACAAAAAAGAAACTACAGTATTCGCGATCTCAGTATCTTACTTTGGTAGAGGTTCTGTGACATATCTAGAAGCGAAGGTGGAGTCGAGATAGTCAGATGAACTGTGGCTGTTGGCGGTAGTGATCACCATTTTTTCTTCCTTTTCTTGTAATTGTGAGCTGGGACTCCACCATGAGATTTATCGATTATATACCCACAGAGAACACACAGACGAATTGGAAAGCGTGGGTGGGAAGGTAGTTGAGTGCGGGTCCCAAGATCTTAATTATTAAGTCCAAATTGATAACATTTGTGGGGGCTTTTCCGCCATTTAGCTCAAAAAAACACTTTTCTAAAATCACTTTTCTTGTAAACCTTAAATTTTAGTTCAACATCTTTAAAAATACTTTCTAAAGTCATTTAAAATAATTTATTACATTATAATTAAAAGCATTAATAATAGAAAAAAATTATAATTTAAATCAAGAAATAACACTTTTAGAAATTATGAATTTACATTAAAAATGTTTCTTAAAAAGACATTTAAAAAAAAATTGAATTTGAACTAAAAGTGTCACTATGGATATGACAATTTTAACTCTATCATGACGAATTTGCCTTGCCCCTATTAGGATAAGTATGGATGTTTGAAATTGGGTTTGAGAATTTCTATTTATAATTGAATCAAGTTCAAAACAAAATTTTGCCTAACTCACCCCATCGCACCAAAAGATATTTACAAAATTACCTCTCAACCTTCCTAGGGTATTATTTAAACCCTCATTTAACAACCCCTATTCCTAGCCCTAACACATATGATATCTCTGCCTCCTCCCCTCCTCCTTCATCTTCGTCTTCAAGCCCTAATCCTAACCATAACATATCTGTAGGCACCATCACAACCTTCTCTCCATTTTTCTTCGGTTCCTAATCATAACTCTCCATGATCCAATCGTCGCCACAACATCCCACCCTAACAGACCGCTTTATAGTTTCGCTTCCTCCACTTTTTTATTCTTCTTCTTCAAGCCCTAACCCTAGTAGATCCGTCATCGCAAGTGTAAGTACCATGGTTTTTGAACCCGCTTAATTGACTTAGCGCCAGGCTCCAAATGCCCACTTGGCCAGATCCACTGGGGCTCTGCATACGGCTACCGCTCACTTTACCATTGCAAACCCAGAGATCACCTGCACTAGAAACTTGAGCTCATTCATAAAGTCGAGGTGTCTTCCCAGAGGCCAGCCTTAGGGCAGCCCGTCTAGAGTTTCAAGTCCCATAGTTGGTCGTCCTCCTGCTTATGGCAAGTTCGCTATGGATGAATGGATAAAGGCGTGAAATACGCAAAAGGTATTTATTCGTGAATTTTCTAGAATAAGTCCTTTACTGGGAAGACATCCTTCGGAGCAAGGAAGGCACTCTGGTTTTTTGATAAGCAGAAAAGAGAGATCTCTTTCCCTAAGAGTGAGATTCTTTTGAGAAAAGGGGAGTGGATTTCCAGAATCACCCTATAAATCAGAAGAATCCCCACGATGAGGAGGTATGCAATTCCAAACGTAAATTCTTCCTCTCCATATTTTTCACACTTAATCATCGGGAGAGGCCATACTACCCACACATCTGGATCGCCCTTCAGTTTACATCACGCCACCCGATCCCCTCCGAGATAAAACGATCAAGGTAACAACAATCGGATGTCGCCTCCATGGAACGAAGTCTCTCGCCACAGTTGCAAGGGTCAATTCTCAACAATCAAGCTCAATAGCCTTCACCACCTAGGACTTTGTAAGTCCCCCATTTTACGTCTAAATCGCCTTGAGTATTGCTTATGACAAGCATTCCGATGAACCACACTTCTGCAGATCAATTCCCATTAGTATTTTCAGGGCAAGGAGAGAAAGCAAGATAAACAAGCAAGACAAATGAAGGAGCTTGTAAGCACAAAGCGAGCTCTTATGGCGCGAGAATTACGAAGGTCAGCTAGATTGAAAAAAAGCCTAAATCCTCAGAAAATATAAAGCAGATGGTGGTCGAGATGCGCAGCTTACGATAAAGGGGGTGTCATCGCTTCCGACAACGCCGCACCCCAAATGATCGATGCTGAGCTGGTCATTCTCAGCCTCCCATCCCTAACCCTCGCCAGCAAAGAATACCCCGGGAAAGCACAAGGACCATATCACGGCAGATGTCTTCGCTCATCGCTTTAACGACGTTGGGCAAAGCATCTCTGAAGGCAAGGAGAGAGGCAAAGCGAGACAAAGATCGGGTCAAGTCAAGCTCCTGCAGGAACCCGTCGGCAGTCGCCACAGCACTTTCGCCACCAGTGCCACCCAAAGGCGCATCCCGCCTTTGCACGCCAACGCTTTACACTCCGCTAACGACCCACTCGGCACTCCAACGATATGCTCTTTTACCCCTAGGCAATGCATCTCGACCGCGAGCCACCCCCAAGAAGTTTACTATTCCAACTTCACCACGCTCATGGTTCTACCGCCGATCACTAATTATAGGCTCCATTATAATAAAGCGATGACACTAAATGATGATAATGACCGGCCGGTTATGGCAAAGTATTCTCGCCAAATTAAGTGGGTCGGTGGGATGGCTCTGGTTTCAATAGTTAGCTCGCGCTATTCAATAAATTAATTAACAGACTTATGGTGGTCGATTCATATCACAAGATCTCTAATTCAAGCAGAAAAAAAGAAACATCAGCTCCTTACAAACCATTCTCAAATAGGAAGAAAAGTCAATTTGTGACTTCACAATGAGGTTCGGGCAAGCCGTCTAGCAAATAGAGTCGTACAACATGGACACAGTTCTCCAAAACTTTAGGAGAAGCTTTGGGCCATCTATTCATTTCTTCCAATCACCATTCGACTGGCCGGAAGATGGAAGACTCACATCGACGAAATGATGTACTCAATGCTGTAGGACAACATCCTGGCAAGACTCTGCATCACAAGGATTACGAACTACACAAACCAAAGGAAATAAGCCGCGTGGGAAACAACCATTCGAATCTAAGGAAGGTCATAACAGAAACTGGAAGTGGTCCCATGATCAATAGCAAAGAAGAGAGAGCCCTCGCAGTTTACCCCCATGAACATCTCTTATGAGAGGCTATTGCCTATCATTCGTGACTTGCCAGAGTTTAAATGGCCTGCTCCAATCTAGATGGATCCCTCCCAAAAGAACAAATCCTTGCGGTGCGACTATCATAGAGACCATGGGCATGAGATCGACCGGAAGGCCGGGCTTAAAAATTATGGTGTTTGATCAAGGCTTAGACACCTTCAGCGTATATGTAAGAGAACCCCACCACGAGTTAGCAAGCATCTACGTGAATCACAACCTACGCGGATAACCTGGAGAAGATAGAATCCAGACTGGGCTTTCATAAAAACTTTATGGCGAGTCATACCATTGACGACCAATATAAGTCGGTGCTAACTAAGAAGCTCTAGAGCCGCATGCTTAAAGCTAGGTGAATGCCACATTAATCGACTAAGGCATGAAGAAACCTGAAGCCAATAGACGGTCCCAGACATCCTTTCCTCACAACTCAACAGATAATTGTGCCTCACTATGATGCTCAATGACACCTCAGATAATGCGTTTTGATGTGCATAAAATCGTATCCTTTCCAATAAAGATGGCGTACTTGTTATGAGACCAGCATTCGAGCGCATGAAACTCTTTTTAGAACTGCCGAGCTCAAATTTAAAGTGGACTTTCCCCTGTTTCAACGGCAAGGACACCACAACACTGTGGATGTCGCCTCCCCGTGGAACAAGCCCTTCGCCACGATCCAATGCCCTCCTTCGCCTCAATCTGTCAAGATTTAGCCTTACAACATCATAATGAGGTGGCCATAATGTATTCGACAGAAAGCTATCCTTCAACTTACCATCAAACGCCAATAACTGTTTAATTAACATCAAGTAAATGACCTTAGTCACCGCTACATCGATAATGCTATTGGCAATGGTCTACATAGAACAGTAGCGGAAGAAGAACCTTGAAAATCCTCATTTTGAAGATCAGAGCCCCGCGTAGCAATCATAGTTCCCACAGACTCAGTGGTAAATAGGTGATTCGCTGCCGTGATTCCCGAGAAAGTAATGCTGAATGGTCGAAAAATTCACTTTGGCGCGGCTTTTGTTCGTAAAGAGAAGGAGAAGATGGTCTGTGGTTGCTGGGAATAACGTAGATGTGTTCATTCCTCAGCCACCAAATATGGTAGGGGATTAGCCTGACTGGCCTCTCACAAGCCAACATCCTACTATAGGCTACCACGTGACAAGAGGCGAAAGGCCACCGATCACCATCAAATCATTCAACCAGGTCGACAACTTATTAAAAGCAGCCTACTGGAAGTAAAGAATTCTGCTAGAAGGCCAACGAGGGTGAATCTGAAAAGAAAGGCGAAAGTGGAGTATGGAAATTTAATCAGGGACTACAATGATGTACGCCAAAGGATACTTCCTCACAGATATTAGGGATTGTCAACAATAGGGCACAAAATACCTCGCTTAACGCCTCTTCGATATCATTGACCCCATGCACCTGCCTCCATTCAGAGAAAATCGACCTTCATTACTCCCGCATGGGTTGTGTAATCACATATAATGTGAGGCCTTTAGCCTCAAGAATGCCGGCAATTTATGAAAGGTTATGACCAAGATTCGACCACACACAACAACATGTGGCTCATATCGACATTACGTTAAATCAAAGAAGGCCACCATGCTAAGCATCTATAAAGAAGTTTGAGTTGTACACGGTTGGTACATATGAAATCAACCCTTTGAAATGTACGTCGGGAGTCATGCGTGTGTGTTCTGGTATAGTGTTTTTATGATCGAGCCAATCCCATTCAACTCAAAACAATGGACTCCTGCACTCTACTTTAAAAAGGGGGTTCAACAACTAATTACAGTTGAGAATGCCATGAGAGATCCCGCCCACCGATCGGGTTAAAAACCATTTTTCATCACCCTAAAAGAAGCCAAAGGGGCCGGTTGGAATGAAGAATGTGACTAAGCCCTCATAGTTATCAAACAATATCTTGCATCGAACCACTAACTGCCACTCTGGCGGGCAAGAGGTGCCTTACCTTACCCAGCGTGCTGTCTAAGTCCTTTAGTAGTTTAATTTTTACTTCAAGAAGACGAAATCAAAATAGAGTAGCTGTTAATATTCTTCATAGCGAATCTTGGTGCATAAACCTGGTGCATACCCGCCTAGACACAAGCAAACGTCTTCCAATACGTGGGCGTACCCAATGTTTTCTCGCTTTACTTTCAGCACACCCTATCACCACGCCGACTACACCTCCTCTTCGAACACTATACACAAGCCCGATCATTTGTTATGAGGATAACCCATGAATCGACCAAGAGTTTATATGCCCAAGATAAACTCACTTAGGCAATGAAGGGGTAGGTATTGAAAATTTTCGCAGTAGAACCCCATAAATTTCTGGATGTAGGTAGGATAACACTACGCCAGATTAGTGGTGACTTTAATGTAGATGAGTTGCAACGAGAGAGATCGGCACTAAAAAACCCAATGAGGTAGTAGATAACACTGACTTGATTTGATAACAACATTGCTGAGATCCAGTGAAGCAATCCGTGAATAAATCAATCTCGCTTAATCGAAATCATGAGAGAAACTCCTCATAGGAAACGACTCTAAACCGGGCAGTAGGAGGACGGTGTGTCTGGGAGAATACTTAAATGCTAGATCAGTATGGCTAAGTATATGGCTTGGTCACAAAGACTAGAGTTTCATACTGAAGCTTAAGACAACTTAAGGGAACCAACTAAAGGGTGGATGCATCGCAACGCCGCCACCCTGGTCTCCCAACAAAAGAACCAGATTCTCCCAATCTACTACTGGGCCAGACATCATCCATTACAAATGAACAGGTTAGATATTAAAAACAAAACCCTTCTCAGTCGACTCTCTATATTGCATTATAAGGAGTCGTGAGAATCACTGAATAGTGGTTTAGCTCCACAAGGTCCAGTCCAAAAGGCACAATTTTCCCTTCTGCAAACTGGGTAATTATTCAACCGCTCCCTAAATTGGTCATTTTAAGTGTCTCACTGCTCAAGGACAATAATATATACTAACAGGACTTCATAAGGGGGTATGATAAACCATTTAAGTGCACGCCAACTTGAGCCCGTGATCAAGGATGCAAACCTCGAGACCTAGCCACCATTACAAGCCCTGGGCTCTTCATTAGCAGGTGGAATTGATATAGTTAGATTCATCGCCTACCACCCAGCCTCGTAAAGTCAAGCAGTTAGTTGCCAACCATTTACAAATGGATATGTTGAAGCCTCAGTCATCAAAGACAAGCACGCCACCCAATTCAGGAAGAATATTTGGCTCGTCTGCTCAAGGTCTGGGCCGATCATAATCGATAATGGCCTGCGCTGACAGCAGGCAGGTGCGTAAACTTCAACCATGAGCTAAAATTAGAAACTATACTCTAACTCCCCGCTGTGACTGGGGAGAGCAATGGCCACAAAGGCTCCAAACAACGCCATCTTGACCGCTTGAAAAAGTGTCTCGTATTTGGCTAAGGGAAAATGGAAGCACGAGCTACCGAGTCCTTGTGCCTTAGCAGAACTTAGCCTGAACCGACCAAGGTCACTTATTTGCCCTCACCTGTATGGAAGTCATTATTCCTATAATAGAAATTGTGAAATTTAATGCTTCAAACGAAGGTTCCTAGAACGTAAGCACGTCGGGGCAGATCCCAAGAATCAGATATATATGACAGACAGCCAGAAGTAGCCGCCATAATGTGATAAGATTCACCAACAAAGGATTGAAAACTCACAGGGCATATAAAGTCGTGTAAAATAATCAACCAAGATCTAGTCTTCGAGAAAGGTCTGAACACAAATGACCCCTGGTCGGGCAAATTTAAACCAAATCTGTAAAGGATCGATGCATACGCCAAAGAAGAGTGGTATGTGCCTGAAGCCATGCTACACAATAGCAACTATACTTACTTCCATTTAGAATGTGGAATGCTATGAAACTTAAGAGGTATTATCAATAAAGTTTTCCTCAGAGAATACTTCCTCTCAATATTTGCAACCCGCTCTCCTTTCATAAGACTAGACTTCAGCTCTAAGCTTGTCGTACTTTCATAAGACTGGTCGATGCTCTAGTTCTGCTAAGTACTTTCAAAAGACTAGACTTGTGGCTCTGAGCTTGATGACACTTTCATAAGACCAGACTTGTGGCTTTAAGCCTACTGACACTTTTAAAAGACCAGGCTTATGGTTCTAAGCTTGCTGGCACTTTCATAAGACCAAACTTGTGGCTTTAAGCTTGCTGGCACTTTCAAAAGACCAGACTTATAGCTCTAAGCCTGCTGGCACTTTCATAAGACCAGACTTGTCGCTCTAAGTCTACCGGGTAATTTCTCAAAAGGACCTGTGACTGATGGCTCTACTTCCATAGAACCATGAAGACCAAACTTGGTGGCTCAAGCCTACTCGACACTTTCAAAGACCTGTGCACTTTGTAGCCTGAATCACGGCAGACTCTTATAAGACCAAACTCAGGCCCTAAGCTCCACCACACTTTTAAAGACTGTGCCGCCCCGCCTAAGCTGCTAGAACTTTCAAAAGACTAGTTTTGTGGCTCTAAGCCTACTAGCTAGCACTTTCATAAGACCAAACTTGTGGCTCTAAGCCACCGAATCACTTCAAAAGACCACCAGGGCTCTAAGCCTCGCCGGGCTCTTCCAAAAGACCAGACCTAGCAGTGCTATATTAAAGAAATACTTTCTTAGAGCCAACCTCGTGACTCTCTGAAAGAATTAACTATCCTAGCTGATGTTCGTAAAAAGGATAAGAGATAATAAAGGTTCAATGCATAAGAGTATCGATTCGCGTCACAGTGAGCTTATAACACAATATTTATAACCTAAATTTCTCATACTTCCGAGGAAGCACGTTTATATTCTAGGTTCAAATACGTTGATGGGTTTTCAACAGATTTTGTGCCAAGCTCAAAATGGTGAATTAATTTGGATTTGGGGTTTTAGTCAAAAGTGTAGAGAGTCAGATTTACAGATCAAAATAAATGATGTAAAATGTGACAAAGAACTCCTGCTACATCAAAGCATCAACAGGTCCATGCAATGAAAGGTTCTGTCCTTCTCATGGGCAGGAGGATGACCTATGCCATTTCCCGAATCGGATCTTCATTCAAGTGACAAACTAACCCGTAATAATTTTTCCTTTTGAAATATGGTATTTAATGAGCATAAATGCTCCTGCATAAGAAGATATCTCCCAAATCTACCATACAAAGAATTCAATAGAAGGCAACAATGAATCTAAGTGGATCTAAATAATGGCATCCATTGAACCCTAAAAGCTTCTCGCCAAATACAAGTTAAATCAAGGCAGTACATTGGCAGATTTAACTGTGAGCTGGTAGGCTGAAACATAAATACCCGTAAACTATTAAAACACATGAGAACTGCACTATTATTTTACCTCAAAACCCCAGCTTTAATAGGCCCTCCTCTCTTCAAGGAGAAAAGAGGTCTAGCTAACCATCCTCCAGTTGTCATCCTGCAGGCTGTTTGTAGCTGATAGAAAATAAAAAGAAGCAAAGAAAATGGAAGGTAAAGAGAAAGCTGAGAACTTATGGTTGCGTATTTCCACAAAAGCAAAGTAAAAGTCAGCTCTATTCTCTACAAGGTTTGGAGCGAGAGTGAGTCCAAATAAGGTAAAATACGAACATACCTCAAAAAAGGCATTATAGTACAAGGATGTGTTTTGGTAAAAAGAACAAAAAGTCAAAGGTCATCAAATGAATGTATCATAAAATATGAATTATAACAAGACAAATTTTCAAATTATGAGGCAAATTTTCAAGACCTCAAAGTGAATGCCTCTTTTTCCTCCGCTTCGCCCTTTCTTTCCTTTCATCTCATCCAGAATGTCGAAGGTTCGACTTAATTTTCACATTGACCGACGGATAATTCTCTCAGATTAATAGCTTAAAAACTATAAAATTAGCCGTCAAAATGCTAATTAGAATAACTGACCTTAATGCAATCACATCTTGCTATTATAACAAAAAGCTACTGTAAACCCACACAATGGTGGCCCAACCAGCACTCGGCACCATCATACCTGGAAGATATTTCATTAAATGCGCCTAATCAGAATCGTGATTTAAAAATATGTTCTAGTGGGCCAAATCCAAGCCCTCACAAAATTTAAAAAGAAAAGAGAAAAAGGCAAGATAAGGACAACTCGCCTCCGTCCCCTGCAAGCATCCTCCTGTGTTCTTTTGCCATCTCACAGTAGCTCTCGACCACCGTGTCCACAGCCACCGGGAGGGGGGGTTCCAAGACTAAGAAAACCTCAAAGAGCAATGTGCCTGAGAGTCAAGAGCCGCCATCCTGAACTCTGGCCGGGCCTTCCATAGAGATGGTCAGTGGTTGAAAACACAACACCCATGGTCGAAGCAAAATGACCTCCAGAGCTCTTCGTTAATCCTCCCACGGCCTCCTCGTTTTGCCATTGGGAATGGAGAGAGGATACTCTCGTCCCGTCGTCCTAATCTCGCAGAGAGACGTCCCGCTAACCCCAGCTGGGGCCTTAACCCCACCCTTATGTCCGTCTCTCCTCACGCCCACGCCCCGGCTTCCTCCCTATCCGCTAGAGCATCCTAGACCCTAGCCAGGTCACCCTTCGCCTTTGCCTTTTCCTTTGTGTCGCTCACATGCCACAAAGAAGCCTGCAACCCAGCCTCTTTTACCTCGTTCTCTCTTTCTCCACACCCGTGGTCTTCTCCATGCCCTCCTTAGTCTGCCGTTCCCAATGTCTAGATCAGATCTTCTAAATTTTTACTCAGTGGATTCTTCTTAGGCCCAATGCGTTTCGGGAAATGATAAACTCAAAGAGAGAGTCGCAAATTCTTCGATGATCCCTCTAAATTTAACTCCGACGCTCCCAGTGTGTCAAAGCCAAGCTCGGAACGGCATGGGGTCTGCTACAAAAGAGGCATTATGAGGGATAACAATATAAAACCTATGCTTAAACATTATGTCGAGCCATACCCGCCCGCCATCCTCCATTGAAGTCATGATCATGATATACATCTCGTCTCCACCACATGCTAATAAGACCTCATGCAGCTAGTGGCGATGATTTACCAAATGAAAGCCACCATCGAGATCACGAGGTCAGGGGTAGAGATCAGGCATGCGCGTGACCGCATGGAACCTCTCTCATGGTCAGTATTTTCGACACAAAATCAAATTTCTCGATCATGCCGGGCCATTATCCGCCGATGGACGACCACCCAAATGGTCGACATGTCGAGCCGAGCATCAACTTATCGGTACGTCCTCCGGCTCTAGAAAGGGTGAGACTAGCCGCTGCCCGAGGTGTGGGCCACTCTTCTTTGCAAAGAGCCCTGCTTTCACCCTCATCAGCCAAGGAGGCTTTAGGAGCCCTCCAAGAGCCTTCGTTCGAGAACTCACAACAATCACTGGTCGTGGTCACTCATCCCTCCTGCAGCAAGGACTAGACCGGCTTAAAGCGCTTGTAGTCCTAATCTCAGAGGCCGGGATACTTTCCCGAGCGCTACGCCCATTACAAGATTCGCAAGCAGTTAGTCTAGCTATGAGGCTAGACACTAACCTCTCTTTCTTCAAATTGACTACAATTGTCTGGGTCCATTCAAATTCACAACTCCTCTTAATCCCACGCTGACAACCTTAATATGTCTGATTTTCTTTTTCTTCTTCTTCACCGCCTCAAAGTTGAGAATCTGCCTTCACAAAGCATCAAGTGTAATGGATTTAGGCGGTCATGGTAGGGCAATTCGAATCATCAGGGTTCTCGATTTGATTCTTTCATGCTAAGAGCTCCCAATATTAGCTTCAAGATCTGGGCGAGATTTAAATGCTTGCCCTCCCCAAGCTAAGGGGGCAGTGGATGGGGAAGAATAAGCACTATGTATGGGAAAGGACCGATGCCTAGCTTTTGAAAATTCTTCACATATAGAAGGAGCTTGTGGTTATGCTCCCTCTCTATGATCTCAAGTGGGAACGCTTGATACTGGCCTAGTTTTCGCTTTCTCCACCTAAATGTACCAGACTACGCCCCACCCAGCCTACGAATCATCAAGAAAAATAAAGGCAGTTAATGTATAGTTAACGCTTGTATAAAATATGAGCTACATCAAAACTAAAACAGACCTGGGAATGAGAGAGGGACTCCATTCATATCAAAAGGAAGCCTGGAGCGCTGTAGACATCAAAGGCCACTCTGCCCCTTAACCAAACTGAACTCCCTTCGCTCCATTTTAGGAGAGTTAAGGAGCCCATTACAATCAGAATACACCATGGGCCGACATAGACAAAGGCCCCGGACTGGGCGTTTTCCAAAGTGTAATGAAATAAATCTCCACTGGGAGATGTCCAGCTTGGTAGAGAGAGTTCAAGACATAACCTCAAGAACCCGAAAAACATTCCTAAGGTATGATTGCTGCATACTTTTAAAGTGCGTAAACCGCTTCACTAACGATGCATGTGAAGCGGTTTCCTGCGCCTAACTCCGCCTCTCAGCGGCGGATGGCGTGACGCCCCCATAGTCAGGCCGGGTCAGTTCGACATTCTTTGCTCGCACTTCAACCCCCGCCTTTAGGGTCAATGGTGGAGCTGAACCATATAATCGGGACTCTTACCGCTTGTTTCTGCACATCGGGGTGGGCCCAAGTCATACATCGAATCAAAATATCATGTATTAGCATACAAAATAAAACTACCACTGTGAGCGGCTTACAAAGGTCACAAAGATGCATACCCCAGTCCCATTTGCTATATATACATATACAAAAATCGTATATTTACATTTATATAATCAGAGCAAACCCATCAGATTGACTCCCACTAGTTTGTTTCGTTCAAGAAGATGCTAAGATCGTTGACGTCCCTCCTTCTTTGTACTTACACTGAGGAAAAACTCCTGCGTAAGCACTTTAACGCTTTAGTGAAACATAAGACTTTTACGTATACATATGCATTAGTACTTTTACAATAAGCATAACATTAAAATATCGAATTTTTCATGAGTTCATATAACAAACTGGTACACATACTTCTGTATTTATAGCGTGACTTATACTTGTTCGTGATTCCGTAGGAGTTATAGAGCTTATACTTATACGGAGGTACCCGTAGGTACTATAGAGCTTATACTTGTACAGAGGTACCCGTAGGTACTACAGAGCTTATACTTGTATAGAGGTACCCGTAGATACATTCAGAGCAGAACGATGTACATTACTTTACTTTTATTTGTTATTCAAACTCTTATCATATAACTATTTGACTACCTAAACCAGTAATAAGAAATGAGCAAGACATAAACACAATGGCACCAAGATATCTAAGACAAGATCGAGGTGTCATAGCACAACCGTATGTCAAGAACTGACAGTGGAGGCCAAGCATCGACAGAGTGCCGCCGTCAGACTAATAAGAGGAGTACCAATGCAAATGTGCCAAGCACCGTCGTGAGAATCCCGTCACACTAAGCAGAGTACCGGCTACCATACGTGCTCTACCCACGTAATGTGCAGGTGTCATGTCATCTAATATCTCTGTCTTATACCTACAACTATATGTGTGTGTTTTAGACAACTTACTATCTTATCATAGGGCATTTTTGTTTGCCAACATCAAACTCGCTCACCGAGGCGGCGAGTGGCCGCCTAATTTTTCCTCTCATCTTGCTACAACATGAACGATCCTCTTCATACACTTATAAATCTCATAAGTCCAATAGATGTCCCTCTAATAAATGAACAAAAATACTGTACAAAAAAACACATGTCCGCAACAAAGGCGTCGGCGCAGTGTCACGCGTGGGCGTGAGGCTTCTGCTACTTTCCGCACTCGAGGCTCAATCTAGCGCCTCCTCTCGTCACACACTGCTGGACATGCCACGCCCTCGCGTGGATTTATCGCCGGCCGCGTGGGACTTTTACGCGTGGATCCCAAAATTTTCCTGGGACAAAACAACACTCACAATTTTTCCAAAAATCCAACCAAAATCAAAAGAGTTCTGTATACTCTCCCGAAAAAGATCCCACAAGTGTGTTCTAACCCACCAAAACCAAACATGGGGAGATTTAATTAGGTTTTTCCAAACCCAAACTCAAATACTGCAAAGTTAAGAATTTCCTAACACTCAAAATGTATTCATACATCATAAACCAAGAACTATACTCAAAGGAGGATTCCATACTCATTTTATACAAACTAGGCGACTAACCCAACTTTCAACAATCTAAAGTTAGATGAATTCCTAATTAAACCCTAAAATGGAATAAACTAATATCCATACAAGTCCAAAATCCATACTAATCCATACAAAGTCTACAGCAATCCATACTTTTCCTCTCTTTCTTCTTTCTTCTTTCTTCCTTCCTTTACTCTTCACGAAATGCTCCTCCAGTCCCCAAATGAGAGACCCTAATTGGTCTTATCCTAATTTGCAGACTTTCCTTTATTACACTTGGGTCCTTTCAAACTCCCTTCTATTTGCACCACAACTTATGCCATTTCTATAATAGCATTTCATCTTCTCTATCTTATGACTTTTATATCATATGTTACAAATTCCACTTGTAATTTTTATCTGCACATTCTGTGTTTCAAATTTTTCTCACTTAGCAAAATAATAATTATTTAAAATTTCAAAATACACTTATAATATACCCTAATTATGTTTAAAAATGACTAGGTGTATTTCTCGGGTGTTGGTGACCTAAACCGATTTTGTAGGGAACCCGGGTTGTATGAACCCCGCCCTTCAGAGATATAGCAACAACTGAGATCGCTTGCAATGAAGGCCTCGGAGTCCCCTCCACGCTTCTACAAATTGACCATTGGAAACCTTGTAACCTCTTACATTCTACAAGCAAACAAAAAAAAAAAGGGACATGAGGGGTCATTGAGCTCCATTATGCGAAGATTTGAAACAAAACCCTGGGAAGATAAAAGAATCCTTCCTGAGTTTTACATCCCACCGGTGACAAAACCTAAGAATGCAAAACAAAAATCTAATAAATCTAATAGGACACCCCAAAACACCCAAACCAACCAATGATAGTTAAGGTTTCGAGACACAACACTCACCGGAAAATCAAAGTCGTCAGTCAAGAGTCTCCGATAACTCATTTGAAAGGAAACAGGCTACCAAAAGAGGAGAAACTGTGGCGAAAAAAAAATTGAGAAAACATAAAAGAAACTGTTATGGAAACCCTTACCCCTATTTCGGGAGGGGTGCGCCAGCATTAAATGCGCCACGAGCAACATGCATCATATAGACATCGGGTAAGTCACATGCTTTAACTCTCCACATTATACATTTAAAACTACAATATTTTCCCCAATTGGAAAAGCACAAAATTTAGCCAGTAAAGTGCATCGTAGTTATAGATTCATGATTTTTTGAACCGCTACTCGATGAGCCTGCCAGCCCACAAATCTTCGTGTGATCCACTCGCTCGCTGATACAGGGGGAAACAAAATTAATCCCACTGTTAATATTAAAACTAGTAGGTACTACCTAGACAGGAAATCCGAGGCTCCTTCTATGAGCCTTCCAGCACTCCTAAACAGTCACCCATCTAGAGTTCCAAGTCTTGTCGACCGTCTTCCCATCATGCAAGCTCACATAGATCGTAATGGATGTGCCGTGGGAAATAAGGGAGCGTATTTTATTCGCTAATTCCTAGTTTCAAAGTCCTTTTACTTAAGATTAATCCTTGATAATAAGAATTAGTCTATACAGGCGTTATTCTTTTCTAAGAAACAGAGATTCTTTTTCGAAAGGTGCACCATGAACCACTCCTTTGCAAACCAGGATCCACACGAGAGAGGTAAAGTGCAATTCCAACCACTCGAACTTTCTCTTCTTCCTTCTTCCATATATTTTTGCCTTCCTGATCAATTATCGGCAGAAGCGAGCCCACCGCATGATTCGCCTCGTGTGTTTTACATTAGCCGCCAATGTCTTGAATATCGACGATTTGGCAGAATAAATAAATAACCTCATTTCTTTCCGCAACCTCCTCTTCCTATCCCATACCACCCACTATCACATGATCGAAGATGAAAAGGTGTGTTTATACTTAGAAATTCCTTTGTAAAGTTGATGGTTACAGATTGTTGGGCATGAAGAGGGAGGGGAGGAGTAAAGTGCATGGATTTTCAAGGATGGGTAGCCTTCTCAACCTCTGTCCCAAGTTGGGACGAGTATGGAAATAAGAAAATTTCGAGATTTAAATGGGATAGGGGGCAGTTCCCACCCAAACTTCCTACCTAAACACTTCTAACATTCTCAAAAATTATAAATTTAAATGGAAATGTCTTTAAAGATATATTCTAAAATTTAAAATTTCAATACTAAAAAATGTTTTGAAAAGATAATTTCATAATTTAATTTTTTTTCACTTATAGTGAAAGTGTCTCTTAAAGAAAAACTTTAAATTTTTAAAAAATTAATTTATCTCAAAGTGACATTTCCAAAGACACTTTTTAAAATTGATTTACATTGAAAGTGTATCTTTTTTAAGAAATACTTTCTATAATTTTAAATTTTGAACCCAAGTTGAAAACAGTCATTGGAAGAAAACACTTCAACTTTTAAAAGTTAATTATTTAAAATTGTTGAAATGTTAAACTAAAAGAGATTTTTTCAATTTTACAAATTATAAATTTAACTATCTTAAAACGCCAGATATGAACTGAAAGCCACAAGCCAAGAGTCTACCATAAATTCAAAATTTTAATTAGATCAAAATCGCCTTTTCCCTTCAAAAACATTTTCTGCAGATAGTTACACTTTTAGCCTAAAATTTCAAAAATTTAGGAAAATGTTTTTTCAAAATACACTTTCACTTAAATTATAATTTCAATTTAAATTTCTTCAAAAGACATTTATTTTAACATTTTAAAAATTGAGCTTACAAGATACACTTTTTGCTTAAATTGTGAATTATGAAATTTTTATAAAGTGATACATTTTGCAGAATAAAATTTCTTAAATTTAGGAAAGAGAGTCATGAAAAGACATTTTCACTAAATTTTAAGAAAGTATTTCTTAAAGACCTTTGAAGTTTAATCTAAAAAGTTTTAAATTATGGAAAGCCTTACCTCAAAACATTTTTAGTATTCAAATTTTAGAAACTGCCTTTGAAAGGTTTTCTTACTCCTATTATTTTCTGCACTTATGTAATATTTATTTAATCAGAAACTTTACTTTAAATTTAAATAAATTTTTTTGAAAAATTGTATTTCTAAAGACATTTAATTAAAATTCATAAATTTCAAAATTTTTAGAAATTATGTGGCCCAAAATACGCTTTCAATTTAAATTTATAATTTAAAAGTTTATTCCAAAAGAAACATTAAATTATAATTTAAGATTTTTAAAATTTTGAAAATGCCTTTTTATAAGAAACTTTTGACTTACGTGGTAGAAAGTAAAGGAATAAATTTAAAAATATTTTTAAATTGAGTATTTTTACAATATTTGAAAGCCCTGAATAATAAGCCATTATTTCATTTGTCCCAGGTTTGCCTTTTTCTTTGTGCCATTGACGGTTGGTTTTGAATAAGTGGGTGAGTGGAATCATTGCAAAGTGTCAGTCGATGATTGTACCGTTAATGAAACGGAAGTGACTGATGGAAGCGGGTCCTACCCGATTTATTGCCGTGAACCCAAGTCATCCACCGCGCCCTACATGGATGAGGAAGAGAAATGCTGCTGACATCGTCTTTATCATAAAATAATACTTTTTTTTTTAAATAATGTGTAAATCAAAAGAAAATGCTTGGTGACATCACGCGTGCAAACATCGTTTTTAAAAATAGAAAGTTTTTAAGGTTAGATTTGAAAAATATAAAAGTTAAATAACATAAATATCTATTATTTATAAGGGAGTGGTAATCCATGCTCAGATCGACAATAGTACTGAACATCACACATTTAACAATCCAACCTGATACGGTATCAATAAACGTTGCAATATTCGTTTAACTCAAACTTAATTCATTATTATTCTCGTTGGAGCAGCCAATACTAATACGACTTATTTAATTAATGACGTTAAATAATAAAATTATAATTAATTATTATGCTTCAACACAAATAATTATTAAATTTAACATGTTTATTAATTTGTATTATTTAAAATAATAGAATTATAATTAATAATCTATATTTAACACAAATAACTCCAAGTATTAATTAATTAATATATAATTAATCTACTAATTAATCTAATCATGCTATAGTCAACACATACTATCTAATTTATTAAAATGCATAGACGGGCCAATAATAAATACGATCCAAACACGATTATACTCAACCCAAACTCAGAAATCAAAAGTAAGCTCGCTATTGCTCACGTATCAAATTTTATAAATTTAACTACTCCGCCATTCCTCGTAATAACGACAAAATCACCATCCTTATAAATTATGGTGACTTTTTTATTAACGTTATCACTGTCATGTACCAAACGACCCACCAATTAGTGCTTAAACCCATTATATCGCTTTTATTTAAAGTTTAAAATCACATTCACAATATCGACGAATTTCAAACTAAAATAAGAATAAATAACAACCAAAAAGTCTAATCGCACCTCAATGATACAGCTTGATACACATCCGAGTCTGAAGACTACCAAACAGTTTGTATTGTAAGATCAAACAACCGGTGACAACATTGGTTATCAACATCGATCGAATGCTGGTGCCTCTTAAATTTGATCGCCACACCGGTCATATTACTTGTTGGCGAAAATGGTCACTCGATATTATTTACATTTAACTATCTGATTGGTTTTTTCAAATAACCGCAGTCTAAACCACTATATTTGAGAAGACTATTGTTTATCCATTTAATAACAGTTCAGATATTGGCGAAAACATCCGAGTCAACGCGCGATGAGTTAAGACAGATTCGGTCGGTCTCGTTGATTGACGGATTCGCAAGAAATATCAACGCTTCCAAAATCTATCCGTTCATTAGTTCAGATTTTTAAAAGAATGCAACAGTCGAAATACGATAACCAAACTATCTTGAAGGCATTCGGTTTTAGAAGGAAATGTTACGTTATCAACAATCGATTGGTTTTGATTTCAGATTCGTTGATAGTTGTTAATATTCAGAGTTACTGTTAAAAACACTCTTCCATATATGTCTGATTTCGTTGTTAAAATAATCCAAATCCATCCTTTTCTTTAATAACACCAGATCTTTAATAATTATTTTTTAGTATTTCATTTTCTCCATCAATTAAGTTTGAAATGTGATATTGTCAACTTTATCAGTATCACTATTCTTTTATTGTTTTTTTCTCCAAATTTATTACCTATTGCACTATCACAATAAATGTAGATAACAATTACAAGTTAGCGAATCCTATAATGTGTGGTCATATATGATAATATTGTATAATAGGTGGAATGGGATAAGTTGTGGCTCATATGACAAGCTTAGCGAGCGACTAACCTGATCACGTGACAATCGAGGCTGAAGAACTCCGAGCTCGACAGGTGAGAAGGTCGGGCCGCCAAGATCCGCACCAGCAACAATTGGCCTCTTTCTTAGCAGCTAACACAACCCTGCTCGAAGAAACGTAACCTTGCGAAATGCGGCCGCCGCTCCCTGCCATGGTGACTCGACAATGCCCCACAACCTCAGGATCCAAATTGCCGATGCACCTCTCTCCCTCTCCTGGCCACAGTGGCCATCCTCCGCCACATCCCCAACTCGATCTCGCACTCTTCCCCGCAGAAATCCTGACCTCGCAGTGTACGGATGATATGTCATCGTTCCATGGTCCCGCCATCCTCAACCAAGACGTCCTGATCAGACTGCTCAATACAAAATTTTAAAATGTACGATGGCTTCTCAGATCCGTTTCAATCCACCTTATGCACTTCCTCTCAAGCCATGATGTCAGATATTGTGTAATGATGTCAACAGATAAGGTCTTCATCATCTTGCGAGCCTCAGCCTTTGTCATGGTTCCACCGCTCGACTCCAAATACGATAGTCCTCTTTTCCGCTTGACTAAAAAGTTCTCACTTAGTACATGTGCTCGTCGTGAGGAAGCGCATGCTACAAGTCTATTCCACGTCCCATGAGGGATTCAGATCATCAAAGGATTTTAAGGAAATGTTTTTTGGGTGGTAATCCTCCAACTTGATGACGGTAGGTTCTAAGATGTCCCAGAGGCGTGAACCAAGTCATTCGACCTAATACACAATTTTTCAATTCATTATCGTTGCATCCCCTAGCAATCGGCTGATTTAGGCTATTCCAATCTTAAACTAGTTTGCCATGTTTGAGATGATTATAGCCATCTATGACTAAAGAACTAGTTGCTGCACATTTGATTCTGGTACTTATATTGGAATAAGGGAACAAATGGATGATCAAGATAGAAGGACAAAATGACTCTAGAAATCCATACAACCAATCGCCATAATGAGGTCGAGGCTGGGCCGAATCGTACCCCTGAATTCAAGGTAGGATGGCAGCTCCAAGCAGACAAGGTTCACGATGTCACCCTCTTAACTCCTCCTAATCATCCAGTCTTTATAAGGGTTCAAGTGGCCTCGACCTCAAGGAGGAGATTCGGAGGGGAGAGATGAAGTCTCGGTATTACGAGTATCATCGTGATCGCCAGCACAGATTCAATGATTGCACCGCTTCTTCGCAGGTGTTGCCGAATCGTTGTAAAGGATATCTCTAGGAGTATGATGACAAGGCAAACTTTGAGTAACCCACAATTTAATGATCCACAGCTCTCGCTTTATGATAGAGGCTAACAATACCATCCTCATTCACGACACCTGGGGTAAGCCCGAGGACAACCATGCTCGGGGTTTCGTGGCCTAAGGTTAACTACATATTCAGATCGAAAGCACATTCCACCAATCGACGGCTCCTCCCATTTTCCGAAGCCTCCTTAAGGCAATTGTCCTCGGCTTCACAAAGGACGCTACTGGTTAATTCCTCAGTCTAGTAGCACTGATGAAAAGATCTTCGGGTCAATCTCTCGATGCTGCGGGCACCGCCACCGCTTGCCTCGGGCTTCACTTACTGCACTTACAGCCACGCAATCCCAAGAGGGTGTTATTGCTTAATGCAGATCACAAACCAGTTTATTGGGGGAAGAAAATAAGTATGGTTTCTGGCACCTACCATCACAGCTCCTAGTCTCATTCACTGTGATCACTTGAGCCCTCTCTTCCTTCAATGCACTCAGTCATGACATGGATCAATGGATAAAGCATTATCGCCATCGTATCACATCAAGAGTCGAAGTTTCTTGGTGCCACAGGCTGAAGCAACATCAAGGAGACAAAGGCACTGCATGCTGCGAGGTCATGGTAAGAGGACGGCCAACCAAATAAAATGATAGCTAAGCTCCACGTCAGCTGGAGGATTCCAAGGCTCGAGTCCTTATGACTTCAATCCTGCTTGAATGACAGCTAAGAGGGTTAATGTGGAACCTTTTTCATCTCGGACAAATTTTACTCAATGTTATCTCTTTTGCATAAGTTCGTTGACGTTTTCTCATGGTCTCACACTGACATGCCAGGTGTTTCCTCAACTATTGCTTAGCACAGTTTGAACCTCTAGAAGGAGTGTGTTTCCATTCAGCAGGCTTTCAAGATGATCCATCCAAAACGTTGAGAAGCCTAAATCATGAAGTCGATGTGCCAGCCACCGCCCATCACTGTGGAGATTCGGGACTACATCGGTTGTCCTCAAGAAGAATGTCAAGTGGGGCGTGTGCTTCCAACCATTCTGAACCCAAATGGGATGCTTGCCTCGGTTGACATACCTTCCTCCGCCCGACCGACCCAGATCTAGAGACAAGAACGGCCAGGCACCAACTCCAGGATCCTCTCGATGCTCACTTTGGCTATAATCAGATCCCGATGTATCCTCCCGATTCGAAGAACATGACATTTATCACTCCAACAAGAATGTATTGTTAAATAGAATGGCTGGGTTTAAAGAATGTCTGAGCCACCATCATCAGATGATGGTTCCACGGCTTTGAACCCCTTTGGGCAAGATCATGGTAGCTAGTTACATTGATGACATGCTGGGTCAGTTGAAATTATGAGGAGATCAGTTTAACGCACTGCGAGGTATCTCCTGGGCTGATGGAAAGCCTTAGTTACGGTTGAACCCAGAGAAGTGTGCATTTAAAAGTCGATTTCTTAAACTTCCTGTTGTTCTGGTATTCAAAGGGGACTACTTGCATCTTGACAGGTCAAGACATTAATAAAATGTGCAGCCTCTCAGAATAAGGAAGTAGATCCAAGCCTCCATAAAGTCAAGCAAGGCTTAAATAGGTTCATATATATATTTCATATCAATCGCCTCTCGGCCATTTTCACTAGCCCTAAGAGGCTCTCCTTAAAGCATGGGATGTGGGACTGCACGATGCCTTTCATGTTATGAAGGGGAATATGTCGGCCTCCCTACCCCTCCGTCATCAAGCCTCAATCGGTGAACGGCAGGAGCTTTAATTCTTATCCGACCGCACTGGGCCGCAGCCAGACAATCCCTGTAAGATCCGGGAGCAACGATGACAATGTAGGCTGGCTGGTTTTGTAAGTAAGGCGCCACACCACAAACATGATATACACCGACTTGAGCGCGAATCGGGCTCCTAGAATGCCAACAGCAAGCCATGTCCATACTTCTAGCTTCCACCTTGTTATCATGTTTGATTTGAGTACCTGATCGTGAGCCATACCCATAAACTAGATGCTTTGTGGTACTCCCGGCGGGCTATCGAGTCGAAAGTGTTTGACATTGAGTATCGCCCATGGTCGGCTATTAAAGGTCAAATCCTTGCCTACTTTATCGCCGAAATGTTGGATGTGCAACCCTGACCTTTGAGTTCCTTATGGATCCTGAAGACCAGAACTCATCTAGAGCAAAGAGAGGAGTGGTTTCAAATATATGGTCTCATGCACTCCAGGGATCATCCGTCATGCTAAAGCTACCAATTTGTATCTCGTTGCTCCCAAATAATAAAGCTCGGAAGAGAGAAATAATAACAACAGCGCAGCGGCTGTTTGGCTAAGGTCTTCAATGAACTCGAGCTCCAAAAGTAACTGTGAATGGTGGTGTCCTAGAAGTTACGAGGAGAACAACACGGCCAAACGAGAAATGGGAAAGATCTAAAGTCGGGGTATAGTCCATGACAGTTGGATTTAAGTTGTTCATAGTGGCTTAAGTCCCTATAGCAGAAAATAGAATGGTCGATGCCCTCGCCAATTTGACCTTTAATGCTCTCTATCCTTGCATGGAGTTGAGCATAATGGACCAACCATCCATTTATAATGCGGCAGTCTTAACAGAGGAGAGCCAAGTTGGAAACTCTTGGATATCCCCTATCTCGAGCTATTTGAATACATCTGCTCGAGAATAAAGCAAGATCATGAAAGTAAAAGCTGAGTAGCCGACACACCTTTAATAAAACGATACTCAGATAGTAATGTTCTCCGTTCATACCAGATGTGTTCTTATTGAAGTAAACGAATAGTCGGAGCAAGTCTGGCTGCGGTATGGTACCCACATAGGCTGGTTGCTATGTCAAGCGCACTGACATAGGATTTCTACTAGCCTGTCATGAATTGAGAACTGTTGGTTTTTTGTGCAAATTACATGTTTGCCAAAATTTTGGCAACATTATTCACACCTCGTCACAACACTCCTCTCCAAGTTAAGTCCGTGGTCTTTCTATAAGTGGGGGATTGATATTGTGGGTTCTTGCCCTAGCTACAGGCCAGTGGAAGTTCATTCTGGTAGCCACTGATTATTTCACCAAGTGAGTGGAAGCCGAGGTCTACGTGCAGATTAAGGTCACACACCTCACAATTTGTGCAAAGGAACATTATACGGCCTAACATCCCACTCCATCGTTTACCACTGGCCTCAATTCATTAGTAACCTTCCGTAGTTTTGTACCGAGATCGGGAGCAAAAATGTCTACTTACACCTTGTATCCTCAATCCAATGGTTGCTTAAGGTCACAAACAAACGCACAGCGTTTATACTATGAACATTGACAATAAAAGGGCAAGTGGGTAGATGAGCGCCCATAGCGCTTGGTTTCACTACACTACCCAAAACAATACAGAGAACTTGCACGCCTCATGTCTGGGCCGGCGAATTGGTTCCCGCAACTGGGCTTCGAACTCCTTGATATCGGGTGATGAATCTCGAGCTTCAAAGCCTGACAAGCCTGGGCGAGAGATAAGAGGCCGTCCGGGAATGGCTGAGTGCACATCGCGAGCCTCTTAGAGGGAGAAACTCACAAACTACTGTGCTTTCTACAAATGAGATCTGTCCTTTGATGAATTTTTGGGCGAGGGTGCTGAAAAACAAGTGTCCTTCATAATTGTCGACGATGGTTGCAAAGAGCACAAAATACAATCCTGAAGGATGGATCTTCGCCTTGAATCAAATCTTGTATTTAGAAGAAGTATTTTCTTAAATAACTCATGAGGTAGGAGGTATATATTCAAGGCTCAAGATAGTTCTCCATTTTATGACATAGTTCTCAATTCCAGCATAGAGATAATTGTTCTCCATTTTATGAGATGATTGCTCTCCATTTTATGAGATGATAGTTCTCCATTTTATGAGATGATTGGTCTCCATTTTATGAGAAGGTTTCTCTCCATTTTATGAGATGCTTGTTCTCCATTTTTGAGGAGATGTATCTCCCTTTTTGAGATACTTGCTCAAGCCATTTTACGGATAATTGTTCTCCATTTTATGAGATTGTTTATCTCATTTTTATGAGATGTTTGTTCTTCATTTTATGAGATGATTGTTCTCCATGTTGTGCAGTGATTGTTCTCCATATTTATGAGATGATTATTCCCCATTTTCTGAGATCGTTCTTTCCATTTTTTTGCAGAGGTTCTTCTCCCCTAAAGTGGTGCCACTGCAATTCACCATCTTACGCTGGTTGAGCTTCTATTGAAATGGCTGCTTATCTCGAGATCACCATTTTCTGATTCACAAGTGTCCTACAACTTAGGTGCCTAACTTTCCCCCGCCACATAGAGAGTAGAGCCCCTATGCCTAGGTCGGGGAGGCCTCTCGAGCCCCTACGATTTACCGGACAGCCGCCGCTAACTACTATATAAATCTACTGCTCGTAAGTGCACGCCGAGTTTAAGTAGTCTAGTGATAAGTCAAGGTCATCCCACAAGGAGTTTGGGTGTCAACTACCGAACCAATTTACCCTAATATTATTTAGATCTATCAACTTAAGGCTATAGATTTTACTAAAGACAATGAAGGTGTATTCTTTCCAATGAATTAAATATCTAGGGTTTTGACTTCACCCAATCACGTTTTATGGATATTTAGAAAACTGTCACTTAATTATATCACTTGCATTTACTAATGGCGAGTTGATATTTTATATGCATCAATCTCTCTTGAGCATTGAGCACCTATCATAATAGCGGGTTGTATTGCATCTTTGCCTTAAACCCTAAGACTATCGGATGCATTACGAGCAAACCTTAGTTACCACGTATAAAATCATGGTATCTATACTCTCTGATTGATTATACGATATTTTATTCGTGTCCCTAGGGTTTATCATCTCTTGATCTCAAAACCCTAACCCGAGCATACCCATATTGATAAAGTACAAGCATGAATTTCATATAGAGATAAGACATTCAATAATGGCAAGAAATAAAACTGAATATATAAATTATTGCTAATCCATCAATCCAAGATTAGGGTTACATCAAAACCCTAGCCTAATGAGTTAGTTCATAATCGATAAATAATACATCATGTTTGTAGAATACATACAGATTAAAATAAGAAAGACAGGAAAAGAGTAAATCAAACAAAGAAACTCTATTCTGATCCGGGTCTTCGCCTTTTCTCTTATTCGCGTCCATACGTCGTCTCCCTTTTATTTTTTGTGATTTTCGCTTTTATTCTAAAAAATTTGGCAAATAGCTCCAAGTGACGTCGCGACGTTGGATGATGAAGATTGGTCAAACGTCGCTGAACCTCAATGTTGCGACGTTGGAGTAGGATTCTGCATTCCTCCATCTTCAAGTCTCCAACTTGTCTCCAACTTGTCTCCAACTGCACCATTTTACCTGAAATATCAAAGATAAAACCAAATATTAGATATGAAGCAAAAACACCACCTATTTAAGTACAAACTAGAACGTAAACACACTAAAACACGGGTCTATAATGAGTGTTTTGGACACTCATCACACCCCCAAACTTAGCTTCTTGCTTGTCCCCAAGTAAGAGACTAACTCAAAACAAAAAACACTTAAAATAACACACCAAAACACCAATGAAATGAGTATGATACACATGATGCTTAAGGGAAGGACCAAAATGAACACAACTTGACAATGCTATCTTTTTCTGCCACAATTTTAGATCCTTAAGGTTTTAAACTTTCTAAGGAACATAGTCAAGGAAAGAATGGTTGACCTAGCAAATCGAACCCCCAAATTCTCAATGATCTTTCCCAAGGAATCTAAGTGTAGTTGAATCATGATCTCCAATGTATATCAAGGTTCTTACACCCCCAAACTTAAGCTCAACTCACCTATTTGGAAAAGTCTAGATAAGAAATGATGAGAACGCGCCCCATTTCATTCACATTAAACTACCTAAAATGAAAGAAAATTAGTGCCTATAAGTTTTAGCTAAGTGTCCCTATAGCGGGGATTCATTAGCGACTCCCTACCAGTTGGTTAAGGGCACCGAGCATTTAATTCCCCTCGAACTTCACCCCAAACACTCGGCCAAACTTAAAGGCTCCCAGTCAGCAGGATGGATCCTTTTCGTCTCATTTAGCGAGCAAAGGAAGTTAATGGCTCTCGCCGCTGGTTTAGGAATTAGGCTTTGAAAAGCTCCCTGAGTGTGCCGTGGATTATGATCGATCTATCCTCAATTTATTCTATTCACAAACATCTTTATGATAGTTTTTTTTTCTTTTTCTTTTTCTTTTTTTATTTTTCACCTTTTCTCTTGTTTTTTCATTTTTCTCTTTTTGATTTGGGGTTCAATGGAAATCCATTTTTGCGAAAGTGTCCCATCACTTAGGTGGTTAGAATCCCCTCAAGGCTAGTAGATTTTGAGTCAAGAGGGCTTGGAACCACGGTATACACAGAGATCAAACGTGTGTGTGTGTGTAAGACTCCTTGAGAAATAGTTTTTTGAAACACAAAGAGAGTGACTAAGCTATGTCACTCCAATATTTCAAGCCTACAATTCCATATTATTTAAAAACCTAAGGATCCATTTCCATTTTACACTTGGCATCTTTTTTTTTTAAAAAAAAAGTGTTCAAAATGACTAGGCAAACTTGGAGTCAAGCAGTGAGAGGGTGAAAAGGGCTGTGGTTTTGTTGAGAGGGTGGATGAGGTCGTGAATGCCAAAAGGTAAATGGGATTAAAACCCTTGTCTAAACCCGCCCCGCATGTACCTAAGACAAAGCAGTGGTGTACCGGCACATGTTGGCCTCTCTCGCCTCTTTTTGCATTAACATGTACCCCAGACAAAGTTAGACCTCGTGACGCGCACACTGCTCCAATTTTTTCTTTTTTTTTTCTTTTGATCTATATATTTTTGCAAATTGGGAACAGTAGTGCCGATGTAAAATCTATCCTTGTCGATTGCCTTCCATCCCGGGTTTCACTGCATGCTCACCTCTCTTTCTGCTTATATTCTGCCCAACTGATTGTGTTCAAGGGGTTGATAACTGTATTTCCTTCTTTAGACACTTTCAATCTTTCCATGGGGCTCACTGTATTTCTGGTAATCAGGGTTCCTAGGGTTCAAACCAACTTGGCAACTTAAGGCTCAAAATAGGTGCAAGGGGTAAGACAAAACGATTCCACACAGTGTAACACAGAAATGATGGCCTCTAATCATTTTCCAGTTATGCCAGATGTTCCTCAAAGACTATGATGCATGTAGTTAACATGACATGCCAAATTAATGCATGTGATGGGAGCACACAAGGTGCAAGACAAAAGTATGATCGTGAGGGTCTCCGTGGTTTGTAAGGAATTAGAGCATAATGGAAGGGGATAAAATCCAAAAGACGAGTATAAAGATTTTTGTGCATGCTTGTTAAAGTGTACATGCATTGAGATGATGTGGAGTGTGTATGAAATCATGCGGCTATATACATTGCAGGTCAAGTATTATACCTAAAAGAGCCACAATTCGAAAATTTTGCCATATTAATCGAATACGTATGCGCATAGTTAGGTTCAACCAACAGAGCTCACCCCCATAACGTAAAACAAGCATTGTCCTCAATGCATAGAAACCAAGGGTACTCCCACAACAGAATGGGAGGCAACATAGAAACCAGGGCCTCTTTTTTTTTTTTTTTTAATTTTTTTTTATTTGAAAAGCAAATGAAATAGAGAAAGCAGAAATAAAATGCAAGAACGAAAATAAAACAAAATCAAAACTATATACAACAAGTTGAGAACGAATTTACTCTGAAGGAGTATCCTGGTAGTGGATCTACCAAGTCTCACTATTCTCTCAAGATTGAAATGCTGAGGAATGGCTTTAGGCGTTGACCATTGACTTTAAAAGACTTTCCAGTATCCGGATTTTCAATCTCCACGGCTCCGTATGGATAAACTACCTTAACAATGAACGGGCCAGTCCAACGAGAGCGGAGTTTTCCTGGGAATATGTGCAACCGGGAGCTGTACAGCAGTACCTTTTGGTTTGGTTCGAACGTTTTTCGAGCAATAGTCTTGTCATGGAACAACTTACGATCTTTGTAACCGGAGCTTACACGACTTCGCCGCAATTCATCAAGCTCATTTAGTTGCAAATGCTTCGTTTAATTCCGCCGTTAAATCGCACTAAAAGTTCTAATGTTTCAATAAGCTCGGTGCTCCATTTCGACCAGCAGATGACAAGCCTTTCCATAAACAAGCCTACAGGGAGACATACCTAGAATAGTTTTAAAAGCGGTACAGTAGGCCCAAAGAGCATCAGTAAGTCGAAGTGACCAATATTTGCGATTCGGGGGCAAACCGCTTTTTCCAAAATGTGCTCGATTCCTATCGCTAATCCACTTAATATCAACCGTGTGGGTGGTATGTCGTTGAAACTTTTATGGTGACTCCATATTTTTCAACAGATTTTCAAAAGATCAATTACAAAAATGGAGTCCACCATCGCTACACTGCACAAGGTATTCCAAACGAAAATGTGTTCTTTTTATACCCCAAACAACCTTGTGGTCATTAGTCTCGGCCTAATAGCCTCAACCCACTTCGATACATAATCAATGTATAACGGTAAATTACAGTACCCACAAGAAGGGGGAAGGTCCCATGGTCTATACCCCAACAAGTAGTAATTTAAATAATTAGAATCTGGCAAGAGGCATCATGTTCCTTTTGATTCCGCCTAATCATTGCACCGAGCAATGTTTTGCAAAATTCAAAACAATCTTTAAACAATAAATAATAAAAACCAAATAAGTAAAATTTTATCTCGCGGCTTTCTCTTTATGAGAAATGCCCTCCACAAGCTTCGGAATGGCAAAAGGTAAGGATCTTGATCTACTCATCATTGGGCACACATCTTCTCGCGACCGGGTCTCGACAAGATTAAATAGATATGGATCATCAAAGTAATATTTCTTAATGTCTGCCAAAAATTTCTTTTTATGTTGAGAAGTCCATTGGGTTGGAATTTGACCAGTTACTAGGTAATTTACGATGTCGGTGTACCATGAGCAATGAACAAGAGCAAAAAGCTACTCATCAGGAAAACTGTCGCCTATGGGTACACCATGAGAATTGGATTCTAGAACGAATCGAGATAAATGGTCAACCACCACATTCTCGACCCCTTGTCTTCAATAGTCGCTGAACTCTTATACAAGAGGGATCCACTTGGTCAAACGAGGCTTGGTATCCCGCTTAGAGATATGTACTTCGGCCACAAGGTGATCTCGTGAAAATGGTTACAGGAGACCCTACAATGTATGACCTGAACTCTTCTAAGGCAAAGACGCATGTATCTGCATCTTTTTCGTTGGTCAGTAATTTGCTTGAGCGGAGTCTAGAGTCTTGCTGGCATAGTAGATTACAAAGCCTTTATCTTCCCTTGTCCTAAAACAAATTTCTATAGCATAATCACTAGCGTCACACATGATCTCAAATGGAAGGTTCCAATTAGGCGACCGCATGATAGGAGGCGACACTAACATAGTTTTGAGTTTAGCAAAGGCAGCTTCACAAGCCTGTGACCATGTGAAAGGGACATCTTTGGCAAGCAAAGTACATAAGGGACGAGCTATAGCACTAAAATCTTTATGAACTCCTCTATAGAATCCCTCGTATGTCCCAAGAATGATCTTATGTCTCTAACACACTTAGGGAGTAGGTAAATCGAGATCACCCTCGACTTGGGCCTTATCAACTTCAATTCCATTTTTGATACTATATATCATGACAATCCCTTTGTGTCACCATGAAACACACTTTCCCACCCTCCTAACACAAGCCATTCCTGACATCGCCTCCAAAACCCACGTAAATTCCTCCAAACAAACTCACGAGTCACCAAACTCAGAACGTCCATGAAGATTTCCCAAAATGATTTCTATCATGTCACCGAAAATTCCTCACCATGCACTCTGAAGGTTCCGGTGCATTACATAATCCAAAGGGCATTTCCTAAAGGCAAAAGTACCAAAAGGACAGGTGAATGTAGTTTTCTCTTGATCTTCCAAAGCTATCTCAATTTGATTGTAACTTGAGTACCCATCGAGAAAACAATAAAATTCATGCCCTGCAACTCTCTAGCATTTGGTCAACAAACGGAAGAGGAAAGTGGTCTTTCCAAGACCCGCTGCGCCTTATAATCTATGCACACCCTCCAACCTCGAAGTGACACTAGAATTAGCTCATTATTTTCATTCGTGACCACAAGTGACCTGCATTTCAGGAACTACCCGTGCTGGGCTAACCCACTCTGTCGTCCGCAATAGGGTAAATACCACATCCAAGAGAGTTTTAAGACTTCCTTCTTACTCACTTCATTATCGGGTTCAACTATCTCAGGTCAGCTGTGAGGGTTTAACATCCTTCTAAGTGAATTCTATGTGTGCAGATCAAGGGGTTAATTCCCTTAATATCCGCAATTGTCCATCCTAGGGCAGTTATGTGGTTTCTCAATATCTCCAAAAGTTGATTTTCTTGATTCATTTCTAAGGAGGAAGATATGATTATTGTGAAAGTTTTCCGTCTCCTAAGAAGGCATATTTGAGGTGTGATGGTAAGGGTTTCAACTCAAGCTTAGGTGGCCTCTCTCTTAAGGCAATGCCTTGTCCTCAATTGGTGGCAATGGTTCAAATTTAGGTGCCCACCCATTCACTTCCAGTACCTCATTGTGTTCAATTATGGAGTGTAGGAACTCCGATTCTAGTGTGGTCACTGCCTCATCCCAACTCGGGCTTACCAAACATGACATAAGAGGGTCATCATGTGAGGCATTATTCAAGTATTTATGTACCATTAATTCAACCATGTCACCTCACACATCTTTCTTCTATATCCCCTATTCCTCGATAACATTAAAGATATTCGTATTTAATACTATGTTACCAAATGATAGTGTCATTAGACCTCCCCGACAGTGTATGATGGCATTAGCAGTTGCCAAGAATGGTCTACCAAGAATCACTGAACCGAGTTCCTCGTTCACCACAAAAGCCGAGTGTCGAAAGCACAACAAAATCCACTAGGAAGCAGAACTTGTCCACTTGTACTAATACATCCTTCACCATCCTCTAGGAATTTATACTCGGTCAGCTAATCGAGGGTGATATCGGGTCAAGTTCTAATTCTCCTAACCCTAGGTCCACATATATCGAGTAAGGCAAACAAATTAACATCTGCCCCTAAATCCACTAGAGCATGTCCCAACTTGGAATTCCCTACTATAGAAATAGTAGGGCTTCCTGGATCTTTTGTATTTTGGGCAAGTTGTTTCGAATCATTGAGGTAGGATTGCCTACCATGAATGCCTCCTTGTCGACACCTAGCTTCCTTTACCGTGCACAAACTTTTAGAAACTTAGCATATGACGGAATTTTCTTAATGGCATTTAGTAAAGGAATGTTCACTTCACTGCTTGAACAACTCATAGATCTCAGGACGGTTGTTCACTTTCTTTGGGACTCTCAACCTATGAGGGTATGGAAGGAGGATACGCGGCCTTGTCTCTGCTCGTCTCATCAATCATATCTGTTTCTGTGTGGAACATGAGGCTTGTCAGACACCTCATTATCTCCAACTGGTTCACTTTGTGACTCCTTGTATTGGTTCCTTAGGTTGAATAGTTTTGTCAATTACCTACCACTTTGAAGAGTAGTGACAAATTAGCAATGTTCAAAGGTACCTCACTGACCTCACCCAAAGACTATTCTCGACCTCGGGGATTTTGGATGGGCTGAGAAGGGAGTTTCCTTTTTTCTTGTTGAAAATTGCCCATAGAAGAGGTTAGCTTAGTGGATTCGGGGATCTCACATCATTCAAGGCGTCAAATTCTGTGTTTGTGGATTATTGGTTTGCACGAACTGTGGTTACTATATCCCTCCAAACTTTCAGATGGAGGTTGATAAGGCCGGGCTTGGATTCCCTTGATTCGATGGATGGAAACCTTGATTGTGGTTCACGTGTGAAACTGGGACCTTGACTCGAAATGGAGGAGCTGGATTTGGAAAACCTTGGTTTTGGAGCACTGGGGTCCTTACTGTTTGGCAAATTATGTGGGCCTCCTCATTTCTCCAACTAAAATTAGGTGCTTACCCCATCCAGATTATAGTGTTCTCGTATCATACTGAAAGGCTTTATTTGCAGTTAAGGGCATTAGCTTGTTCTATTTGGATTGCTCCAATCTCGAGGAAGGTTCTGCAGTTAATAGTCGACAGGTCATCGCATATGATGCATGGCTCCTCCACTCTGGGTCCAATAGGTGTCGAGGGTACTTGAGGCACACTAGTTACCTCGTTCACCTTTTTCAACTCTATAGCCTCCAACTTCCTTGTTAAATTGGCAATTTTTGCTTGCAAATCATCATTTTCTCTTAAATGATGGATTCTCTCCCCTATGGGTGTATTATAATTTTTAGCAGTTGTCTACGTAGTATTAGTTTCCCATGTTCGAGCATTTTCTGCTATGGTGTCAAAGAGTTGAATTGCCTCCCTAGCACTTTTCTCATAAAACTCTCCCGCACACATCATTTGGATGTATTGTTTATTATTCAAGGATAGTCCTTGATGAAAGTACGCACATATTTGTCCCACATCCAAAAACCATGACAGGGATAAAGATGGAGGAGATCCTCGTATTCTCCCATACCACAGCAAAGGTTCACCCGCTTAAAAAATTAAGGAATTGATACTCGCATGAGAGACAGGCACGTATGAGGGAAGAATTTGTTAAGGAATTCATTCGCATATCTTCCCATGTAAAAATCTGAATTAGGTGCAAGAGAATGAAACCGCATTCGCCTTCTCCTTTAAAAGCAAAGGAAATAGAACCAAATAGATTATGTGGAGGGGTGAGCCAGTAGAGAGAAATGCACTGCAAACATCCTCAAAGTCTCTCATGAATGAATAAGGGTTCTCAGATTCGACCCCGTGATATACAGGTAAAAGACGGATCATTTCCGACTTCATGAGGAATCGACAGCCCTTCGTGTAGGCGATCACATGAGCTGAATGTAGTTCTTCGCAGATTTCAAAATCTCTCGGAGAGTTCTTTCCACATTAGGTAAAGGAGCAGTGGGGAACTCCTATATTGATTTCAATAAAGTTAACATTTCCCATTACTCGGTGCTAATGGAGTATAACACCATCTCCATGTTTGCGGGAGGTTCACTGAGTCCTTGTGGGTTACCAGAATCCCTTGAGCATGTTCATTAAACGTAGGTTGCTGATTCTGGTGATGGTTCATTTGAGGTGTAAAGTTATCTAAACAATTGACTTATTATGGACTCTTCGTAATTTCTAGAGTAATTCTACAAGTCGGCGCTACTCGTCATGAGCCTAAACCGACATGCACTAAACCTACTCCGTCCAAGAAAACACCCACTTAGTTTTCTCACAAAAACAAATTGAAAAGAAAAGTAGAGAACGTACCGAATTTGCAATGCAATTGCAAATTACCTCTAGCTCTCTTCAGATCAACTGGATTGGTCGCCACTCCCCGGCAACGGCGCCAAAAATGCTTCGTTCTTATTCGTATGCTGAATTTTATTCCCAAGCATAGGAATTAAGGTTGTCTAGCGTTATAGTATTGTGGGAGTCCACAGGTCATCTCATGTGGAGCGGTTCAAATCATGATCCTTAGAGCTATTCTCCAAAAGGTGTGTAATTGGAAAAGGAAATTACGGGTTGTGTTTCGTCGACAAGGATTAATTAAATTGACTATTTTGGAATGTAAGGATGATTGTCGATTTTTAGGTTTCCACTACTATCGATCACTTACTTCTAATTCCTCTTATTTATAGTCTCATCTAGGAGCCATCGATAAATGGTCTTGGATGGAAGATTTTTCTTTAAATGCTCTTTTGAATGAAGAATGATCGAAAGATGTTGCACACTTGTTCCCAATTAATCTGCACTCCATTGCATTCAGATTCAAGCACAACGTGTAAATCGAGGATCTCTCGCTCACACGTTGTCAAGAGGATTCCCACCAAGGTTTTTTACAAAGTTTTCTAAGGTGAATAACAACATTACACAATCCATCAAGTATATAAAAGAGAATTGAGGGAATATACCTGATCGTGTGAGTTTCCATCGTGAACCCCCTTAATAGAAGTTTAGAACTCCATGGAAATTATAAGGTAAATCACAATTGAAGAGAATTTATTTATAAAAGAAACTTTGAGAAAATCAGAATTCAATTGCAAAACCTAAGGATGAAAAAATATAGAATACTGAGAATGAAAACGAAATATGAGTTCCTACTGAAAGATTACATGCTTGAAATCGTAGTTCCAAAACAAAGTCTTCAACCCTAATCAATAAATCTTCGCCAAAACTATGGAAAAGAACACTTCTCTTATGAAAACCTAACCCTAAGAATCAAAAGCTGCCTTCTCCTTGTATCCTCTAGCTTTTATACCCCTCTCCAATGTGATCCCGCATTAAAAGTTGATTGACAAGCGTGCCCTTGCGTTAGGATCGAATTCCTGCTCAATTCTCGCAGTTTTTACACAGGTGTACCGGTACGTTAGTGGTGTACCGCATGCTGCTCTCGCCACTTTTCGCATAGGTGTACCTTAAGACATGTTGAAGGTGTACTCCAGACATGTTGTTCTCTCGGGTGCTTTTCCAAAGATTGTTTGCAGACTTCTCGAAACTTCACCAATCTACATCATCCTCAATGATCCATATTTACTTTCCTATTACAAACTTGTACAATTATGCATTGCACTAAAAACCTGCATGTTATCCGTAAACATGAAAGCAATTAAAAGTACCTATTCTCATGCAAAATGTGAGCAAAGTGTGACTTGAAGGTGCTAAGTTCTGCTGTAATTATTACTCAATTGTGTATTCAACAATGACCTTCTATTAGCAGCCATGGCATCAAACTCACACACAACACCCTAAGCACAACCATGCTAGGAGCATAAACATGTTAATATCATCCTAAAAGCATAAAACTAAACTAATGCTTATGCCAACAGCTCTAAAGGCCTCTCATAGGCCAATTAAGCAGATTTAGGCACAATACTACCCAAATACCCTATCCACATACCCAAACATGCATGACATCAAACCAATCATCCACACCCCCCAACTAGAAATGGACATTGTCCTCAATGGCATGAAAAATAAAAGGAGGGTGCAGAAAACTCCCTTAGTGATCTCAAGGATCACTGCGGTGGTGGTGGTGGCATGTGATAAGCAAGGATCTGAGCGAGCTGTTGCTTGATGATTTCTTGGTGCTTAGAACCGTGTTCATCTTAGCCTTTAGCTCTTCCATTTCCTAGGTCATCGAGACTTAATGCTCCAGGGTTTCATCCTGTGAATGCAGATCAAACCTCGCGGTGAGGTCTCAACTTGATCCCCTCAATGGGCCGGTATGACTGAATCATCCTCCTCATGAGATGTGGGTGGTGGGGGTGGAGGTTGGGAGACGATTGACCGACTTCTCGTTTGTCATCCTCTCTCGTGCTAAACAAGGTTTGATAGGCCTTCAACTCTTCTTCATCCGAGGGTTCATTCCTGGAATTGTATACCTCATCTCGCCTTGGCACACTCGACTTATTTTTCTTTACTACAATCACCTTAATCGGGTGTATCCAAGCCTCATTGCTTTCCAAGGGCACCCCTGCTTTCTTACATAATCCATAAATTAAGCCAGTGGTGCTCTTCATCTTCAAGGTCTCTTGTTATAGAGGATAGATCCTCTGCAATCTGGGCTCCACATGAAATGTGATGTCTTGAATGATCTCATAATTCAACAAAGCTCGCTTCGATGTCACTTCACACACATTAGTTGTCAGAATGAGACATGATGTGATGAAGTGATGCCATACCTTAGGGTTGTAAGCCAAATGTTTGGCCTTGAATTGCACCGCGTGCCCTTCATTGTTAACTTTCTACGCCCCTTGGCCATTGGTAAGTAACCTAAGCACCTTAAGGTAGTCAGGGGTTTTCTCAGAGCTTATCATAGTCACTGCTTATCAGCTCTAGTGTTATAGAACTCATTGATAGAATCTTACGTTGAAAATCTACCAAGACCCTCATACCCTAACCTTTTCAAAACACGTCGCTAGGCTGGCGAGAATTTTCGCACAAACCATTATGGCAACCGGCCTGGGCCGGCACAAAGGCCTCCACCCCCATTCACAATGGCTCTTCCGTAAGAAATCATCCCGCGATGGAATCCTTTTTCCAATGAACGGTCTTATTCTTGAAATGAGGTCGAACTTCTTAACCACCCCCTCATTGACAAACTTCTCATGATCGTAATCATGAGCTGGTTCTTCCACTATTTTCCTCTTCTTTGAGCTCACTTTTTGTATTTTAGATGACATGGTTACTCTAGGTAGGTTAAGATTTAGGATAGTGATTCTAGGCTTTGCAAATCAACACCAAACTATGACCTAAACTTCTAATGTGATCAAATTACACTTGGGTAGCAAAACAACTAACAATTTGTCACCTAGCTAACTTATCGAATAGTTGGTGGGTGTTCTGTTAAACACTGTTCTTCACCCAAAACCTAGGCTTCTATAACCTTAATACACCTACACAATCCACTTTTCACCGTAAATCAAAACCCAAAGTCCTCAAAATTTTAGTATTTTACCTTGAAATGCCGGAAATCCTCAAAAACCTAATGGCTTAAAATACCGTGGATGGATGAAATTACCCTAGGGATTTTCGATCAAAGGATGCTCTTAAGCAATCTAGGGGACTCGAAATCAGCTTAGAAAGCTTTAAGAAGATCACTGATGGATGAATCGCAAGAGTAAATGAGAGAGTTTAAGGGGCTTAAATGTTGATGCCCGGTGGAATACGACTCGCTCGGTCTTAAACAGTAAGCAACGTCACGACATTCGGGTCAACATCGCGACGTTCTATAGAGTGGCCTAGAAAATTTAAGCCAACGTCGCGACGTTAAAATCCAATGTTGCAACGTTTCAGAGGGCTATTTTTTCACTTTTCATCTAACGTCGCGACGTTTCCAGAGAGCTCAAAAGATGAATTGCGAAACTTTTCCAAGCCTAAAATAGGCTTCTCAAGCTACCCTTTCTTCGTTGCTTCAACCTCGGGACTTATAGACACAACAAAGAGAAAACACGATTAGGTTATAGTCTTTGAACTCCGAGAAAACTTAAAATTTCAAAATCATAACAAAAAAAACATTGATTAAAAACACTTAAGACTGAAGTAAAGAAAGAAAAACTTCAAAATGCTTCGTCAGCTTCCTGGCACATGAGCCACGTCGTTAGCTTGACTAAGCTATGTCTCCATGGTGATAAGTAATCTAATGAATCACACTCTTTTACTCTTTTACTTGGGGCGTGTCCAATAACGAAATAGCTTTCTCTGTATTGACGTCACCACCATAATATTGCTTTAGTCTTTGCCCATTTACCTTAAAAGTTCCTTTTTCAGGGTGCATGATCTCAATAGCTCCATAAGGTAGAACTTGGGTTATTTCAAAAGGACCTAACCTCCTTGATTTCAACTTTCTTGGGAACAACCTCAATCTCGAGTTGAATAATAGCACCTTTTGTCCCGACTCGAATTCTTTCTGAACTATAAGCTTGTCGCACCACCCTTTAGTTCGTTCCTTGTAAATTTTGGCGTTCTCGTATGCATTAGTTCTTAGTTCGTCTAATTCACCTGGTGTTTGAGAGTTTGGTTATTCCTTGGGGAGTGTTTACATCCATATTTGAGCCTTCTAGTTTCCCAATAGGCCTTGTGTTTGAGCTCCACTGGTAGGTGACAAGCCTTTCCAAAAACTAACCTATAGGGAGACATCCCTATTGGCGTTTTAAAGGCGGTCTGGTATGACAATAGTGTGTCTAATCTTCTCGCTCTCTAACTTTCCTCAACCCATTCAATCGTTCGAAGAATAGCTTTATCCTCTCGTTGTAGACTTCGTCGCCCATCAGTTCCATAAGTGATAAGCTGTTTAATTCCATGGCATACCCGCACTCTGAGTAGGAGCTCTCAACAAGCTCCATCACTATGCTGGCCACCCTCATCACTTACCAATGCCCTGGGTGTTCCAAATCCACTGAAGATATTTATGCGGAGGAACTTGATCACTACTAGATCATCGTATAGGCCTGAATGGCCTTCTACCCACTCGACACATAGTCGATCGCCAACAAGATAATATGTTTATTGTCAGGACGAGGAGCAAAAAGGATTCATGAAATCTATCTCAAACGTCAGCCAAGAGTCATTCACTCCTGATATCTTCACGGACCCTCATATCTTCTTGGAAATATTACCCATCCTTTCACACACCTATCACAAGTAGAAATGAATGAATGGGCATCCTTGAACAGATTCAGCCATTACAATTTTTAATCGAAGCACCCAGCGCCTATTCTTCTCGAAAATGTCTCACACTCTAAGGAATGACAATGAATGAGTATGTTCTCCATTTCCTCCTCCTGTATGCACCTTCTAATTATCTGATTAGCACAGTGTTTGTAACGAAACGGTTCTTCCCAATAATAATGTTTTAAGTTTGCGAAGAACCTCTTTTGTTGATAGGTGAACTTAGGGGGGTTACCTTCGCTACCAGGTAATTTACATAGTCTGTAAACCATGGTACCAGGCTCGAATCAGAAATGGCTAACAATTGCTCGTCAGGAAAGTTGTCATTAATCTGTACTTTTTTCTTTAAACACTTTCTGTTCCTTTCTTGTTTTTGATTTCTACATCAAACTCTTATAGTAGAAGCACCCATCTTATTAACCTCATTTTTGCATCCTTTTTAGTCAAGAGGTATTTTATGGTGGAGTGGTTAGTATGGACAATCACTTTATTCCCAATCAAGTATGGTCGGAACTTATCAAAAGAAAATATTATAGCCAACAATTCTTTTTCTGTAGTTGCGTAGTTGAGCTATGCTTCATTCAAAGTTCTGCTTGCATAGTAGATAACATAAAAAACTCTGTCATTTTTCTACCCTAACATTGCTCTCCCACGGCTTAGTCACTTACATCGTACATAAGTTCAAAGGGTAGCTCCCAGTCCGGTGTGACTACTATAGATGTCAAAATCAATATCTCTTTTAAGGTACAGAAGGCTTGGTTGCATTGCTCATCAAATTCAAAAGACACCCCTTGTACGAGGAGATTTGAAAGGGGCTTAGCTAATTTAGAAAAGTCCTTGATGAACTCTATAGGTCTTCAGTATGTCCCACAGTCATTTATGCCAACTCCAGCAGTGGGGTGGTACAGCCTCTCTGAAATGATCACATTTTTCTTTATTCACTTATTCCCCTTGCGGAAATTCTTCGCTCTAAGGACAATACCTTCTGCACTATGCGGCACTTTCGCAATCTCAAAACCAAGTCGGGTCTCCCCACATCTGACCACGCTTCCTCGTGTTCTAAGATACTTATCAAATGAGGCTCCTACTATTGAGAAGTCATCCATGAAGACCTCAATTATCCTCTCCACCATATCCAAGAATATGACCATCATACACCGTTGAAAAGTACCTGGGGCTTTACATAGCCCAAAAGGCATCCTAATGAACAAACAGTCATAGGGACATGTAAAGGTCTTATCTCGTTCTCTGCAATGGCTACCTCTGATCAGAGCTAGAGTATCCATCTAGGAAGTAGTAATAATCATGTCCAACTAATATGTCCAACATATGATCCAAGAAAGGAAAGGGGAAGTGGTCCTTATGGGTGGCCTTATCTTTCTGTAGTCAATGCAGACTCTCCATCCAACCACTCGTTTCTGCAAGGAAAGAAAATTTTATTTTTAGTTCTCGCCACCAGCCTATTCCACCTTTCCTCGAATCCACCAGACTGGGCTTACCCAGTGGTTATCAAAATAGTAGATTTTCACCCCAACATCCAACCACTTCAGAACTTATTTTATGACGACTTCCTTCATCGTAGGATTCGGCTTCTTCAGCTCAACACTCCGGCCAGAATCGCCTTTCTAACAAGATATAGCATGCACATGTATGCCTAATTCCTTTCAAGTCGGCTATTGACCACCCAATAGCAGCTTTGTGATCCCTTAATACCCTTAACAACTTTTCCTCTTGGGCTTCAGTTAGTGATGCTGAGATAATGACTGGCAATGTAGAAGAGTTCCCCAAATATGCATATCGAAAATGTCTGCATTGTTTCTATTCTAGTCAGAGTTTCCTGATGATGGTACTAATTTGTTCACACTTTCTCTAAGAGGCTCATAGTTTTTCCTTCGATTCTCTTCAAAGGAATTCATCCACCGCACATACGCTTTTGCTTCATCATCTAGTTCTAACGAATCATCTTATAGGAGGCTAGTCTCCAAGGGATCATCGGTATCCTCATGGTTAGACACTATAGCCTCAATGTTCTCAATACGATAGAAAGAGTCACTCTCTGCTGGGTGTCTTATCTCTCGGAACACATTGAATCAGACTTCCTCATCTTGTATTCTCAGCCTTAACTCTCCTTTATGAACATCAATTAAAGCTCTTCCAATGGCTAAAAACGGCCTACCCAGGATGATAGGTTCATGAGTCCAAAACTCATCCATTTTTAAGCCCATTTTTCTTGCATATTTGAGAGTTTAAGGTCCAATTCAATGATGAATTATGGAATCTTCACCCAGATTTATGTTTTATAGGGTTTTAATGCAAAAGAAGCGAAAAGAGTGGAAAAAGCAGCAAAAAATGGCTAAAGCAGAAAAATGGAAAATATCACGACATAATTTTACAATGTCACAACAAAACCCTAAGGAAACTTGCAGAAGTTTGTTGCAACAAGCAGAATTGCGTCACAACAAAGAAAAGGCAGAGTGTAAAATGACAGTTGAAAGATTGTCACGACATTTCAAAATTCTGTCGCGACACAATATGAGAAGAAGTATAAGAAAAATGTTACAACACAAAATGAATGCCACAACAGAATGGAAGTCTAAAAATAGATGTATTGTCGCGACGTTTGACTACTTTGTCACGACATTGCATGAGAAGAGCTCCTGAAGAAGCATTAGAATTCTGTCTGAAATAGAAAGGAATATCATAACAAAACTGAGGATGGAAGGCCAAAAGAATGTTGCGACATTTGATAATTCTGTTGTGACAAAGAATAGGGAAAATGGCATATAAACTTTGTCACGACGTTTAGAACTCTATCGCGAAAAAGGAAGGGAGAAATCAATGAGGACACACTAAAACAATGTCATGACATAGAAAATGATTGTCAAGACATAGAGAATTGCGTATGAAGAAAATTATGTTACTACCATAAGAGAACTTAGGTATATTATCGATGCATAATGAAGGCAAGTCATGATTGAGTTTGTCACAACTAAGATTTGATGTTATGACAAACATTTCAGAGAGTGAAACGATTAAGACATGAAATGTGTTGCGACATTTCAAAACTATGTCGCGACATACAGTTCAGAGGTTAACACTACAAGGTGTAGAAATTATGTCGCGACATTTCAAAACTTTGTCGTGACAATGACTTAAGAGGAATACGAGGTAGGAATGTTGCGACAAACTCACAACAAGGGTGAAGACCTAAGAAACTTCACTTATGTCGCGACATTCATAAACTTTGTCGCAACAAACTTGACGAAAGGTAGACATTGAAGACATGACAGAAATGTTGCGACAAAGCTACAACAAAGCTTAAAGACACAAGTTAAGCTAGAATGTCGTGACATAGACAAATAATGTTGCGACAAAGACACTTACTGGGCCTGCATAGAAATCCACAAATTCAACCTTAAATTCAGGCCCAACATTTCAGAGCCTATAAATGGAAAGCGCCTAGGGTAGTGTGTGCAGCTTTAGCTTAACTTGCAAAAAACCTTAAGCTCTTGAGGAGGACTGAAGTTTCATGTATATATTTTTTTTTTATTTTTCTTTGAATCAGAGTAATTAATCTGATGCGAATTAGGGAGCTCAAATTAATGTTTATTTATTTTTCAATTATGTCTGAATTTTAGTGGAATCTGGAAATATTCTGGAATTCATTTGATTTCAGTTTTGATTGCAACTTCAATGAATTTGTTTGATCAACTATTCATTGTGATATGTGATCCATATTTGAAAGGCTAAGCTTCCTTTGAGAAGGAATTTGATGTTTTGAATATCAATTTGTAGCAATTTACTGAAGTTGTGGGTATGAAAACTGGGTAGATTTAATTGATAATGTTCGTTTATTGAGTTGTTCTGAATACCAGTGGTCTATACCCACAAAGAGCTGTATCATTGTTTTGATTTCCAGGATCCCTCTAAGTGACACAAAGATGGACTACCTGAGAGCAAAGAGTAGTTACTTGAGGGTATATTTCATTGATATTTAATGAACTAATGTACTCTAAGTGTAATTTTGATGCTTCACAATAATTGTTTCTACCCGCAGCCAGTAGATCAATTGATGAGAGATATCATATTTCACCCTAGAGGTTTCATCTTAATTTGGCAGAATAATCTTGATCTCGTGTTGGATTAGATTCTAATCAAGGAGAAAGAGCATCCTAATGAATTGTGGATTGAGGTATTAATAGAATTGGGAAAAGCTTGTATTATCCTATCTATGGGGAAGCGCCTACCCCGAAATGGTTGTGAAGTACTGGAAAGGAAAAACAACCAAATCTGCAAGAGGGTCACATCAAAAGTAGCTACTTAAACCCATTGACCTGGCTTAGAAATATGGTAATTTGATAAGTGAAATGTGTAGTGTTAGGAGGTTTCCAAGGCTATACTATTCTTTTCTTGGACATATCCAGATTTCAAACCCATAATTAACTTGTTTTTGAACCTATTGCAAATTAATGATTAGAGCATTGGTTCATTCCTTAGGGTCTGTTTCAAATTAGTGAGATCTTTGATTCATTTAATTTTAATTTCTTTTAAAATGGAGAAAACTAAACAAAAAGTATTTTGATTATAACATATTGTCATTTATTAAATTCACTAACAAAACACTATCAATATAATTTACTGAGTAGTAGGAGGTAAATGATCTGATTCAATCATCCGGAATAAGATCTGATTTAGAACTGATTTATCATTTAGGTTGATTCCACTGTGACAGAACAAACTGTAATGAAATTGTGATATTTATATCTCATCAACGAAATATTTACAAAACAACATTTTGTGTCTCACTGAGATTGAGAGTTTATAAGAAAGAAATGTAAGGTTCTTTATTCATAAACAAACAATCACGAATCACCCACCCCCGGTCGTCTGGGGGATAACAGGTGCCTAGTAAGATGACTTGTCAATCCCCAGCATGATCTCTGAGGTAAATCTCTTTGATGTTTTGATCGTCCGAATGGTGATTTCACATTCTGGTCATTCAGATGGATAGAGGCATTGTTACTTGACACGCTTACTGAATCGAGCACCATATATAATATAGTCAGATCTGAATTTCACTCAATCTGCATGATCTAGCATCCTCCAACTTTCACAAAATGTCCTTCAAACTTAACATAGCTTAGCATTTGCTCTGTATGCATCCGTCAAGGTTGATATGTAATTTCTTAAACACTCCATAAATCTCAGGAACTCGCTAATGTTTACTCTTTCCTCATTCTTTACAAAGGGATGAGTGGTGCTAGATCCTGATATTGGCTTCTGTCCACTTTCTACCTCTAGTCAGTTTCCCAACGGAAATTGTTTTAGTTAGGGTCGATCCTACTTTCTATGTCAGATCAATCTCGCCTTGAATTGATCCGAATTGCTTGTTCTTGAAAATCGTGGAGGTCCTATGCAGTAACCACTTCTCTTCCACTCGCAGTTATCGCGAAAATGTTCTTTTCCATCTCCGATTCACCGAGGTGTTTGGTAATGAACCTGAGGTCTTTCAAGCACATTGTGGCCATTTGCCCCATTTGTTAGGTTTTTGAAAGGTCTCGTGGGTTCTATAATCAATCGATCGTTTTGTACTTACCGAAATGGGTTTGAATCAGCTCGCCCCATTTATAAAAGCAGTATGAGACGTCATCATATGAGTTAAGGCTTCCTCCAGGTCTACCTTCTTCTCCTTTGGCTGATTATTGCTTTACATTGGTTGCCCTAAGTTTTGAGTATTTTTCCAAGGAAAGTTTTGATTATTTCCCCTCCAAATTTCGACTTCAAAAATCGTCAGCCTACATACCCATTCCCATACTGGCACGCCGATTGTGCCTAGCTATGTACTGGGCTTGTTTCATTGTCATATGTCTTGAATGGCATTCCATTATCTGGTGCAGTCCATTGCAAATTTCACATACTACTGAGCTAGTTTGGATGGCCTAGGCTGAGGCTTGCTGATTCTATAAGTGCTTAGTGAGTAGTGAAACTTGTGCTGCTAAATTAACAAACACATCAGTACTTGGTCCACCGTTTTCGTTCCCTTTTACCATTCTTTCTTGAGACCATTGATAACTATTTTTCGTAATTCCATCCAACAAGTCGAAAGCATGTTGTGTCGTTGTGGACCTTACCCAATCCACTGGGCCGACCACCGCTTATTAATAGAAAAGTGAGCCGATTTTCGAGCTTTGGAAAATCATTCCTGGAGGAACCTAAGGCTTTGTTTGGAGTCACCACTTACTTTTTATTTTTATTTTTTTAACATGGGGAAAATGAAGTAAGAACAAAAACCCCTCATTGACTCAAGTCAGGAAAAAGCGATCCACGAAAACTAGATTTTTGGGTTCTGGATCGGTTACTCCATCGTGAAAATTTCATGAGGTAGCACCCCCAAGCCCTAACTTGGTCTCTAATGAATTCAAGCACATGGGAGCATATGGGTCAAAGATCCGTTAACCACCTAGGCTAGACGTACAACATAAATTACATGAAACCTAGGCGGTGCATCCAAAGATACATTTAATCTCAACAAATTATAACCAAAGGCATGACACCCAGAATTCAGCCATGTGCCATGGTGGAAGGTTAGTTGCACATTTCGAGCATACAACAATCTCTCAAAATTAAATATCAAAAGCAAAGGAAGACAGAGAAACCATACACCGTATCTCAGAAGCACTATTGATGCTACGTTGATTTGTGCAATTTATACAAACATGTCTATTCATCTCAAAGAAACGGGTTCGACAAAACACTAGACTGCTAGTGCTTAACTAACCACCCTTTAACCTGCATTGACCCTAATTCTTATGAATCTAAAATGGGACCACATTAACCTGAACTAAACCCCATTTTAGACCCTAAACATAGCCCTATATTGATCTGGAGTGAATGGGCTTAACTCACAAAGGTCATGGGCTCCAATTAAACTAAAATCATACTATCCCTAAAAAAAAAAAAAACCGATGAACTGGATGATTTAGTTACCCAATCGGTTTGAGCCGATTGGAAAAATATCAAATTTTTTGTTAAAATATTCTTCATAAGAGTAAGGAACCTAAAAGTAACGTGAAGACTTAAACTCCTGATGAGTGAGAACCAACTGAAACAATTCGTTGTGTTTTCTAAAATCGGGGCTGCCCAGTAGAACCTATTGAACTGGTTCCCAACCATTCTAACCAGTTGAGAAAAATTCTCAAATTTCACAAGAATATTTTTTAATGAATAAGGAATCAAACAAAACAAAGGGTACATGATTATGAGCCCGGATGAGTGAGAACCAACTAAAACAATCTGATGTGTTTTCTAAAATCGGGGCTGCCTAGTAGAACCTGTTGAACCTTCCCAAGATATTTGAAAATTTGCATCACTAATTAATGGAATGAGATCCATGAAGTCCCATAGTTATCATAACTCAGTGCACTTAGCTGTCCCTGGCGAGATAATCAAAATGAATATGCAATGCAAGGCAATGAGCCTCTTACTAAACTCGAAATTGTGACGCCCATTTCCCTGGGGTCCGCTGGACAACCCGTCAACTCAGCGGACAGCCCAGTGGGATGCTCTGCAACCCGAGACACTACCATGAAAATCGCATAGTCTCCTTTGTACGGAGGCTTGCCCAAGGTACAAAACCCATTCCAACAATTAACAACGACCACACCGGTCCATGTAAGCAGTAAACGGTCACTGGGCCCATGATCAACATCACAAAATTACATCAAATCTATATACCAATAGTTCAAGAGTTATTACAATACTCTTAGTCAAAACATATATCAAAATTATAAGAATTTATCACATGTTTTATATCCATGTCAAAGCCACATGCCTAAGTTTTCTTCTCAAAACGACTCTAATGAGTGTCGCCTCCTATCGCTCCCTGCACTCGAAATAATATTCTCGACAGGTGATAATGCCCAAAGAGGAATTTACCTACTGGGTTACTCCCACCTAAGTGTCAGACATTACTGCCACAACCAATCACACCTCAAGCAAATACATTAGATCCGCCTTGAATGTCTACATGCCCAATCCCATGTCTCGAGTCCCTCACCGAATTTCATACATGCCTAAGCCAAATGCGAGAAATTACGCTTCAAAACAAAGCTGCTCTGAAAACTTACTACCGTAGTTTCAGAAATATATTTGACAACCTCCGAGGCGACCGTTGATAACCCCTCCAAACAATTCATGGAGCCCTCCGACGTGAATTGTTGGACAATCCCAACACAATTTTCTCGAAAATCTTCCGCCGAAATTCCTTCTGACAAACATTTTCCTTTTATTTTCCTTTCTTCATGTCATGCACTCACCGATATTCTGTAGCTGTCTCAGTTGCATACGTGAATGCATTATACCAATCCTAACAACTCATGCTAATATATAAAACATGTATATATTAACATAATAATTCACACACCCATGTTATTAAATTTTGTAAATCATTAACACAAATTAGCTCACATGAGCTAATTAACAAATACAAGAAATTACTTAAATCACTCAACAACACAAAAATCACACTAAAAATCATGTGAACATTAAACCCTGCTCGGGCATTGTTCACTAGCCACACAATTACGGGATTTCTTCACTCGCTCAAAGTTAGACTGATAACACCCACCTTCTAGGTCCCGAACAAATCCCATCCATAAATGACCCTACCAAAGAATCAACCAAGTAGAAAAGATCCCTACTCTGGAGTTGTCGGAACTCCACCAAATCGGTGTTCACACGTAGTCAATGCGTAGGATTTCACTGTTCGTCTGTCGAGAACTGATGATCCAAACGGCGGGAAATCTAGAGAGAAGTAGCTCTCTCTCTCTCTCTCTAAAAATCTGATTCCAGCCCCCACTGTCCGTTTTCGCTTTTATTTTGAGAGGAAAACTATTCCTTCCTTTGTCTTATACTCATTTAAACATTTCCATCAATTCCCATCTTTGTCCCTACTTGATTTTCAGACATGGCTTAATCGAAGCCATTCATTTCATCCTCTTACTAATCATGCAAACATGTGTCATACGGGTATTACGTAGTAGGTGACTTTTTTCACATCACTGTCTTTCACAAGCCGCTTTACTCAAGACCGATATCCGTGTTCCCAAAATACGAAATTCGACCGGCCTCGAATTCGACCAACCAACGCGGTAGCTAGATTTAGCGAGATCTATTCCAACGATAAATTCCGTCATTATCCGGAGATTCAGAAAAATTGGCTCAATCAAATTACTGCTTTTACCATTTTTAGAAAATTTGAATTTTCCTCGAAGTTTACAGAATCTTTGGCCCCCATGACCATTGTCTTACCTTACAAAATCCATATGCTGGAAGTGGGGGCCAAGTAAGATATATTTTATTCAAGTGATTAGAGGATAGGGAAATCAAGATATGAAATAGAACGGAGCAAGGATCCAGCGTCTTACTTTGTTTCTTTCTAATTTTCCATAAATGCAGAGCCACCTCGCGATGCCAAAAGAATTTCCCCACTTTAGAGCCGTAAAACCTTCCTTTAAATGAGAGTCTCTTCACTTTATCTCTGCTTTCTCCCCTTGTTTCTATTTCTCCCTCACACTTCACTCTGTCTTTAGTACTCCAAGACTGAGAGACCTCCCATCTTTAACCAAAAGACACCTCCTACATAGAGCTTAAAACTCGAAATAAAGTCTCTCCTTCAGAAAAAGTGAAAAAAGGATCACACCCCGATTTTTCCTCGGCCTATACTGATTCCATCCCAAGCATCCGAGCCCACTCCGGGTGTGTTTTCCACCTTCAAACTTTGGAAAGAACTCCATTAGCCTCGAAACCACACTCCCAATAACTCATCACTAATCTCCTATGCAAGCCGACTTAAGCCAGCCTGCTTCACCACCAAGGATCCATATGATTCATGGTGGGCTGCACGTGAACTCCAAGCCAAAGCCCAAAATGGACTCCAAAATATCACCTGAAGACCCATTTCGAGTTTACGGGCCAAATCCATGCAGGATTTGGGGATCCAAAATTACCAAAATCGTGTTTGCCATTGCCGTTTGATGAACTGGATGCTAACCGCCGAAATACTGAGAAAAAATTTGAAAATGATGAATTTTCTTGAAGAATATGGTTCAAAAAAAAAAAAAAAAAACGCGCGATTTCAGTTCTGATTTAGAGACATCAAAACAACTCAAGCCGACTTAAACCTACTCAATAATGAATTTTAACTGAACTGCTTGAATAGGTTCCCAATCGGTTTGAACCACACAAGGAATTTTCACTTTGTCGATAATTTCAATGACCAAGGAATAAAAAAAAAAAAACAAAGGCATGATTTCAGCTAGGATGAGGGAGATATGACTCAAAACAAGCCTAAGTGCTTCGACCTGCATGCCAATGAATTCGCCTTAAACCAAAACTTCGAGGACCTGCTGAGTCGTCGAATGTAACTTCGCAGCCTTCTTTGAGAATATCTCTGAGAACAAAGAGTCCACAAAAAAAAGGGTCCATGATTTCGAGTCGGACGAGGAGATATGATCGAAACAGCCCAAGTGTCCGAATCTGCATTAACACTTCAATGAATTCCGATTGAGTTAAAACCTCGGGAGGCCCCACTTGCTTCCTATGGCACTATGCTAATAACTACATACGCACTCAATGGACCACATACAAACCCACCCGAGGCTCGAAGATCGACTAAGCCTAAAAGGACCTTAATGGTACCATATGAGAACGATGGGTGAGTGTGACAACCATAGGATAAATACAAGTGTTAAGGGACAAAATTGAGGGTCTACAGTCATCCTTTTCAATAAAATATCTCTAGTTAAGGTATCAATCATTTGCCTTGTATGGGCATTCAGGCTAGTATAAAAATTGTAGATCTGCATCCACCCGGTCAACCTATGATGGGGACATTTCAGTATTCAGATTCATCCCATCGTTTTCAAGTAGTTTTCGCTATCTTGAGTAGGCTTAAGCCGTTGATCTCTATCCCAGATATTGTAGCTTTCTCCTAGCAGAGGCGTGACTTTGCCAAAATATTCTGACCAAATCTACCCAACTTATGATGCGGTGCTTTGTGGTTCAAGTTACCCATCATCAGTTCCTCGACGCTAAGGATAGCTGAATCGTCTAAGCCATGGCCTCCTTTGTTACCCCCATTATCTTTCACGTTGTTGCATACTTCTAAGAAGCTTGTCAAGTGAGTATTGAGATCTTCAATGTAGCCCATGAAACCTAATAATTCTGGAGTAGTTTACAGTCATAACCTTCGCCCCAAAATTATTCACGGAATAAGAGGTCCGTTGTATTATTGAATGTATGACTATAGGTGGTAATGCGAATTCCTCCAATAGCATGTCTAGGTCATTAGGTTAAACCACTGGTCGACGAGCATTATTATTTCTTGGTTCATCGACAGCTTCATTCTCCCCATTCGTTACGTTGTAGATTCTCCGCCATGTTAGCAAGATAGCTGCATTCATTTCTAACACCCTTTCTATGCGAACCACGATTGTTTGTTCGATTGTGGATTAAAGGCGCTTAATTCCTCCATTGTTTAGTGATAAGGACCATCAAAACTCCTAAAACACCACAAAGTCCACTAGTAGAATTCTTTATTAGATAAAATAATAATAATAATAAAAAAGAAATTGTCTAAAGTAATATCTAAGTAAACTATTGTCAATATTTGATACTTGTGCAGAAAACTCCCCGGCAACGACACCAAAAACTTGACGGGCCGCTAACTACTATATAAATCTACCCGTTCACGCAAGTGCACATGTTGAGTTTAAGAAGTCTAGTGATAAGTCAAGGTCGTCCCATAAGGAATTTGGGTGTCAACTGTCGAACCAATTTACCCTAATATTATTTAGATCTATCAACATAAGGCTATAGATTCTCTAAGTAATTTACTAAAGACAATGAAGGTGTATTCTTTCCAATTAATTAAATATTCAGGTTTTGATCACCTAATCACGGCTGATAGATATTTAGAAACCTGGCTACTCGCTTATATAACTTGTATTTTTAGATGGCGAAGTTGATATTTTATATGCACCAATCTTTCGAGCATTGAGCACCTATCCTAATGGGCTGGTCAGATTGCATCTCTGCCAAACCTAAGACTATAGGATGCACACAGCAAACCTTTGTTACCAAGCATAAAACTATGGTATCTCTACTGACTGACATTGATATCTGGCTTCAGGTCCCTGTATTTATCATCTCGATCTCAATACCTTAGCCTGAGCATACCCATATTGATCAAGTACAAGCATGAATTTGATATAGAGATAAGACATTTGATAATTGCAAAAAATAAAACTGAATATATAAATTACTGCTAATCCATCAATACGAGATTAGGGTTACATCAAAACCCTAGCCTAATGTTAGTTCATAATCGATAAATAATACATCATGTTTGTAGAATCCATACAGCTTAAAATAAGAAAGATAGGAAAAGAGTAAATCAAACAAAGCAACTCTGTTCTGATCCGAGTCTTCGCCTTCTCTCTTCTTCGCGTCCGTACGTTGCCTCCCCTTTTTCCTTTATGTGATTTTCACTTTTATTCTAAAAAATTTGGCAAACTGCTCCAGGTGGCATCAAGACGTTGGATGATGAAGACTGGTCAAACGTTGCTGAAATCTAACGTCACGACGTTAGAGTAGGATTCTGCATTCCTCCATCTTTATGTCTCCAACTTGTCTCCAACTGCACCATTTTACCTTAAAGACCAGAGATAAAACCAAATATTAGATATGAAGTAAAAACACCACCTGTTTAAGTACAAACTAGAACGTAAACACATTAAAACATGAGTCTATAATGAGTGTTTTGGACACTTATTAACTGACAAGCCCCATAATTGTCTTGGGCCTCGGGCAATGGAAGCACTTGTAGGCAACATAAAAAGACAAATGAGATGGAAGAATTTATTGTCAGAAGATATCATCATTCCAAAACATTAGTGCTAGGGACAAACCCCCTATGCCAATCATAGTGGGCGAAAGTTCTTGCAAAATGACGACAACAGGTTCCTTGCCAGTTGCCTCTATCGCTTTAGAGGTCCCTTCACCTATGGGTACGGGCAAGACCCGAACTTCCACCGCCGTAGCGCTTACTTTCCAACTATCAGGTTCTGCTTCATTGATTTGTATTCGGGTCGACTTGGGACGCATCTCTCGTGGACTCCTCCTACACGCCCAGAGTAAACACACCTCGCCTTCAAAGATAGCTAGCTGATTAGTGCTCAAAGTGCTATTTTGAACCCTGGCTTATTTCGTGTTTCGAGCACTTTGTGTACTAATCAAGATAATTAACCCGATTCGCACATTAAGGTCCCTATTTATTCTACCGATCGTATTTTCAGGCTAATTTTGTGTTTTTATGTGCTATTAATGCCAAGATTGTCAAGTCGGTCCAAGCATGAAGAATCCAAATCGAACCCAGCTTTGCAAATATGAAATCAGAAGGAAATGAGGAGCAGAAGAAGAGTGGGAGCAATTTCGCACCCTTGTGCGAAATTTTCTCCTGCAAACTTTGACTTTTGCTATTTTTTCACCCTTTTCCCATTTTGCCCTCCATGTATAAGTGTGTATTGAGGGTATTTTTGTCCTTTTTTGGTTACTTGAGCACTATATAAGTTGGAAACAAATCTTGTAATTTTTCTTCTTGATTTTTGCTTTTGCTGGAGAAGAGATACAGAGAGCGGGAGCTTTCCCGCTGCTTTTTCTTTTCTTTCATTTTCTCTCACTTTCTTCCATTTTCTCAAGCCTTCCAACACCCTCGAGGATGGAAAACTCAAGGATGGTTATTAGACTCCTCCATCCTTGAAGAGGAGGCTAACTGGGCTAGGGTTTCAGGTAAAATGTCTGCTCTCTGCTTCTGTAATGCAAGCATTTTTTTTGTCATTTATGTTTCCATCTCTGTTTAAATCTCTTAAATGTACCTTGATTAACCTTTATTGGGCAAGCTTTTAGGGTTTAATGGATACTTATTGCTAGATCCATTGAGATTCATTAGTTGCCTTCTATTAGTTACTATAGGGTAGATTTAGGATATGATTTTATCGGTCTTATTATGCTCAATAAATGCTATATTTCAAAAGGAAAATTATTAGGTTCGCTTTATAGTCAAACGAAGATCCTGCTCGAAATGATCATAGGGTCATCCTCCCCAACGTGAAGAAAAGGACCCGAGAAACTCTCATTTACCTTGGGAACCTCTCAACCCCGTATCTCGATGCTTCAAGGAGTTCTTTTTCATTTTAGCTCAGTTTATTTTCAGTTCACAAACATTTCAACCCACTGTTTTTACAAAACCTTAAAATCCAAATTGAAATTAACCATTTTGAGTCAATTTCAAATCATTTACACGAAGAAAACCCATCCCTGTGTTCGACCCTAGAACCACTAGACTGCAGTAGCGTTGCTACGGCCGTAGGAGGAATTAGGTTTATAAATTTCGTTGATTCCAGAACAACCTATTGTGGCACGAATCAAATGGTGCCATTGCCGGGGATGGTGCCTTAGTGCAAGTGGAGAGTCGTTGAACTTGTGATCCTCATCACAAGTAAGCAGGAATCTAATCTCTTTTGCCTTTACTTTTATTTCCCCAGCAACCACTCGCAGTTGGATTTAATTTTATATTGTCAATATACAATTTCTATTTTTATTTCTAGCTAACTAGGTAACCCTGTGTTTGTTTTGTGCTTTGTCTTGTACTGTTTTCATAGGACTTTATGCAATCCTGGGATAGGAACACTACAGGAAGATTAGAGAGAACCAGTGTCCCACAGGAGCAGGGTTGTGAAGTGACCCTAAACACTAAACAAGAATGAGCCCCCACCGGCTAGAACAACAAAGAGCCAACAGGGGGGTCTAAAGGGATCCTAATGCTCACAGATCAATGAGGGATCACATTCACTCCACCAAGGGTGAGTGCACCTCATGCATTATTCCCTCACGAGGATGTGTGGCAAAGGAGGCTCCATGGTGCCCTTGTTCCAACTTTTTATGGTAATGGAAAATGAAACTACACACACATCCGGGATTTTGAGGAAGTTTGCACAACTTTCAAAGAGGGTGCAACCAATATGGAGTCATGAAGGAAAGCCTTGACCTCAAAGACAAAGCCAAAATTTGGCTAATTCACTAAGGCCATGACCATCAGAACCGGGCAAAGCCGCAGCACTTGAAGAAGTTCGCCCACGACCAACAATTTGAAGAGTAAATCTACATCTTGCAAACATGACGTTGAAAATTTTATCAAGCAGCCGGGAAAGGTATGGAGACCATCGCGTTCCGCCCTCACCATGACTCTTTGATACCGGGTGAATCACTTTTACGATGGGATGTCCTATGAAGCAATTGTTAGAAACCATGTGTGGGGGGGACTTCCTAAGAACTGATGAAGCCATGGATTTCCTCAACTATGTGGCTAAAACCTCCAAGGGATGGGATGAGCCGAACCCAAGGGAGGTAGAGAGAATGAAGCACACAACAAACCAAAGGGGAGGCATATATTCATTAACGGAGGATGTGGAACTAAAGGCTAAGTTGTCCAATTCCACTGTATGATGGAAGAACTTGAAATAAGAAATCACAGAGGTACTCAAGTAAAGATCAAATAATTGCGGCCCCCTCCAACCATGCTTCACTTGCCAATCCACTGGTCACCAAAAAGAGCATTGTCCAATTTCTCCCCCAGTAAGGGATTTGATGGCTGAACATGTAAATGTTATGGGCCAAAATAGGCCACCAGATGATGCCCAGTATGGCAACATCTACAATCCCAATTGGAAGAACCACCCCAACCTCTCCTGGAAGCCTAAACCTCCAGCATATGTTCCCCTAAAAAGTAATGCAAGAACAGCAACAAGATGGGTCCACCTCTCAAGAGCCAGCAGCCTGCACCAACCTCATCACCCGCTGAGCAAGCTATCATGAATTCCGAGCAAGGTGAAGCGGGAATTCGTAGAGGAGCATAAAGCCATTAATGCTCAATTGAATCAAAAAATAGAAAATGTAGAAAGCTCCATGAACAAAAGAATTGATGGGCTCCACAATAGCCTCAATCATAAAATTGATACCCTAAGGCCATCCACCACAAGTCCGACCACCGCCAGCAGAAGGAGCAAGGGAGATTCCTTTCCCAAACACTGCCTAATCCTAGGGGAGTGCATGAATTAAGCTATATGAGTGAGCCTGCACCAAAGATGGATGAAGTTAAGGCCATTATCACCTTGAGGAGTGGTAAGGAAATTGAGCAGCCAATGCCCAAACCTGCTGGAGAGACCAGAGAAGAAGAGGAAGTAGAGCCAGAACACATATTCATTAAAGAAGATTCGATGAAGAAAAGCATGCCTCCTCCATTTCCTGCATCGAGAGGCAAAAGAAGGCCCCCAAGCAAGAAGGCATCCTGGAAGTACTAAGGCAGGTAAAGGTGAACATCCCACTGCTTGACATGATCAAACAGGTTCCAACCTATGCTAAATTTCTAAAAGACCTGTGCACAGTTAAGAGAGGGTTGAATGTTGATAAGAGGGCCTTTCTAACAGAGCAAGTGAGCTCTATCATTCAATGCAAGACCTCGGTGAAATACAAAGATCTAGGGTCCCCCACCATTTCAACAACATTGAGGACTTGCATAGATAAGGTAATCGCTGGATTCGGGAGCGTGTCAACTTGCCGCCATACCTGTATGTGCAGCTTAGGGTTCGGGGAAGCAACCTACCAACATCACTCTATCCTTAGCCGATCGATCAAGAAAAATCTGCGGCATAGTTGAGGATGTTTTGGTGAAGGTGGACAAATTTATTATCCGTGGACTTCGTAGTTCTTGATACTTCAATCGGTGGCAGGGCACTAACCAAGTGCCCATCATACCAGCCATTTTTGGCCACATCTAATGCCATAATCCAATCACGTAATGGAGTCAAAGGCGCAATTACCTTTGGCAATATGACTTCGAGATTAATATTTTCCACCTAGGCAACAAGCACAACAAGGTGAGGAGTTGCGGAGCAGGAATTGGATGAAGACTGCTGAAGCTAAAGGATGAAGAATTAATTGCGACTGCCACTCCTCCAGCACCACCGACTTCAGCACCACCGTAGGCAGAAAGTGCTTGTAAAATTGCAGGGAAAAAAACTCAACTTTGTCAGCAGCTCACCTCACGGAGACATGGAGGGATTCCTCCTCGATCCACTATGAACTCCTCAAGGGCTAACCGAGTGAAGCTGCACTCTCTCCAAATTTTCATCAACAACTTTCTCGCCTCACTTTTGTTTTGATTTTCCCGTTTTATTTTATTTTATTTCGATTTATTTAGTTTTTCTTTACTCTTTCTTATTTTAAGTTAATCTTTGTTTCTAGTTTATTTTTCATTTTTTTGTGTTTTTTTTAATTTTTCCTGTGTTATTTTTGCAGTTTTTGTCAAATTTTTGAAGGAGTGGATGCAGGATACAAGAACATAAAAAAAAGCTGGAAAATAAGTTTCGTAGAAGGGTGCGATATATTCGCACTTGCTTGTGAAATTTTCGCACTGAACAGCAGCCCCATTTTGTTTCGCTCATAACTTTCTCATCTGAACTCCGTTTTGGGTAATTTTGGTATCGTTGGAAAGCTTAGAGAGTGTAGAACCCAAATATATTCAGAAAGAACACTTTTGAAATTATTATAAAGGTGTAATTTTCATAATTCTCCAAATGGTCACTTTTTTCCTGTCTTTTCTTCTCCTAACTTGTTCATTTGAAGCCCAAACGAGTGAATAGGTGTTGGTGGTGCTTCAACTCTCCTATCTAACAACGGGTACATCTCATCAAGGAGGTATCACTCTTCTCTAACATTCCAATCCGAGCCCCATTGTAATAATGTGATGATTTGGTTGGGTGAGAGCTACGGAAGTGGTATGTATTTATGTTTCTTTTGTTATTACTGAGCAAGCCCATTTGTATGTTCAAAGGTTTACGGTTTTTCCTTTTGTGAAGCTGTTATACTATACAACTTACTTTTTCAATTCAAATTGCACCCATTTGTTTTATGGTTTTGCCTAACCTGCAAGTTGGAAAATTGAAACTTTGTTTAATCCTGTTGATGTTAGATTGATGCCATGCCTAGTTTAGTGGATGATTAGTTGAATTCTTGTTGTTTTAATCTTTTTCTTCCAATCAGCTAACCACTTACTATGGCACATTAGGTTTCAACAATAGGTTGAAGAATCGTTTAACCTCCTAAACTTGCAAACCTACCCTAGTCTGCTTGACTACCTTTAACAGGTTAAGACCCTGATGAAAAGGAAGCCAATGTGTCTTCCAAAATAAAAAGAAGTGAAAAAGAAAAAGAAAAAGAAGAAAATTGCACCACAAAACCTCGAGCACAACCGAGGGGTATATGGTGAAAGCCTTTAAAGCCCTGTCTTGCCAACCTCCGGCTGGGAGCCACCGACTTAGTGCTCGCTACATGGGTGGATGGGTGAGGTCGAGCGAGTCAGAGGGTGCTGAAGTCCTCAACGCCCAAAGTCCGTATGAAACCTAAAGAGTTAGTGGTCTAAAGATCCCTATGACTCGTGCCCAAGCCTTAATCGTCAGGAGTCACCCAGAGATCCCTGTTACATGGACTTTGGTGAGGCTTCCATCTTCAAGATTGCACCCCTACAAAAAAAAAAAAAAAAAAGAGTTTCGAATAAGAGGGTCCTGATCTATTCAATGACATGTTAGTCGTGGCACAATGTTAAGCGCGATGGGCCATGTAGCTTATCGTTGAGAGTCGATCAAACAAACACTTAGATTTTGTGAGTTCCCTGCTGAGTCTTTGAGAAGGAGGCTCTTTGATACTCAATTCGTATGGCATTCATTCTCTCAAGATACACAAGGGCGGGTTTGATGATTCTTACTTGTGGTTAGGCATTACTCATTCACAACCTTTTTGAAATATAATTTTTGTGAACATAATTTTTATTTTGTTTTGTATGCTATTTCCTTCTTTCTTTCATTGCTAAGGGACTAGCAATGTGTAGGTTGGAGGTGTGATTAGTGCTCAAAAAGTGCTATTTTGAACCCTATTTATTTCAGGTTTTGAGCATTTTTTGTGTACTAATCAGCATAATTAACCCGATTTGCACATTAAGGTCCCGGTTATTCTACTGATCGCATTTTGTGGCTAATTTTGTAGTTTTTGCAAGCTATTAATGCCAAGATTGTCGAGTCGGTCCAAGCATGAAGAATCCAAATCGAACCCAGCTTTGCAAACATGAAATCAGAAGGAAATGAGGAGCGTAAGGAGCGTAAGAAGAGCCGATAATTCTCGCGACCCTCAGGTGAAATTTTCTCCCCGGCAAACTGACCCTTTGCTACTTCTTTTCACCCTTTTTCCCATTTTTCCCTCCATGTATAAGTGTGTATTGAGGGTATTTTTGTCCTTTTTTTCTTACTTGAGCACTATATAAGTTGGAAACAAATCTTGAATTTTTCTTCTTGATTTTTGCTTGTCAGGAAGAGATACACAGAGAGCTGAGCTTTCAAATGTTTTTCTTTTCTTTCATTTTCTCTCCCTTTCTTCCATTTTCTTGGCTTCCAAACACCCCTTGAGGATGACAGCTCAAGGGATGGTTGGCTAGACTCCCTCCATCCTTGAAGAGGAGGGCTACCGGCTGTAGGTTTTGAGGTAAAATGTTCGCTCTCTCGTTTTTAATGCAAGCTTTTTTTGTCATTTATATGTTTCCATCTCTCGTTTTAAATTCCTTAAATGTACCTTGATTAACTCAGATTGGGTGCTTAGGTTCAATGGATACTTATTGCGATCCAATAGATTCATTAGCTTCTCCTATTGCTAATATGTGGTAGATTTAGAGGATATGATTTTATCGGGTCTCAGAGCATTTATGCTCACTGAACAGTATATTTCAAAAGGAAAATTATTGCGCTCGCTTTTATACCAAACGAAGATTCTATTAGGAAATGACTATAGGCTCATCCTCCTAAAGCGAGAAAAAGACCTATAAAACTCTCATTTACCTTAACCTCAACTCCCGCAGCCCTCGATGCTTCATGAGCTTTTTTTTCATAATTTTTTAGCTCAATTTATTTTCGCTTCACAAACATTTAACTCATCGCTTTTACAAAACCTTAAAAATCCAAATTGAAATTCACCATTTCAGTCAATTGCAAATCATTTACACGAAGAAAAACCCATCCTCAGAAATTCCACCTAGAACTACTGTATCAGAAGAAGGCTGCACACTGGGTAGGAGGAATTAGGTTTATAAATTTTGTTGATTCCGGAACAACCTATTGTGGCACTAATCACCAGCCTAGTAGCTTAGCCCATATGGCTCATCATAAAGCCCAAGCAACGTGGAGATATAAGAAGTTCGCACCCGACAAGCACACGTAGACTTTCTCAGCCTACAAAGGAATCTTAGCTTCCATCTCCGTTTGAGCGAGCGCTATGTAGCCAAGCCGACATCGAGCTTATGAGAAACATAGAGCCCCTCTACCTCATCCTAGTGGATGCTACATTGCAACGCGATGGAGTGCTTTAGATCCTCCACCTTGACCTCTATTTAGGGTACCTCTTTACCTGGGCGGACAACACGTTGCGCTCTTTGGCCAGCTCAACCAACTTTAGTCGTGCCTCATCTACCTTCTTCTTTAGCAAAGGAACCCAGCACTCGGCTTGGTCCTTCATGTACATATCCTACCAACCTTCAATACTGCTCTGAAACCATGCTAAGTAATCCTAAATACTAATGAAGTGAATATTGAATGAGCATAACTATTTTTTTTCTTTATTATTTTTTTTTTCTTTTTTTTCTTTATTCTTTTTTTCCTTTTTTTTTTTTTTTTTTAAGCCAACAACCACCAAAGTAAGATGAATGCCATACTAGAACACCCAACCAATGAACCTCAAATCCCAAACCCAAATGGTCCCCTTAAATAAGACTCCGGATAAACCTTAAGGGTGGAGCGAAAAGGTGTGACCCAACTCCAACTCAGAAATTTTCCGGATACGAAAGGTGTCATCATCACACAAGGGAAAATAAAGTAAAAAGAAACAAGATGATAGAAACAAAACTCAAAGGCTAGCAAAGTGAAGATGTGAAATGGAGAAGAAAAGAAACGGGTACTGATGGAAGAAAGAACAAACGAAGAATGACACAATGCTCATAATGCTCATAGATCTAATTAATAAATACAAAGCGCAGAGGGGCAGGCCCCCAACTCAAGTCAGAAAAGGTATGTAAGGTTGAATGAAAAAAAAACCCATAATAAACAGCGTGAGGCTTAAAGGGCTAGCAATAGGATATATCAATGTATGGGTGTGCAATAGGGAATATGGCTACTCAAAGTGATGTCACCCATCCTCCGAATTCATGATCTCACGCATAAAACTTCTCGCGCCTGATCCACGTTGACTCCGGCTTCGTGAACCGATTTCTGCCTAGTCTCTGTCCCGGTTGCTCCCTCTCTGCTCAAATCTCGACAACATAAGGCCCACTCCAAGTTTTCTAAACTTGCCTCTGTGGTCGCCGATAAATCCCCAAGGACTTTCAAGACTAGGTCACCTTTTGAAACTCGGCTCGAATTCTTTTCTAAATGCACGAAGCCATCTTCCTCTTATAGCCCGAACATGATCTCGCCTCAATCTCCTCTCATCCAAAAGGCTATTAATATAACGAGATTAGCCCACTCGCCTTAGATATTTGATGCTCTAGCGCTTACTCCCCAAAGACCCCATCTCAATCTGTCTCAACAGTAGCACCGCTCTCATACCATACACTAAAGAATACAGGTAGCTCTGGGTGAGAGGTACGTAAAGATGTAAAATAAGCCCACAACGCGAAAGGGAGCTTCTCTGACCAATCCCGAGAAGTCTCGACCATCTTTCTTAAAATCCTCTTGATATTCTTATTCGCGGCCTCAACTGCCCCATTAATCTGCAGCTTGTACGCAGATGATTTGTGATGCTGAATGCCATACTCCTAAATCAACGTGTCCACCTCGCCCCTGAAATGCACCCCTCTATCAGAAATCAACTCGTGAGGGACCCTATATTGGGAGATAATATGCGATCTGATGAATTTGGCCACCCTGGCCGTTGTCAATCTAGCATAGGAAGCAGGTTCCACCCACTTGGTGAAATAGTCAATGGTAACTAAAATGTACTCATGCCCACTGGAAGACTTGAGCGAGATCTTCCCAATAATATCAATACCCATACTGAAAATGGCCAAGGGGATGTGAGTGGATGCAACTCAGAAGGTGGCACAAGTATCAAGTCTCCGTGCATCCGGAGCCACCGAACATCTCCGTACAAATGACAACAACTGCCCCACATGGCAAACCAAAAGCAGCCACCATATCTTACGTGTTACAAGCATATGACCTCCCAATGCAGCTACAAAACCCTTCATGAACCTCTCTCATCACTTGATTTGCAGAGGCATGGTCTAGACATAATAACAATAGGCCATTGGGCGATCTCCTATATAGCGCATCCCCACAAACAACAAATCTTATGGCCAAATGTCTCAATGCTCTCCTATCCTTGGCCAAGGCAGACTCTGGGTAAGCGTCGCATGACAGAAACTGGTAAATATTTTAGTACCAATGTAACTCATCTTGATCCTCAATATATCCAATCAAACAACAGTAAGCTAGTGTAGACCTAGTCTCTATCAACAATGGTCGCACAGTCACTCCTTCAGGAGTCTCAATTACAAAAGCCAAGGTGGCTAACGCATCAACAAACTGATTCTCTGTTGTAGGCAGATGTGTATATCTCAACTCATCAAACCTACCAACCAACAAATCTAAGTAAGCATGGTAGGGGTTTAGCTTCTCATCTTGAGTCCTCCAAATACTGTGAGTCTATTGAATAACCAAGTTGGAATCCCCGTGGATCTCCAATTGTCTAACTCCAAGATTAAGTGCAGTCTCTAAGCCTGTAATGTAAGCCTCACACTCAACTATATTATTCATCAACCGATGATGATAAGATAATGTCAACCGGACTGATATGGGAATATGATCACTCTAAGGTGATATCAATAGGATACCAATGCCAAACCCCGACTGATTGGCAGCACCATCAAAGTACAACTGCCATCTTGATAAACTAGTTATTGAAATAATCTGCTCATCAGGGAAATTATCGTTAATAGATCTGTCATCGAATACTGGCAAAGAAGCCAGATGATTTGCAACAATGTTTCCCTTTACTGACTTTCGGGTAACATACTGAATATCAAAACCTCACAATGAAGCATTTCAACTATCTCACGAAATTTCACAATACGACAGCCGCAAACAACATTCTAAAGGATCCAATCGTGAGACCAAAAGTATGGAATACTTTGTCACATAATGTCTCAGTCTCCTAGTGGCCCAAACCAATGCCAAACAAAGGTGCTCAATCATAATGTATTTGCACTCATACTCCAGCATCCTCTTACTCAGATAATAGATGGCTCAATTCCTTTCCCGAATCAATTGTCGAGCTAAAGGCAATCCGCGCCATGTCCAAAACTTACACTGTATAGAGGCTTTGTGATATACAATTAAAACTAGAAGAGAAAGGAGATACTCCCTAATCTTCTAGAAGGCGCATTGGCAATCATCATTCCAAACTATAGGCTGGTTCTTCACGGCTGAGGATTATATAGACTGCTGCATAGTATTGGGCTTAGCACGTAATGATGATATATTGTAATATGCCTAGAAAGCCTCTGATCTCTTTCTCGGTCCTTGGGGTAGGCATGTCAATTATGGCCCTGATCTTTTTAGGATCAACCTCTATACCCTGCTCACTAACAATGTGTCCCAAATTCCGGGTTACCCTAAAGGCACTTCGGGGGGTCTGGGCAACCTCAGCCTGAACCGTCTGATCCTCTCAAAGAACCTCTGTAAGGCTGCTAAGTGATCTGCCCTGTCTCGAGACTTCACTATCATGTCGTCCACATATACCTCAACATCTTTACGCATCATGTCGGAACGTAGTAGTAAATAGCTTCTTGATAAGTAGCTCTTTACATTCTTTCAACCCAAATGGCATAACCCTATGAGCGCAGGGCACCCCACTTGGGCAATGAAAGAAGTCTTCTCCATATCCTCTAAAGCCATCAGAATTTGATTATACCTAGAAAATCCATCCATGAAGGACAACCTCGAATGTCCTGTAGTGCTATCAACCAACATATCAATGTGTGGGAGGGGAACATCCTGTGGCCGCTTCTGGTCCAGATCACAAAAGTCTACACAAACTCTAACCTTGCCATCCTTTTTAGGAACAAGGACAACATTAGCCAACCACTTAGGGTACTCAACCACTGACAAGAAGCCAACAAAAGTTGCTTATGAATTTCTTCCTTAACCTACAAACTCCATCGAGGGTGTACTCAATTTCGCTTTAATCATCTTTAGCATGTGGTATATAACGGGTGGTGATGTTGTACTATAGAAGAGTCAAGGCCCGACATGTCCTCATACGACCATGCAAATACATCCAAGTATGACTTGAGCAGGTCAATCAATCTACTCCTCTCATCAGGAAATAGAGAACAACTAATCTTAATCTCCCTGGGCTGATATAGTGTCTTAAAATCTATCAACTCTATGCTACTAGTAATGGGTGTAACTTTCCTGTCCTCTGTATTAGAATCACACTATGACTAGCCACCTAGTGGGTCATCTGTGTCTCCCACATCATCAACATCATATATGTGCCGTGGTGTCAAGCTGTAATAAAAAGGCAAACAATTAAAATACTCATGTCATTACTACCATCGTAAATATCATCAAAGCTGTGACAAAAACCCGACATGTCAAAAAGAAAGAGGCGGGTCCATAGAAATGATGCTTCCTTAACGTAAACATTATTATGAATAATATCGTAGCAACAAGTCCATCATCATCTATTTCTAGTATAGAAATCCCAAACATATAAAACAGAGCGGCCCGCGGGTCAGATCCGCACGTGGCTAGTGTCGATCATGTCCATCGTATCAACGCTGCGCATCATAAAAGCGTCACATCCTCAAAATCAATATGTAAACCCAAACATGTCAAAAGCATACCTGTGGCTCTCGGGTCAAAGATCGAGGATACGACCTATGCTAATCATGTCCATCTCGTCTATGTAAGTATTAGGAAGAGTCACTCCATTAGTATCATCCCCCAAATCCATAAAGTCATAGCCGTGTGGACCCCTCGGGGGAAAACACATAGAGAAACACACTAGTTCTGCCCAGATGGGGTGCAACTATCATAGCACTAGGTGCCTATCACATCGTAACTAAAACATCCCTCCTGTGGCCGTTGGATGCCTTGATCCCATTCGTTTCCTAAAGCATGATCAGTATCCCCTATGTGGGGTGCATGCTCTGATCCTCTAATAAAGTAGTTAGCCAACTGAAAGGTATACGGGTGGAGGGGATAATCAATGGAACCTAAGACAGGCGAGTCCTTACCCTATCTCGTCGCAGCCTGTCATGTGACGTGTATCGTCCTTTGTAGGAGTGTAACCTAACCCATAGGGTATGTCATGATCAACTGTAAAAGTAAACTCACGCGGCCTCTCACGTGGCAACCTAACCCTAAGCTGCATATGTGATGGCTCTCATCATATTAAGTACAAAGTGCCGTGGCCGATCGAAGACATAGGCACTAGGTCTCTGTAGTCATCCTTTAAACTGACAACCTGAACCTCATCGAAAGTAAACCCGACCAAATGTTGGTCATCATCACTGCAGCTGATATGTAACACTCCGGTCGATCAGACGTGATAATGCGCCGTATGAACCCCAACCCTGATGAAGGGAAGATGGTATAGCACTCACTTCATGAATCCAAGGGCGCCAAGTAGCTGTGCTGAAGATGACCTAACTTTAAAACTTGAAATAGTATGGAGTATCTGACTGGCCCAATCATGACATGTGTACTGAGTGTGCCCATAACCGTCCTCCGAGTCCCATCATAAGCTCTGACGGTCTGTGAAGAAGGCCCAAATCACCGCGAAATCCGCGTAATGGCAAGATCATCAGATAGACATTCAGATGAGCCGTTTGTCCAAGAGATTACAAGACCGGCCATCGAATAAGAACATCACCTATCAAGGGTCGAGCATGACTGCATCCCTAAAGCGGTAAATCATCACTTAAAACACAATGCATGTAGCTTCATTTCTGACAAGTGTCGTAGCGAATAAGCCCTCAAAGGGGTAGGGTAGTGTCAACCCCATGACTAAGTGTTTGAACCAATACCATGAGTAATGATGAGGCCAATAGGCTCTGGGGATGGATATACGAGCTTTGTAGTGCACAACCGCATGTAATCCATCATCCTCTCTTTCAACATCCTCTTCTCACGTGGGTGGAGGCCAGCTACCTCCCACTTCAAAATACCCAAACATCCTCATGAATGTGCCCATCCTCCTCTAGAAACAGAATTAAGGGTGTCATAGGCGGAACATGCTGCAAGTATATAGGTGAAATTGAAGTATGTCTAGGAACCTCATCTGAGATAACTCTGAATGGCCTAGGGATCTTCTGGCCAGAGGTGTATCCACTAAAATTTGAGTCCGTGTATAAATTGATCGGCTGTGGAGCCTCTCCATCCCATCCCATCATGAATATCTCGTCTCTTGAAAACTCAACCGAATGTACACCACCCGTGGGTCGTATAGCTCTGGAGTCATGAGTGGGGAGCAGGTCTATAGTCACTGCATGGCATCTCAAATCAACCAAACCTTGATCAATCAACCTCTCGAATGGTGTTTCAAACATTGCACAATCAAGCCTATATCATACCGCTTCCCTCCAATGGTAAAGTAATAATGAAGATTTATCCCCGACCGTGGGGTAGGATGTGGTGGTGGTCTAGGTGGTAGTGGAGCAATCAAACCCCTTCAACTAATCTTTGAAATGCTCTGCTCAGTGGCATCCCGAGCTATGTAACCGCTTTCCAACAAATTCTGCAGGCAAAGGGGTGCTCTATATCACGATGGTACTGCATAAGTGGCCTTGAGGTACATGTAGCATATATTGAATTTAGTGGGGGATATCTGTACTATCCTGTTGTACCATATGGTAAGGAATATCTGCAGGCTGTCTATGAGTTTGTGGCTGATGTGAAAACCTATGGCTTGATGTACCAATAGCACCAATATCTGATGATTTGGGGCCTGATCTCTGCTTCTTCCCTTTTGAATATGGAGGGGAAGAGTCTGCCTATGATCCTTTAGCTATGCCTTCCTCAATGCCATAGAGGGCCTGACCAATGATCCAATGTTTGTTTGTGGAAAGCCCATGAGATGCCGAGCAAATCGGGGCTGAAGACTGCGCATAATCATGCTGATCTGATCGTGCTCTGAGGGTCTATCTGTAATCATCTTCTCCCTCCAGCGGGAGATAAATGAAGTGACTGTGTCGCGCCCCCAGACCCGACTCGACTCGACGGCTGGAAAAGACTCAGGGACACTGACCACTAAATCCATTTATCTGTAAAGCACATTTCATATAGTCATTTTTTGATAGGATATTTATTATCCATTTAATCATATTTATATATGTGAATATGATATCACTACTTATTCACATTCATTAATATAAGGAGTATACATTATGTCTTTTCTAGAGGGCCCATAACTATACTTTAGTACAATATTTATACAAAACGACATTTCCATTCCCTTTCCAAATCATTTACAAAATATTTGTCGAGTTCAATTCTTTATATTTGAAAACCCACAATGTAAAGATATCCAGATAAAAAAAGAAAATTAAAAAATATAATCTTCTTATGAAGATCTTTACATCTTTGATTTCAATACAAAGTAATCACACGATATCACTGAACGGTCAGACACAGACTAGAGCATTTACTTATACTTCGCACGATTTAACGATGACTCAGCTCACTGCTCAACCTCGCCACTATCTCAGCTTCTGCACTACGCGTGGAAAAAGCCAACGCGCTAAGCATTTTAATGCTTATATTCTTTGCATTTCATTCTCATTTCAAATAATTACACCACATATATATGCACAACAATTAACTTTTGCTATATGCATCACTTAATCATCTCAAAAACATTCAACATATTTTTCCGAACAACCTTTCAACATACTACTCATGTGATCCATGCAATATTTATAAATATACCATTTTATAGTAGTTTAACATACTTTCATTTTGTTCCAAATATAAATACAATTCTCATCTTTCATAGCTCCCATGTGTTATTATTCTTATCAACTCAATTCACAATCAACACAATTATTGAATCATTTCTTTCCCTTTAAACGACCTAACCGAAACTTTCGAGACGTAGGATAACAAAATTACTGCACGGTCCTATTAGGTCAGAACATAAAACATTTAATGACTCAAGATCGCTCCGTTGGCATATATTGTTATTTTACATTTGCATTTTGTGTACATTACCGATACTGTCCCGCTGGGCTACGGATTGGCATGCCACTATAAATCATTTCGTTCGCAGTACTGCTACATTTACCCTTATTGGTATACCAATCTATCCCTAACTCGAACATGACGGTTAACATTCTCTTAAGGGCATTAATAATTAGTCATTTACAATAAAATTTTCACATTTCTATAATACAATTAACATTCTCAACGGATTCGCTTGTACATACATGAATCCCATTATATTCACACTACATAGCCATTTATAACCAATTAACCAACACTCAAACAATTCTTCTATTTATGGTTCAAATAGAAGCACATATGCAGATGTAGGTCAAACATTTCGTGATTTAATCGGTTCAAACCAAAATGCATATTTATACCAAACATTCCGCATTTGTTCGACAAACAAACACAAAACTTGAAACAAGCAAGAGAAGTATGAAGAACAAACCAAAAAGGTTGTCGATTCCGTCTCCTATCCTTCAATCCCTATCTTAGGTAAGGTTTCATCATCAATGCCTTAATCCATCACAAATACACAATTAGAGAACAAACAAAGAAAAATCAATATGCATGCTAGAGTTTTTGTTGTAAGGATTTCACCCAATACACCTTCACTTATAAAATTTTCTAAGAACAAATGAGCCATATTTTACCACACTTCCTTCAAGTCCTTTGTTCCTCTATAAATCTATTTTATTTAGAAATTTGAATCATCCAATTCGGAGCACCAAAACTCAAGATATGTTCTAAACAACCGGGATTACTTCTATTTTCAAAATGTAACTTAATTTTCCCGTAAATGAGTTCTTGATTTAATTCTTCGTACAATGGGGGTCAAAATTCGAATACAAGGAAATTTGTTCTCTTTAGAATTTCTAGTTACCTAAAAAATTTGAATCACTCAATTTGATGAGTGAAAGTCAATCTTATGACCTAAATACCAAAAATTATAAATTAAAACACCAAAACCGTACTCAAACCGTAAATCCGACTTACCGAAATGTAATTTCATTTTGATGTCTTTATGGGTCTAATGGGGTCCAAATTTGAATACACTTATTTGAAGGAAATTTGTTATCCTAGAAGTCTTGTTTACCCATAAATTTGAATCACTTAATTTGGATGTGTAATGGCCAAGTTTTGGCCAAAACAAAAACATGGGTTTTGAAAAAAATTTGATAGCATCTCCCTTAAAACCCTAACATTTCCTTCATACAAAAATTCCTCAAAACCAATTCTAATCAAAGAAAAAAGGCTACTTGAACTCAAACTCAAACAGATATATACAAAAGTAGGGTTTTACCAAACCCCAACACAATCAAAGAGGGAGTTAGGAGGGTTCCTAACCTTGATATTTTTGATCTTCACTAGTTTTCTCTTCTTCCTTCTTCTTTCATTTCTTGAGCACATAGAACGTTGAACAAAATGGAGTAAATCAAACCAAATTTGGCTTCACCCCGCACAAGCACCATAACCCTAAGCTCTCCCAAAACCAAAATGTGTTCTTCCCCTTTTACAGGACAAGATTTGGTCTTATCTCCTTTTCATGTACAAGGCCAAGGCTCGCTAAAGGTATTTTTTGACTTAATTTCCCATTTTTGCATTAAAGCCCTTCATTTCTATTTCCCCATTTGTACAAAACTTACCACATTTCTACTTCGCATATACTCTTCTTCATTTATGACCTTAAAGTTCCCATTCGACACCATATTTTATTTTTTATTAAATTTTTTCACTTAGCATTTAAATTCGAAAATTCAAATTTAACTTCAGGTTATACCCTAAACATATCATTAAACTACTAGGCTTAATTTGGGGTACTAACTACTATGCAAATTCTCACTTTAAAAACCTCTATTTTTATCACTTAAAACCAATCAAATATCGAATAAATAAAATAAAAATTTATAATAGCAGAAAATGTTATAAAGTAAAATAATAGAACGAAAAGGCTATTTTTGGGACGTTACTATCGACTCCATCCGACCTCTCGTGACAGGCTCTCCAACTCTCCGGATATCCACCGACAAAGATTAAAAGACATCGTATGATAAACTCTTGTCTCAAATCAGCCCACGTCCTATATCTCGAAGGGTTCAATGAGGGAAACCAACATTGAGCGGCACCACTCAGTGACAGAGGGAATAGCATAATCATCTGTGCCTCATCCAGTCTATGCCTGCGCATAACAGCGCTGTATAACTGCAAGTGAATACGGGGGCACCCTATCCCCGTGTACCTCTCAATGTCCGGCATGTGGAACTCAACTGGCAAGGCTGCCACTAGAAGGTCATCATATCCGTCCCAACCTATAACTCCATCAGAAACATGCAGAGACCTGATCCTCTGCTCAATCTTATCGATATGGGCTTGGGTGCCATCAATAATCTGTGCAAGGCCACTACAAATTATGGTATGGTCTCAGTCTGATCATGTAGTACAAATACTCCAGCCCGTGGGGCTGACTGAATAGGTGGTGGTGGAGGTGGAGTTGTATAGTCCAGCAGGCTGGGTCTAGTTGCGGTGAAGGTGCACAGTCATGGGTGCTCCTCGCACCAAGAATGGTCTGGCCCCGGTGCTCCATTAACTCTATCCTAGTTCCAATATGGCATCCCGAAGAGATGCCATGGTATCTGTGAATCTCACGAACCGGGTCACAGTAGCTGGAGGGCATATCTCTATGATCTAATATCTACTCTAACTGACCATGTGAATATGATCCTTTGGCTTTCGGAAGTCCTGCAGTGGGATCTAGCTTGAACTCGGGATTGGTCCTGATCTAACGAAATCATGAGGAGAAAGAGGTAGTATGTGTGGGTTCCCAGTGACTATCAATCTACGAAATCAGGCTTCCCAGTAATGTATGACTAAAATCTCCCAGAATGAGCCGACATGTGATGTCGGCTAAGCGATATATGGCTTCCTGACAGCTGGTAGGGTTGACATGGTGATACATGAGGGTAATGTGGCTTAAAGGCGACAATGGGAAAGGCAGAGTCCTAAAGCTAGATGAGGTACAACAACGGGATAAGTAACCTAAGATCCCAGCTGCTCCAGTAGTAACACACTAGCCATGCATGTGTCCACGTGAGTCATTTCCAGGAGCTGTGCTTTCAGGTCTTTGTAGTTGCTTTCCAGGATATGTCTGTCTCCATGGTGCTCCCAAACATGATATAGCCCCTCTGCTAGACCGCAAACTCTAGCAAGCAGTGGGGAAGTGGAGCAATTTAGGGAATGACTCGACAGCTGGCAATAGTGAGGAATAGTCGATTGAGACCAATGATTTGGAAATAAGGGGATACAAGCCGCCTGACCACTCAGCTGGCATCAAAGCTTCCAGTCGAGGCTTGAAACTGGTGGAATGACTCACAAAAGCAGCTTTCAAACAATCAATGAGAGGCAAAGTCGATGGAGACTAGTGAGTTTGGAAATAAAGGGATCTGGCGCGACACACACAAGCCCTGAGCAGTAAGCTTGGTCATACGGGAGCGGGTAGCCATGTAGCGGGCGGTCAGCCGCGAGGAGAGCGAGCTATCATGAATTTACACAATCCAGCCACCTGGCGCGTCGAGCATATGGCTGCCAGGTACTAATGGGCGGCGAGCAAGCATCTTTGGGAATCCCGGCAGGGGGTGACACGCCTGAACTGAGCCGTGAGGGTGTGCGAATACGACCGGGCGGGGAGTGATCATGATCATTTATGTAGTCTAAGAGTGCTTTGATGATGAACCAGGGTGCCAGCCATATTAAAACTCCTCAGGTGTAAGCTTGTCCCTCTTATGAAACCAGAGATTTTGTGTTCGATCCCCAGTGGAGTCGGCCATTTGTGGACCCTACCCAATCCACATGTTGGGGCGACTCGGTATTAATAGAAAAAGTGAGTTGATTTTCAAGATTTGGAAAATCCGTCCCTAGTGAGGAACGGTTTTGTTTGGAGTCACCACTTACTTTTTATTTTTATTTTTTTAAATTGGGGAAAATGATGTAAGGAAGCAAAAAACCCCTCATTTGACTCAAACTAGGAAAAACCGATCCATGAAAACTAGATTTTTGGGTTGAGAGGTGATTTTCTCGAGAAGGTTCCTCATGTGAGGTAGCACCTAGCTTTGGAACTTGGTCTCCTCTTAATGAATTAAGCATGGAGGCATATGGGTCAAAGATTTGTTAACCACCTAGGCTAGATAGACGACATGAATTACATAAACCTAGGAGGCATCCAGCTTGCCACATTGTCTCGACAAATTATAACAAAGAAGGCATACCTATAGTCCCTAGCCATCGCGGCTGTAGGGAAGGTTAGTCACACATTTCGAACTTCAGCAATCCTCAAAATTAAATATAGGAGCAAGGAAACCGGGAGAAACCGCCCGCCGCCCTCTGAAGCTGCACTCATTATTGCTACAACGCGTGCGACTATACAAACATGTCTATTCATCTCGAAAGAATCGGGCTCGACAAAACACTAGACTACTAGTGCTCAACTAACACCCTTTTGACAGCATTGACTCACAATTCTTACTATAGATCAAATGGGACCACATTAACCTAAACTGAAATCCATTTTCGGACCACTAGAAACACTTATCCCCCCACATTGATCTAGAGTGAATGAGCTTTGACTCACAAGAACAAGCAGAACACAATTGAAGCTAAATCATTACTATCTTAAAAAAACCGACCAGTGGCTGATATGGTTTTCCCCAGCTTGGTTGAGCCAATTAGAAAAAATATTAAAATTTTGAGCATTCTTTACAAATGAACCGAAAAAACAATGGTGTATGATTCCAACTCCGAATGAGTAAGAACCAACTGAAACAATACAATGTGTTTTCTAAAGCAGGTACGCCGATGAACTGTTGAGCAGGTCCCCGAGCGAATGGATGAACCAAGCGAAACAATAAGTGTGTTTTCCCAAAATGGAAGCTTTAAGTAGAACATTGAACCTTCTCAGGTATAAAGAAGCGTGAAAGCCCAGTACCATTCAGATTCAAAGGAATGACACCCACACAAGCTGAGTCCCATAGTTATGATGATAATCTTTGAGCCTTAAAGGTCATGGGATAATCAAATGAAATATGCACGGAAGGCCGATGACGCCTTACCAAAGCTGAAATCTGTGTGGACCGTTGCATACAGAAACTAGCGTGGCAGGCCGACCCAATGAGATATCATTTTTATTGGGATTCAGAGCATAGGGAACAAGATATGAAATGGGGAGTGGGCAGGATCCAGGTCTTACCTGTTTCTTTCCTCTTCAGGTAAAAACAGCGCAGAGCCACCCGAGAGATGCTGGAATTTCCCACCTCAGGGCAGAGAAAACCTTTACAAACGGGAGTCTCTTCACATCTCATTTCTTCTATTTTTGTTTCCTGGCGCTGTCCTCACTTCCTCTTGTTTTAGCATTCAGGACTCCCAGTGGGACCTTTGTTCTTTGATCGAACTGCCTCCACACACAAAAACCGGAAAAATCCTTAAAAACGAGTCTCCCCCGGAAAAAGTGAAAAAGGTGTTGCTTTAGTTTTCCTTATTTTTATCTTGAGTTCAACCTAGCGATTGAGCCCACTGGTGTTTCACTTCAGGCTTTTGGAAGAGATCCATTAGCCTATAAACCACACTCCCCAATAACTCTACTCATCAATTCCCCATGCAAGCTGACTCCCTTAGAAGTTTTAAACATACTTCAACTCAAGGATCCATACCAGATTCATGTTGGGTTGCAAATAACAGGCGAAACTAATGGATGAAGCCTGCACCAGAGACCGATTTGGAGCTTATAGATTTGATCAGCCTTAGGATTTGTGCTCCCAAAATTACCAAAATGGTGTTCTACACACAAAATTGGCTCAGACCCAGGCCGGTTGAATCGGATGCCGTCGATCGACGGTTGAGAAAAATTTGGGGAGTACGACGATCTTGTGAGCCGGAATCAAAAAAGCCCGATTGTCGTATGATTGAGTTTAGATGAGGATATATGATCAAAACAAACTCTGGGTTCTCAGGTCGAGACACAGCCGATAATGATTTTAATTCTGCAGGCATCTGCCGAGCCACGTTTGGCCAGGTTCCATTAATCAATGGGTTGTTAAAATTCGCATTTTTCAAATAATTCCTCGATGATTAAGAATCTAGAATGAACGGTGAGAGGATTTGAGGGTTCGGTTCTGAGGGATAGCGATCAAAGCTCAGCCCTATAAGTGCTGAATTGGGACATGCTTCAACCATAGTTACGCTAAATGAAACTTTGAGGACCGGTTGAGAGGGCCGGTTGGAAAAATTGAAATGTTATTGGAATATTCTTTGGAAGCGAAAAGTCTGTAAAAAACATGGTGCAAAATTTACAGAGTTCGGATGCTGAGGAGAGAATGTGATCGAGAAACAGGCTCGAGAAGGAGTGCTCAAATTAGGACATGCGCTATTAGATTCAGGTTCAATGAGGTTAAGGCCTCGGAGGCCACGCCTTTGGCAGCCTCTGTGGCACGATGAAAATAACTACATACGCAATCAATGTACCACACGCCTGACTTCCGCTTTTGAGCTCGAGATCGACTAAACTACCTAAAGGACCACTATACCAGTGAGTTGCCAGCCATGAGGCGATAGGTGGAGAGTGTGACACCAGCTGGGATTAAATCTGAGTGTTGTGGGACAAATTGAAGAAGGTCTCTACGATTGTCCTTCACTGAAAATACCTCAAGCGGCGAAAATTTGTGATATACACACGCGTAACGGGCGACCGAGGGCTGTATAAAAATGCCGCCAGATGCGCATCCACTGGTCCAGCCCGCATGGGGACATTTCCTTGGCGCTATTCGCTTATATGTCCCGCGTTTGCCAGAAATTCTAAGATTTACGTGACATCACTTTGAGTAGCTGACGATCTATCTCATGCATGTTTGGCGGGGAAGGCGATACGCTTTGTCAAAAATTATGGACCAAATACTACCTTTGAACTTACTTGATGTGTTCGGGTGGTTTCAAGTTAATAATACTTGGTTCCCAAGCTTAGATATGCGAAAATAATAGTCTAAGTGTATGGCCTCCTTTGTTTTCCCATTTCTATTTCTGCGGTTGTGCATACTTTCTGTACCAAGCTTTGTCAACGAGTGAGTGATGGGATCTTAGCTTGTTCTGAAGCGAATACGCGGAGTTGTATGTTGGCTCCGCGACCCTGCCAGTTCGAATTATTAACGCGAATCGGAGAAGTGCGGAAGTAAACAGCTGTTGAAAGAAGCCCGGCATGATTATATGGTGTATTGTCTGGCATCTGATCTCCCGGGTTGAAGACCACTATTGACGAGCATTATTATTTCCCCTGGCCCCATTCCACGCCTTGTGGTTCATTCTCACTCTATCAGTCGGGTTCCCCTACGCATTGCCTTTTCCCTTTTGATCCGAAACCTACATTAGCGAAGATACGAAGCGGATAGGGATATTACGATATTGCTGTCACTTTATCAAAATCATTTATCAAAAACAATTTGTTACATTTATTGGCATAAAGCCCTTTCAAATATCGGAAGAAGGAGTTTTAAAGGGTGAGCCTGATGGCGCATTACATTTACAACATACAAAGAAATGGAGGATTGCTATAAAGGCATATCAAACCTTTTCAAAATGATTTACAAAATTAGATGTTTAGACTTCAAGTGTTTTTCTGAAAATATCAATGTTAAAAAAAAAATAGAGCGAATGCACTATATCGAGCATACTTACCAAATCTTTCTCTATGACTCGATGCATCTCTGACTTGCCTTTCGTTTCATATTCGATGATTTTCTTATGTAGAGCAACACTACATACTTTCTAACATTTCGCTGCTTAGTGGATTCTATACAATTCCATTCTTTGTTGTTTTACAGTTTAAGTGAAATCGCTCGATTTTACTTAACAAAACTTTCTGCCGTCTTTTGGATGATCAGTAACTTCAATACCAATACATATACTTATTTCGCCTTTGATCATTTATGGTTCATTGATCCATTCCAAATACCATACTTTCATATGCAATAAATCGACCCATAACGAATCATGCATTTCCGATGCTCTTCATTTCTATTTACAATCGTAACTTTCCAGTTCAATATGTCTAACAATCTCCAAAGTCAATTCAGTTCCCAGCCTTTGCTTAAGATTTAGCCTATGTTTTCGGTACTCTGAGGATATCGAGATCATCGGCGTAGTCCGCATTGTGACTCTGAGGCCCAGTATAAAAACATTTGTTTATAACCACGGTTTGGTCCCAGCCAGTTTGCGGCGGATTATTAAAAATCTGGTCGCGAACAATAGATGCCTTATCCAACATTTGTTGATGCGAGTGACACATCAATCTGTGTGATTAATTCCTTGATCTTCTTCATTTACGACCCTTATTGGTATACCACAAATCTATCACTTAATGCGAAATAAATGAGTTAACTGTTCTTAAGGCGTTGAATCCTTTATGCAAAAATACGGTACAATAGTACATTTGTATAAACGGGGTTCATTTCAATACTCATGCCATTTTCATGGCTGCAAGCATTTCGATCAATTGACATAAATCATTCAAAACAAATCAATATGCTTTCTTACATTTAAGAAACATTTAAATCTTGAAACTAAGAAGAATAGGAGGGCAAACCGTCTATCTCTTTCTTTTTGCCTTGCCTTGATCTCGGTCCTGGGTTAAATTGATCCTAAGCCGGCCACTGTGAATCACACATCACATTTAGTAAACTAGCACTACCTCACATACTTGAATATTGCTTGGCTGAGCGAGTGATCTCTTTTCATTAGTTTATCCTTATTTGAGCCCCATTTAATCATTAACCAGGATTCTGGCAAACTGTCCCATTTCGGTGTCCCGAATACGAGGTGCTTGGAAAGCGGACACTAAAAAAGAATTCGCTGCTTTGTGAATAGTAACGCGCTCTGTGCAGTAACGTGCTATCTTGTGCGCGTCCCGAATTGCCATTTTGGCACCTGGCACTCATTAACGGTATCTACGCCTTGGCACTGCGAGTGATTACACCTTGTGGCGATGGGTTCCACTGCGTTGCGGCATAGAATACGATAATGCCCCGATTTTCGAGTTTTTGCACTTTTTAAGATTTTTTCTACCAAATCACCCAAAATTCCCCAAACAAAACGCAGGAATGGGTCCATTAACATCTATTATCATCCTAAACCCGACCACTGGCAGAGAAAAAACCATTTGGATGGATTAGTGTTTCTAACGAACATCAAATACGACTTTCTGAGGTTTGGGGTTCACATGCCTTGAATCTCTAACTCTTACCACAGCATCTTCTTCCTCATGAGTCTTGGAAACCACCCAAATGGGGATGATCTCAAAACCTTGATTTCTCCTCAACCTTCGACGCTCTTCTTTCTGTCTCTCTCCTCCTCTCTTGCCTCAAAAGCGATTTTGCCCCGAAATGAGCCTTCTTTAGACCCACGTTTGGTCTTAATTCCCATTCCTTAAGCCTTTGTTGGCTTTTGCCATTAAATCCATTTTCCATTTTTCTCACTTAAAGTTTACTACTCTCCTTATTTGCACATTCACTTATCATTTATTTCATTAACATTAAAACATCATTTGACCCTTAGGTCCTCATTTTATTTGTATTTTCCTTTTTACACTTGGGTTATTTCAAGGGTTCAATCACTTAATCACTTAGTATGTACAGAATTCAAATATATATCATTTACCAATTGACATTTGTTAAGCCTGACAATATAACATTTAACAAAATTTCGAAAAACCCCAGAGTTTGGTTCACCATAAGAATATATCATGGGGTATTATAAAAATTCTAGAATATTTTTAGACATTATCTGGAATTCCTACGCCATGTTAATCAGGAATGGCAATTATGTGCTCTAACACCCTTCTCTCTACCTCTACAAGAAATCTGTGCTAATTGCTCTGATTTAGATTTAGGATTAAAGGAGTGTAATTCCCTACTTTGCCTTGTTTTATTGCGTACAAGTATTGAAGCTACGAAACACCACAAAAGTCCTGATAAATTCTTTATTAGATAAAGAAAAAATAATAAAGAGAATTTACAGTAATATCTAAGTAAATTATTGTCAATAATGATACTTGTTATGCAGAAACTCTGACACTTGACCCAAGAAACTTATTGGTGCGCTAACTACTACTATAAATCTACCATTCACGCATAAATTTGCCAGATTGAGAGTTTAGCGGATTTAGTGATTAGTCATGGTTGTCCCAAAAGGAGTATGGGTGTCAACTACAGAACCAATTTACCTTAATATTATTTAGATCTATCAACATAAGGCTATAGATCCTCTAAGTAATTTACTAAAGACAACGAAGGTGCATTCTTTCCAATTAATTAAATATCTAGGGTTTTGACTTCGCGATCACGATTTGATGGATATTTATGGTGTCACAGTTATCACTTGCTTTTCGCGATGTGAGTTGATATTTTATATCATCGTCTTTCTCGAGCATTGAGCACCTATCACAATAGCGGGTTGTATTGCATCTTTGCCTCGAACCATACCAAGGCTAACCAGAGATGGTTACTAGAAAACCACTTTGTTACCACGTATGGAAATCAGCGTATCTCTGCTCTCTAATTGATTATCGATGTTTTATTCATGTCACTAAGGTTCACTCATCATACAAATTATAAAAACCCCAGCTTGAGCATACCGTATTGATAAAGTACAAACATAATTTCATATAAGTAAGACATTCCAATAATGCGAAGCCGTCTGAATATATAAATTCTGCTAATCCATCATTCAGGATTAGGGTTACATCAGCCTTATCCTAATGAGTTAATTCATAGTGATAAATAATACATCATGTTTGTAGAATCCCATAAGATTAAAATAAGAAAGAGCGGGAAGAGTAAATCGAAACAAAAGAAACTGTTCTAATCCGGGTCTTCGCCTTTTCTCCTCTTCACATCTATCACGTCGTCTCATACATTTTATGATTTCGCTTTTATTCTAAAAATTTGGCAAATTGCTTTCGGTGGCGATCTGACGTTGGATAAGTGAAGACTTAATCAAACGTCGTGAAATAATATTTGCGACGATTAGGTAGGATTTGCATCCCTACATCTTCAAGTCACCAACAGTCTCCACTCCACCATTTTTACTGTAAAAATAGTAGATAAAACCAAATATTAGTTATGAAGCAAAAACACCACTTGTTTAAGTAAAAACTAGAGCAATGAAGCACCTGACACCAGTCTACTGTGGTGTTTGGACACTTCATTAACGGATGAGCCCTATAACTATGGCTCAGACAATGGAGCATTTGTAAGCGACATATGGGACGAGGGGTGAAAACAGCTGTGAGATGGAAGAATTTCTTGTTAGAAGATATCATCAATCCAAAACAAAGGTGCTAGGGACAAACCCCCTAGTCCAATCATAGTGGGTGGAAGTTCTTGTAAAATGACTACAATGGGCTCCGTGCCAGCCTCCTATAAGTGCTTTGGGGGCCGTTCACTTGCCAAGATTGCCGAGGTGGGAGACCCAGGCACCCTACCATAGTAGTGGTGCTTACTTCTTCAACTATTATGCTCGGTTCGGTGGATTTGGTATTCTAGGTCGACTTAGACGTATTCCTTGGGGACTCCTCCTGCGTACTAGACCGACACACGCCTTGGGCGTGGCTGGCCTCCCATGGCTCATTATACGATGGCATAAGCCCGGGATACGAAGCACACGGTGAGGCGAGAATAAAGACTTTCTGACCGTAAAAGGAATCTTTAAGCTCTATCTTTGTTTAGGAATTACCCAGAAGCTCTTTGTGTAGTCGCTTGACATCGAGCTTATAGAGGAAGCACATAGCCACCTTTGCTGAAGCTGGTGGTTTTCCTGTTACAGCGATGGGTGCTTCCCAAAATCCTCCACCCGAGCCTGTTGAGGCACCAGTGCACAGGGACGACACGTTGCACTCTTTAGGCGGCCCGACTGACTTTGAATCACCTCACTCACCTTTGCTACATTAGGAACTGACACTGGCTGGTCCTTCGCCTTTATCAACTTGGGACCCCTCCCTCCACAGAGGGACATGGGACGAGTTAGGTATTTACTAGGCGTCACAATACTTTGTCATGTAGGCGTTGAAAACACTCATCTGAAATAGTAGCGGTCAATGACAAAAACAAATGGGACATGAATGAGCACAGAAAGTAAAGGCAAAGGATTATCGAGGCTGCCATATGGAAGGTTTGATCCACTGAAAAGATGTTGGAAGCTTTCCTTCATCACCTCTTGTCGTGAGAGCGAGCACAGGGATGACCTCATCCCTGGGTCCTTTGAGGCAAAGCCCGTGAGCAGTGGGATCCTCACGAGGAGCCTTTAGGAAGGAGGGCGCTGGCTTCTCACGGGCGGGGCGGGTTCGAGGGCCGTTGTTGCAGCCCACTTTCCCCACCCATCGGGCGTGTGGGCACTGGGGGACGTGCCTCGCGGCCTTCCACTATCTTTCACCTCTGAGAGGGGGATGGGGGAAAGATCGTGCTCCTCAGGTACCACCATAGGTACCTTGAGAGCGGGACTTTGTTCATCCGGAGATGTGGTGATAGCAGCCTGAGGTGCCTCTTGGGTAGCCTACCTCGGTCGAGGGATAAAGGATCTTCTCGGTATGGGGCGAACGCTGTGACCACTGCATGCCGCTTGGACACCTTCGCATGGCTCCTGGGCCTCTTGTTGGGCACATGGGTCAAGTGGGGATGAGAGGCGTGAGCCGCGTCGTGTGACCATCTCTGCGGCTTCATTTGGGTTTGGGCTCGAATGCGTTTTCTTGAATGTTGTGGTTGAGAGGTGGCTCGAATAGTCTCCTAGCTGGGTCCCAATCCTGTAAGAGTGGGGTGTAGGAGCCTTTGGGACCGTGAACTCCTTGGACTAATTGACGCCTCGAGAAGGTTGGTTGGTGTAGGAGAAAGAGTCAGAGTCCGCACGGGCCCGGAGGCTCAAGAGCACTGACTTCAAAGTTGAATTAGGGATAGACTGAATTGATAAACCCCAAACTACCTCGGCCTAAAGTACCTATGCATTAAATAATGGGTTAAAGAAGGGTTACCCCCATTAAATGAAAACAACGAAATCCTTATGTATGACTATGCAGGATCATTTGTTCATTGAAAGCTCTCTGAAACACCAGGGTCCTAGCCCATATGCCTTGAATATCAACACATGAAAAACTATTCTTGCCCAGTGCCATGGAGTTTTGGCGCAACTCAGTTACATTGATTTGCATCATGACAAGATGCCTTTACGAGGTTGTGCTCTTGAAGGTGTGTGAACATAGAGCACACCTCCTCCGGAGACCCAGTCTCGCATAGCTTCCTGGCCCCAATGCGCTCACACCCAACAAAACACAAATAATGTTCACGTGAATGTGGATAGGGTGAAGTTAGGTGAAGTGTAGGAGGCCCCGACCAGTGGGAGAGACCTGGCCACACTAATGTATTTTGGCCGTGAATGGGTTAGCACACCTCAGGATCCCCATCTGTGCAGCCACAGGCGGCCCCGAGGCCCCAAGGTTGAGAAAAGGACACTGAGACATGGTGTGGAAGAGGAGAATCTCTTCGCAAGAGCATTAACGGGCTTTCCTAATGAGTAACCCAGTGACACGGGTGGCTTAGGCTTGCAGAGAACACTCCCGGATGCCACGTATGAGGAAGAGACGTTTTTCGTCCGCGACTCCCACGTTGTCTCTCTGCCAGCCATCCTCTAAATTGCCTCCGTTATGAATCGTTTAAAACATGTCGACCAAGAAGGAGTAACTCATCCGTGATAGGGAGGGGGCTTCAAACAAAAATTTAAAAAAAAAAACCCATGAGGAAGAATCAACAATGGGGACACGAATGGTGAACCTTAAACGATAAAAGCAAAACAGGACCATTGATCTTCTCAGTTATAGTTGGGTTCTACACCTTGAAAAATGGTTGCGAGGATGGGGTTGTGGAAGGATACCAGAAGACCCGATTCAATAAACCCAGTAATAATGATGTGAGTGCGGAAACGAGAGATTGTGGCTCAACTCATTTGCCTATTCGATAACCTGAAGCGAAACTTCCCAAAGATGTTTTCAAGAATCGACCCCATCACCAAAATTTCACTTGAGTGTTATGTTGGGATATTCAAAAGCAACATTAAATGTACTAGTCATATTAGGCAACACACTAAGGGCATGATCGAATGCAGAGGCGACCTGTATTCAGGAACAAATGATGGATTTTTGCACCCTCGTGAACATCGAAGGAATACATTCACTTAAAATTCACAACTTCACAATGGCTTGGCTTGATCTTTAGGGGCTAGTAGAATGAGACATTTGTGGTTCATGTGATAGTCGTGTGTGGTATGACCACCATGACACACCCAAAACCGGGTCTCGGTCCAGCGCAACTCTGACTCGTGGAATTCTATGGATTTAGGTGTTTGTTTTCCGCACTATTGTGCCATTGCTCCGAGATCCCATATTTTCACAAACATCGGGTAGAGTCTCCTTTGTTGGGGAGCCACCACGACCTCTGACTGTATAACGGTATAATCATAGTAACCCATCGAGGTCTCAGCGAGTAGTAATGACACCACGAGGGTCCGTGGCTCCCTTATCCCCCGATATACATCCCTTTACTGGGACATTCATTCACATTTAAATCTAAAGTATCATTAAAGCCAAACATATAATTACGAGTCGTTAAGTCCGATCTGAAACCTCTTACCATGATACATGCACGACTATTTAGACAGTCTCCGAAGAATTTAGTTACGATTCTTATCTGAAACACTTTTACAAAGGCAATATCAAGGGCCACACATTAGCTTCCTTATAATCAGCTATCAGTGAGATCATAGTCTCCACGTACTTGAAGGGTCCGACGGGGTGATAAGTACCAGTGAGAGAGATTCTTCTACAAGGGCTTTACTCCCACCTAATGCACAATACAGCTAGCACACACATCGTACCATATTCCATACGGAAAATCTGCGATCACATTGAATATTTCATGTCATGAATTAGATGAGACTCCCTCGTACCCATAACATTGTGACTCCCTGTATACAATTGCTAAGTGTGAAAACTGTCATTAGTGTTTCCACCCATTGACTCTTTTCCAACCAAAATATTTTTTTTGGTTTTTTTTTTTTAAGGCACAAGACCCATTGGAAAATCCTCCAATGTTCCCATGTGTTTATGCATTTGTGGGCCACAGATTTTTCGGGTTCACACCGCAAGATGCTGCGCACCTTTTCAACATTTTTATGATATTTCATTGTCGGTGATCATGTCGACCACGAAGGGCAATTTGGGTCTTTCACCACACGGGGGGGGGGTTGGGTATCTCGCCATCTTGCTCGCCTAACACATGTATATATATTTTTCATGTTGGCCACAATAGTGAGTCTCTCCATTTTGAGCGTTGTCCATTTTTTGAGCTCACCCCCACATTCACACGAGGAATGGTGAATAACCGACCTGCCTTCACACACCGAGACCACGACTCGGCAGAGATGTTATCGTGCATATGAAACTAATGAAAATATACTATTTTCATGCCATGTTATGTTACATGTATCATAGAGCTACATATAACATTTCAAAATCATGGATATTATATATTTTCTATGTATAATTTCCATTAAGCTATATATCTCATGCCAGCCTTGCATCAAACAACATATATTAACATGATTTTCACAAGCGGCCGGGATCTGTCCATTTTTTGGCAATACCACATAAATGTCTGACTCAAAAATCAAATATAATCGAAAATTAGGTCTCGGACCATACAAACAACATATTCATTTTTTTTTAACAATAACACGCAACAAAACTTCGAGACATCGGTCTGAGATCAAAAGCAGCCTCGAAACACGAGTCTCGGACAATCCAAAATATTTCATATTGGAGTCCCAGCTTGGGACTGAATCCCATGGCTGATCAACTACCCTCCCAATATTTCCAATATTCGAGTCCAAATCTGGGACTGAATCCATAATACAGTCACGACCCTCCCAAATATTTTAATATTTCAGTCCCAAAATCCTTGGGGGTGAATCCCACGACGATCACGACCCTCTGAATATTTCCAATATTCGGTCCCAAAATCTGGGATGTTTGAATCCCCTGACCGATTCCGCCCCCGAGAAAACCTGTAAACCAAAGCTGGCCTTTAGGCTAGAAATAACCCGAATAGGAAAATTCCCTACCTCTTGGAGTTTGATGAAACTTCCTGATTTTGATACCCACGTATAGCTCTCGTTATGTGGGCCAACTTTAATTCTCGGATCGTCGAGCTTCAACTGTCAGAACGCCGGGAAAATTTTCCTTTTCCTTTCTTCCCTTTACCTCTTCTTTCTTTCCTCTGTCCGATTTTCCTCCATTTTCTTTTGTTTTTCTCATTTTAACCTTCTATCTTTTAAGATCCATAGGGTGATCCAGCTATGGAAGGGTTTCACCATACCACCAATCACCTTTCACCTTCCATCTAGTTTCTCCTTATTGTTTTTCTTTATTCTTTATTTTTTTTCTTTTCTTTCTCCCTTTTTGGATTCTCATCCACCGAATGCATCAAAAGTGGGGGAAACTTCCCCCCACTTTCCTCCTTTGACACATGTCTTCTTTATATTTTTCTTATTTTCTCTATTTTTCTTTTTCCAATTTTTTTCCCTCCATTTGACACATGGCTCAATATGACCATTCATCAAGTCCATGGGTCCAGTGCTACCACATAGCCATCATGCCATGTGTCCATCTCAAAGTTCCAGTGGCATCCACATGGTCATGCCATGTGTCCTCCGACACCAGTGCCTCAGCGTGAAGTCGATGATCTGGGAATGATAAGTCAGGAAACTAGGTAACTAAATTTATGAGGGCGTTCGCGGTGATGAAGTCCGTTTAGTCATAAAGATCTAGAAAATTTCTGGTTTCAACCAAAATTACGGGTTTCTGCATTTTCTGGTTTATTCCTTTATATGAATTTATTAGTCACTGAGATTCGTACACCTTAACTTTAGAAACACGTGCCTGTGCTTGGTAATTATTCTAGTGCCATATATTAGACAATGCACCTTCATCCCCAAATAGGAAATGATGGGATTTTCCATACTCCTGCGGTGTTACGCCCTGAAACATAGCCACTTCGCACCTCAGCGTCTTTGCATTGCGAGCACGATCCGACTATCTATAATACTTACATGATTACTCCTTGAAGGTCCCATACGGTATCAACGATAATCTCTCCTTAATCCACTTTACATGGTTTGGTTGGAGTATATAGACATGGAGAAATGGAACACCTCATAGACACTGATAAACTCGGTGAGTAGCGCCGCCACGATTCTGCTGTACTCACCCTCTAGAGTATCTCGAAGGGCCTGATAAAACTCAGTGCTAGCTTCCATCGGTTGCCAAATCTGACCACTCATCTCTTAGGCATCACCTTCTAGAAGACGTGATCCACCACCTGAACTCTGGGTCGGCGAGTACTTTGTCGGCGTAGCTGCCCAATCGGCTCTGGCGTGAAGGCGGCTTCCGGTATCAAACACCTTCTTAGGTGTCTCTTAATCAGATCGGGACCGTTGATGGAATGCTCTCCCATCTCTCTTGACAAATTGGGGATCGGCGCGACCTCCGATATAAAGCCTCATGGGGTGCCATCACGTATACTTGCACAAATCACTTGTTGTTGTAGGCGAATTCCACTAGGGTAAGTGCTCTCAACTACCCTTAGATCAAAGGCCTTGAGGCTCGCAACATGTCCTCTAAAACTTATATGGTCCTTTTGGCCGACCATGATACATGGATGGCGGGTCACTCATCGTCAGCTGGCATCCCATGGCCTTTGCGACTCTTCAAAAGTGGCCCAAATAGCTTAGGATCTCTGTGGACTCGGCACTCATATATGTGGACAATCTCTAGAGCTCTTCTGTCGACCAAAATTCTACTCAGTTATGAAGGTCATCCGCCTGTTAGAAAATGTGTTGACTTAGGTGATCCGTTCATGCAATCACTCATCTGCGTCATGCCTCAGCGGTGCCCATGGCGGAGTGGAATTCTGAGTCCATTGTGGCGTGCTCCCACTTCCCGATTCACGAAAACGCCTCAATGTTTGGGTAAGGCTGTTGGCTTTTGATGCTCAACCTTTACCTATTGACACATGAGACACCATTGGAACAAGAATCTCGGCGTGTTGCTTCATTCCGTCTGATGGTATTGGCGGCGAAGATCACGGTATCTTAGGTGCCGCTTGAATTACCTGACAAATTGAAGCGGTGGAACTCTACGAGGATCTCACCTCTCTGGAATACATCCTTTGGGAACCCTGACCCCGTCCCTATCACGAAGACTACCATACGTGTGGATGGCTTGTATAAATCGCGTACCAATGTGCAGTCCCTAATGGGCGATATCTCTAATCACCCTTGGGGACTTAATCACCACCTTTCGATGAGATACAGCATAGCCACCAAACTCCCTACGCTCCCAGGAGCCCTTATCTGTTGTCTTGGTTCATTGTTCCACGATCTCGAAACATCGCAACTCACCAGGGAAGCTACACTAGCCCATTATTCCAGTGACTTAGATTCGATGCATCTGGCTTCTGTTACACCTTACGGGATGATGTGCAAAGTGAAGTCCTGTCTCTAGATACTCCATCCATCCGCGCTGCCTCATGTTGAGGTCTCGTTGCGTGAAAATATACTTTAGACTCTTGTGGTCTAAAAATACTTCAAACTGCTCACCATATAGGTAGTAGCGCTAAATCTTTAAAGCCCGAGGCGATGGCGCTAACTCCAGTGTGTTGGGGGATCTGCTCATGATTCTTTCAGGCTGCTTTGCTGAACCATAGTTACAACCCTCTGGACTACATCAGACATCCCAGTCCGTCCTTAGGGCATCATGGCCCCTCGTGTACCTCACGTCGCCATTGGAACTGTCAGAACCGGAATGAAGTAAGTTTTGGCACTGTTCTGAATGCCTTCTCACAGGTCAGTTCCATCAAACTTGACCTCTTTTCAGGATTATTAAATCTATTCATAGATGCTGTGGCCAGGAGAAATCCTCAAGACTTCTCTTGTGAAAGTACCACACCAATCCACAAGCTAAATCTATAAATAGAGCTTAAGGGCCTCTACGACTCTGTATCAGCCTTGACCTTCCTCAGGAGTGACCAGCGTATTTCAAAGTAGGCACAGTCATGTCTGCTGGAGTGCCTCACCTGGTGGGGTCAAGGCTCGCGAGTTCTTGAACTTGGCGTACAAGTGATGTTCCTAAGGGCTGAGGGCAATCCTCCAAGTGATCCTCATGCTCCTCCTCAAGCCCAGGAGTAGATTAAGATATCGATCGACAAGATTACAACAAAATGATCCCAAGTGGGGTTAGAATACCCTATGCACATGAGATACATGAATGCCTTGGGCATTCTGGTCGAAGGGCATCACTATGAACTCGAAATGCCCATACCGCGTTCTAAACTCTAACTTAGGGACTCCAGCCTCACAACCAGTAATGATACTTAGGTCTGCGAGAAGATTACATCTTAGGTAAACTCGCGTCCCTTTCAGCGTCGAGCAAATCATCAATCCTTAGGAATGGGTATCGATTCTTGATGGTAACCACAATTCAGCCCATGGAGTGTCAATGCACTTAAAGAGTCTTGTGGTTCTTCTTAGCAAATAAAATCGGAGAGCCCCATGGTGAAGTGCTCGATCTACAATAAACCGCGTCGATAATTCCTGGAGTTGGACCTTGGGTTCACTGCAACTCAGCGGTTTTAATCTATGGGTGCTTGAAATGCGGGCGACGTGCTGAGGGTGTAACTCGATACGTGAGAGTCCCCGCCTGTGTGGGAGAGTGGCTCCATTAGCTAGGTCGGAAAGAAATTACCTCATACTCACCACGAGATAGACTCAAATCCTGTCTCCCCTCATCCTCTAGGGTAAGGCTTGCTAGCCAACCCATCAATTACCCACTCCACCTGGAGTCGTGCATGGTCTAGGGTAAAGCATCATGCTTCTCCCCCTGAAAAGTCACACGAATATTGTCCCATGTGTAGGCAGTAATCCTCCTACTATCATAATCAATGACGACTCGATGTGCTGTCAACCATTCCATGCCAAGAATGACATCAAAATCAGGTATGTGCTCGCTCGAAGGAGTCCCTTGTGAGAGAATCTGCGAAATCTCTAACTCATAATCCCAACATATCTTATCAATCTTCACACAATCTAGGGAGACTTTCACTTTGTCTGGGTGTACAGGGTTCATAGCTGGAGGCAGACTGTACATTCCTGAATCATTGACAAGAAAGGAATAATAGTACCGAAATCAAACACTTTTTCCGTGGCGAGGATGACATACCTGTGTGCCATTGATCAAAAATTGGCAGTCTGGTTGTGATGAAAATGAGACCTGCCCACGGAGGTCATTGAAGGGCGACCCTTGAGCCACATTCCTGAGCTCAGGCCCCACACCACAGGACTCTCATTTTGTCTGTGTATCAAAGGCCCTTTATGCGACTGCCTTGGGACGATAGGTGTTGGTTCCCTCACAACCTGTCTTGGGGTGGGAAAGGAACAAAGCCCATGTCCGTAGTGATGTCCCATTGATGGTTGGGATTGTCTTTGTCCCGAAAACCACCAGGATCCTTCCCTACGAAGCCCGATCCACCTTGTAATACCAGCGATGGCGGAAATAACACATGTCATCTGTCGACTAGGTAGAAGGCTTTTTGATCGGCCTTGGCCACGATAAGCGTGGCATACGTCACTGAGTCCTCGTGGAATATAAGTCTTTTATTTCTTTCCCAAACTAGAAGAAGGTTGATCACTCCTTCACCTCTTGCCCATACTTGATTGTATATTTGGATTACATTCATCCTCATCTCTCTCTCATGGCCATAGCCATCACGACCACTTGAAGTCATGTCTTGTAGGAGGGAATCTGATCTTGCCACTGAATGGGCAACTTCATGCCATCCTTGAACTTTCGTACCTTAGCCATATCTGTGGCCCGCATGTCATCCAGCGTGCGGTCGGTGAACTTAGCCTGCGTATTGAGCATAGTCCTTACTTCCTTGCTTGACTCAAAGGGAACTCCCGAGGCTTTTGCATGTTTTAAGCATATACTAAGGAAAAACTTATCCATGAAGAGCACTTTGAACTCTTGATTAGTACCCAAATAGTGATATTTTGAACCTTATTTATTATAGGTTTGGTGCTTTTGTGTCCCGTCATTCGTCATAAATCAGCGTATGAGTCATACCTTATTACAATCGCATTCTATGGCTATTTTTTATAGTTTTTAGCGGGCATGATACTAATTACAGTCAGGACCTCAATCCATGCATAAAGGATTCGGGTTGATCTACTTCAAATTGGAAAGATAGGAAATCACGAAACAAAGTGGCCAGGAGGAAGTAGTGCGAGAAGCGATTTCGCCTTGTGAAAATTTTACACATGCGCGAATTTCTTCTACTTCCCATTTTAAGCCCAAAAACAACCGTTTGTATATTTCAATTTACCCTTGATGTGTTTTGATGTCTTCCTTATGTTTATGTAATATCATTTTCTTGAAGCATATAGCTCGGTCGAAGCTTTATCGCAAAATGAATCATTTTGATACGAGGGCCAAGACTTTGGTTCAGGTTTCAGCTTTTCTTCAACCTACCCATTTTCTTTCATTTCATGTCCGAACCATGTGATGATGACATCAGGCATGCTTGTTAAAACCTCTTAAATCCTTTGAAGAGGAGGGCCCTTAGGTAGAAGGTTGTGAGGTAAAGCGCATGTTCTCTTTGTTTTTGTACGCATTTTATGAGGTGTTTCGTTCTGCATCTTACCTTGGGTTAAATCTTACAGACCTACCCTCAGCCGGCGTGTGTTGGCAGCCTACCCGATTCAGTGGATGCTTATCTTCAGAATCCTGTTTATCCAGGTTGATTTGTCTCCTATTAGTTCTGTATGGAGCAGTTTTATGAATGTGTTATGATTATCGAGACATTCCATGCTTATTAAATGCCATATTTCATAAGGAAAGTTGGGATTATAGTTTTTAATGTAAATGAAGATCAGGTTCGAGGAAATGACTATATGTCATCATCCGACACGAGGAAAAAAGACTGGGACATGTTGAATGCCTTAGAATCTTACTAGGTGGCGAGACTTGAGGTTCTACCCAATTTTTATTTCCAAGTTATGTTCAGTTTGCAACCAACAACCCTGCATTTTTAACAAAAACCTGAAAATCAAAGAAAATACCATTTCAATCATTTGCATTTCTTCTCTCCATGAAAACCCATCCATTAGAATACTGAACTTTGTTATCACTGATAGGAAACTGTGATACAGTACATTGATTCCTATACTTTCTTGTGGCCTGAAATAACTCTCCCCATGTCATAGTCTCGAGTTCCTTGGGCTTTGACTGATCCCACCATATGTAGGTTCACCCTCCCGGCCCGAAATGTGGCTGGCTTGGTCCTCGTAGCATTCGGGTAATCTGCAGCCAGCCTCACGAAATCCTTTGACTTGTTGGAACCTTCGTGATCGACTACCATTGGATCCCCCTCCCCGTTAAATGTTAGAGGATGATACTTCTCTCAAAATTTGGGAGTTCCTTATTCTGTGACCCAATTTTTAGCATGTGCGATGGCGGCCAGCCCCAGCACCCGAAGCCTCCCGCAGGCTGGAGTCGAAACACGAGTGGAGTGCCTCGCTTGGAAACGACACTAAGTCTACCTCGACTTGCATCACATGTCAAATAGAAAATTTAGGTTTCTTTCTCCATTTTCCGTTATGGTATATCTCACCACTAATTTACATCACCTCATTTTCCATATACTATTTACTGACATACACAATATTATCTTTGTTACCACGACACAAATTAAATCATCAGATACACGATGATTGCATGAGTCTAAACTTTGTCTTATCGAGGTCCCTAGGTATTTGTATACCAGCTCACGATACCAAGTACAGCATTTAACACACAAGGGTCCCATTGACAACCCCGGTCGACCGCGAATTCACGTAGTTGAGGGTGGCTTCAGTACCACACTATTATGTCTGTTGCTCCGGGGATCCATGACACTGCATAAAAATCGAGGCGGGAGTCTCTACTTTGTTAGGAACTCTGACCTCTGACTATTATAACAGATATGATGCATAATCCATCCGAGTCTCGATAGTAGTAATGACCATAAGTCCGCCACGTCATATCCACTAATATACATCCCTTCACAGAGACTCATTCATTCACATTTTAAATCTAAAATATAAAAAATAAAACGCAATTACGATTACATGAAATTAGTCAAACCTTACTTTCATAATTACTATGCAAGGCTGTTGGAATGTGGTCCCAGAAAGTTCAGTTACAGTTAACATACCATTACAAAGACGTATCAGGGCCATCAGGCATATTCAATCACGGCCTCGTTGGGCGGCAGTTTCACTGTCATCTGTTCTGAAGGGATTCTGACAGGGTGAGCATGTGCCAGGTGGAGGGTACCACCTGGTGCACCTCCACTAGTACTTTGTGGGGCACCATCTTACCATTTCCATCAAAATGTGATCCTCATTGGGAAATATTCCATATCATGGATGAATGAGACTCACCGTGCACCATGGCAGTCTGACCCAGGCTCTCTCACATATACAATTGCCAAGTGTTAAAACACATCATTGGTGTTTCATTTTTTTTTTTTTTTTTAATGACTCTTTCTCAAAAAAATATTTTTTTACTTCCCCCAAAGCTTCGAGACCGCATTGGAAAATCTCGATCTTACAACGTTCCTTGAAGATCCCATAGTAATTTATTATCGTTTGTGGGCCATAGTTTTTGGTTCACACCGCGGGGATCCACCACTTTTCAACATTTCCAGGTCTTTGTCGCGGGTGATCATGTCTAACAGTGATGGGTTTGGGTCACTTCACTAAGGGAGGGATACACCATCTGCTGCACGACACGATATATTTTTTTTCATGTTATGTAGTGAGGTCTCCATAGACGTTGGCATCCATTTTTGAAACTCACCCCCATTCACAAAAATGGTGGTGTATTTACACATCTTTACCCGACTCGATCTTTTACGATGTTCATTGCATGGCAAATACAAACTTCTCCATTTCATGTGCTTCCATGCTAATAGGAGAACACATATAACATTTCAAATCATGGATATATATTTTATGTTTCATTACTTTATATCTATTATCAATGCATCAAACAAAACATATATTATTTTTCTTGTCGACCAAGATATTCTGCATTTTTTTAACCATTTTCCCGCTAAGCCATAGCTCTTGCAGGAAAATCTCGATAACGGTCATTCAGTCTGAACCACCACCGAAACAACGTATTATTCATTTTTCCAACGGCAACACTCAAACAAAACTCCCGAGACATCAGTCGGGATAAATAATGACCCATAAACCGATTAAAGGTTGCTGTGGTCAGTACTTTGATATTGGTGGTGGACTCGTTGGATTTTAAAATCCATTTCGGCATTACAATCTACTCTTTCATTAATTTGAAACATCTGAAATATGGATCTTTTACTCAATTTGTTTTATAGGGAAATCGTGATGCCAAATTTAAAGAAACCATTAAAGGATATTTACAAGCGAGGAATTTGAGTGCAACGCCAATCGAGTGCTGGGGAAACCTGGACCAATGAATGTTTTTCAGACTCCATTATACGAGCTCACAACTTTGAGAAGGAAATGGAGACCTTAACAGGTTGAAGTGTGGCTTAAGAAAGAGAGGTTGCAAACCCGAGGATGTGAACCAATGAAATGAAGAGAGGGTTGCGTTGAAAGTAGTGGAGACTGAGAATAAACAAAGAAGGGATCTTCATGTGAGCTTCACTGAGTATGTGACGCGATGAAATATGATTGGGTGCGAAGCTAGGGATCTGAGTCGGTAAGAACCATAGAAGGTCTTTTGCAAGGCGCAGGTTACCTTCTGGTTTTTAAATGAAAGAAACTCCCATTCGTAGTAGACACCACTACGAATGTGTGACATAAGCAGAGAAAATTGAGTTAAGCCAATGAGGGTTGATTATGGCAAAAGCGAGCAAAGTCTTGCCAGGCGGGGTTGAGCCATTTACAAATCAAAGAATCATAAAAGCGTTAACAAGCGATCACTCTGTTTAAATTGTGACACGAGACAAGGTGGGAAAGAGGGAAGTAGGTTCTAACAAAAAGAGGCTTTGGGGTTACGACCGAAGAAGAAAAAAGTAGACATGAGGGTGGCGTTGCATCACCATGAGGGGTGTGAACATAAAAATGCAAGCTTGCAATGACGGAGACCTCAACTTTGGTAACGTGACCCAGAGAGTCAAAGAGTCCGCAACATGAGTCATCATGCAAACGGAAGATTGGTGCATGACTAAAGCTGCTGTCTTGCATTTCGGAAGCTGGAAGAGAAAGGCAAGACGATGTCGCGACCAGCAGAGCGGGGTCGCGACATGTGTGGAGATATGGAGCAGAATAGGTCGACTGACGATATGTGACCAAACTGAATTAAAACCGATTCGCAGAAAATGATTTACAGCGAACAAGAAATTGACGATCCACGAGCAATCACTGAGAGGAAATCCTTATGTGAAACATAACTAGATGTGTTTATAGAACGTGTAGTGGGCTTTCTTTAAGAATTCCACACAGGAGCTTTTGGGATTAGGCCAATTTCTTTTGATAGTATAAATAGATAGTTTTAAGAATAGTAAAAGTAGCTTAAGTCTTCACTCTGAAAATGGAAAGGAAAAGAAACTCAGGTGTATATGGTTTAAAGTAGATTTTGTTCTTTTCTTTATTTTTAGTTTACTTCTTTTACGGACTGAATATGCGAAAGCGTGCGAGAGGCAGTAGAGCTGATTTATTTTATTTATGTTATTTTCTTAAGTACTGAAAATTTATGAAATCTAGACAAATTCTGGAATTCACATTTCTTCTCAGTTTCAACTAAATTACGGTGGTTATGCGTGATCGGTACTCCATTTCTTAGTGTAATCTGATGTCGAACCTGGCTCCATTGGATTTGATTACATTGGTCTGATCTTTCTGCACAAATAACTAGGAGAACTAATTTGGGTTGATTTTTCACTTGGCCCCAGTGCAGCCGTTTTAGATTGATAAGTTCCCGATAGTGATGCAGAATACCAGGTTGAGGGTATGTCTTTGCTTTCGATATCAGGATGCCTCTGGTAACCACAGAGGCAGAAGATTCACGGCGAGAGGCATTCTTCTTTACGGGTATGCTGAAGCTACCCCATTAATGACTGAGAGCATGAGTTACGTCTTGATAAATCCCCGTTCGCTCATAATTAGATTGGAGGGGTGTGTTTAACAATATTATAAATAATCGGAAGGTTCACCCCTTGAAATCACAAGGTAAGTTCCCCAACCACAGTGTTGCTCGAGGATGCAATCAAGGGAAGGGACAGACCCATGAATCTGGAGGATGAGCCACTAATTAAAAAGTGGTAGAATCTTTGAAATCACGAGGAAGGAAATGCAAAGGGAGTCTGTGTCAACAGGAAATGGGTGTGAAGTAAAGGGGAGAAAAATACCCGGATCTTGCAGAGAATTTGGAATCTGGGACATTGGTTTGATCTTGTCTTTGAGATAAGCCTTGAGAACATCCGAGCCAGTTGAATATGGAGAAATCGATTCCTCTGATGAGAAAATCTTTTCAAAACCAGATCCAGCCATAGAAACAGACATAAATATGTTTTAAGTCTTTGGAATTATTGTTTCATTGTATTTTTCGCGATGGTTTTAGTTTCTCAGGAAAGCCCGATTCAATCGTTCTTATAGTTACAATTTATTTTTATTCATTTACTTTTGTTTTAGCTTAGTTTGATAATAATTCAATGAAGTCTGGGATCTTCGTAATTTTTACGTAGTTTAGACTCAACCTTTGCCACTATGAGTTCTTAGTCGAATAGTATGTAGATTTTTAGTAGTTGAATTGAGTTGATCGTTCGTTGCCCGTTATATGGGAATGATGCACGGACTTGCATTGGATTTTACTACTTGTATGACTGTACACTTTAGGTGTCATAGACTTGACCCTTATTTTTAAATCATGAATATTAGAAAAGTTATTTAATCAAGCAAAATTTTATCCAAAGTGACATGGATGTGAGAGGAAATTAAAACTTTCTTGTAACATATTAATTTGAGAAGTTTTAATCTATATAGAAAGAAAGGCAAACAAGTTTTATAAGCGTTCTTTAGGTTATTGAAGAATTAAATAGATCGATATTCTATAAAGAGGGAAATGCTAATTTGGACTATTTATAAAGGAAAGAACAAAAATAGCTTTTAAGCGGTGGAATTTATCGACCAGCAATCTTTAACGAGCCATGTTGAGAATATTTTTAGTTTGACTAATCCCCATTAATGCGAGTGTTTTGATTTGATCCTTTAATGCATAGAGGCTGGATTCGAGCACATTTCCGGCGAGACAACGAGTGGAAAGAACACTTTCGGAAGCTTAGAAAAGACCCAAGGCGAGAAAGCCGCGGCTATGTGGGATGAGAGAGATGGAGTAGACGGAGGAGCAGAAGGGCGACGGCGGAGGCCTCCTATGCCGACCTGATGGAGTTTACGGGAGGCTTGCTGTGTCGGGAAGGGTATTGCACAATCGAGACGACCTCTTTGTGGAAAACAAATAACTTGAGCCCAGAAACCACGACTTTGATAACGATGGTGCGACAGCATGGGTTCAGCGGTCACCTACGAATACCCAAACGAGCACACGGGTGAATTTCTCGGAATTGTAATCTGTTGAAGGCAGATAATTATTAATGGCAGAAGGTGACAAGTTGTTATCTCTTCCCATTTTCTTTAAGAATATAGCGGCCGCATGGTGCAGATCGTACCATATGGTTCGTTAAATCACTTAGGAAGAGTTGGTAGAAGCATACTTGAAGGTTCTTTCCCCATCTCACCTCGGAGAAGAAGAGATAATAGTATTCGATAAGGGAAGATGAGGCACATGTAGCACGGGAGAGGTGAGGGATTCTTCGAAGAGATGCCACAGCCATGGAATTGATTTAAAAACCCGGATGGATATAAGTGTATCATGCCTTAAATGATACCTTTAAAGAGCATTATCGATGCTTCATCTTTGTAGACATTCAAAGCGAAAAAATCTTGAAAGAAGGCTGAGATCTAAGCCGAGGGCTTTGGCCAAATGCAATATGAAGCTCCATCCCGAGTTTTCAAAGGGGGTAATAGAAGAGGAAAATGGGTCATGGATCAGGAGCAAAATGATAGCCATGGAGAGGCGAGTTAGATGCCATAATGCATAGGATGGACAAGCGAGAAAAATACACGCGCCACTTTACGTGAAATAAGGCGGTGGAAGAAAAGCGATGAGAAGAAGTGCGGGATGTACCCATGAAGGGATTCTTATGGTCACTGAGGGAGGAGTTGAAATCGTGAGATGACGAAATTACCATTTCAAGAAGCCAAAGTCTAACCTGCCCACATTGGTCAGGCATTAGGAGCCGTGAGGGAATTTCTCATATGTTGGAGGGCATTCTGATATGAGGCATGGGCGGAGAATCACTCGACGGATATCGGCGTACCGAGGTTCAGGTATCAAGGGAGGGTGAAAGCGAAATGAATATCAGGTCAAGGAGGACTCAATGACGAGAAGGAACAAATGTTGTAGTTCATGAGAGGGTCGACAAGAGGCTATTACGATTCCATGAACAAGCGTCCCCAGCTTGGAAGCTTTCCTAGTGCGATGCTGAAGTGTTTCGAGAGAATACAAGTACCTGGATTAGCTTGGAGACACAAGTAGAGCAAAGAATGGCCCCCAGATATTCTACCAAATCAGAGCAGGGCACATTCATAGTGACACTTTCGAAAGAATCCAGAGGCGCAGTCGATTAAGTGGGGATGTGGCTTGACACTTGAGAAAGAAGAAAGGAAAGAAGAGGTGAGAAGTGGGAACAAAAGAGGCCAAAGGAAGGGGAAGAAAAAGAGCACCACAAGACCAGAAGCAACTAAAGTAAGGAGTGAAACGAAGGAAGAGATGCAAACATACGCCCCTTGATGCCATTTCCACAGAGGCTTCAGAAGGCAAAAAGGGAAGAGCAGTTTTCTAGATTCTTGGACATCTTCAAGAAAATAGAACTCGTGTTAACTGGGAAGTATAACTTAAATACATTTTACCAGGCTGGGAGGAATATCTTTGACAGAGAGAACAATGGGAGATGTAGTGAAAGACAGGCGCTACTGCCGGGTACGGTTATCCGACTAGCTCGTGAAAATGAAGGACCTTGGCGGTTTCACCATTCCACTCCCATGAGGAAATATGAATTCAAGAAGGCTTTATGTGTGGATTAAAGGCGCTAGTATAAATTTGATACCTCATAGGTTATGCGAGGAACTTAGTTTGGGGAACTTATCCAGCGACAATTACATTACAAATGGTATTGATCGATAAGCACAGTGACGAGAAGGTATTCTTAAGGATGTACTTGTCGGATTGGGAAATTCATTTTCCGATGGATTTTGTTATTATGAAGATGGAGGAAGATACCCAAGTTCCTTTCTTTTGCTAGGGAGACCTCTCTTAGCAGCCCCGGAGAAGTGCACAATAGATGTACGAGGAAAGGTGAGCGATGCTAGGGTGAGAAATGACGGTGCACTTTTAACATTAATAGGAGTTTGGAACATCTAATGTGAATCACGAGAAAGTTGTATGGATGTAGAAAACAATAGTCTTCTCAATGTGAATTGAACTGATTAAACTCAGCATGACATTCTATCAATGAAGAATTGAGATAAATTTTCGATATCTTGAGAGTCTTGATTGTGAAATCGCCTTGAATTTGTTTAACAAAGAAAGCAGTCCTAGAAGTATAATAAACTTGATCAGAGATGAAGTATGCGGCCAGAAACTTGGCGAAACTCATGAGCGAGGAAACTAGTGCGAAGGAAAGGGGTTAACTTTTATTGAAAAATTGCCAGTCATTTGAAATATGAGTTCTTAGAACCTTGAAAAAGAAAACAGTCATCATATCATTTGCATTGGCCGAAGGTAGAAACAGAGACTGCTGGAAATTACGAGAAAATACAAGAAGAAGCTATTGCTTAGTCAATTGAGGATGAAGGGTATCGGTCCCTCCATTTGCACTTTTTACAAAATCTTCTTTGAATGTCATCTGAAAATTTCTATTGAGCATCAAGGGAGGCTGAACTAGTGATGAAAGAAGTTGTTAGAAGAGATTACGAAATGGTTAAATCACGGGTTTATATGCATATGAGATAGTTCTTGAATGAGCCCATTGCATGTGGTTCCCCGAGAAAGGAGGATTCAGTATGATCGAAATGAGAAGAATGAAGCGTTCCTAAAGGCGTGACGAGGATGGAGGGTGTGTATTAGGCTTCTGAAGAATTAAACAACATATGAGAAAAGGATCATTTTCCCCACACCTTTCATTGGTCGAATCTTTGGATAGATTGGCGGGACACCCTCACTTTTGTTTTTCTTGATGGATACTACTGGATATAATCAAATTGCCATTACTTTGAGGATTAGGAGAAAGGAAAACCACACATCTTGCATTTAATTTTTGGCACCAGGCAAAATGCCATTTGGTTTGTGTAATGGAAACTTTCCAAAGATGATGTCTATTTTTGATTTAGAAGTTATAGGAGATCTTCATGGATGATTTCCCAGTGTATGGATCATTTTTTGAACGATTACTTTTTGCATAACTTGAGACGATGCCAGAGTTAACGGAGCAAAGAATCTGGCTACGGGATTGGGAAAAATGTCGTTTATGGTTCTGAAGGAATTGTCTTGGGGCACATGATTTGCAGCAGGGCTTGAGGTAGACCAAGCAAAAGTTTCAATTATAAGAATTTGATGCCACCACCCCACAGTAAAGGAATTAGAAGTTTCTTGGAGACATGCTCGATTTCTGAAGATTTATGTCGAGGAGATTTCTCAAAAATCGCTAGACCACTATCTGGTCTTGGAAAAAGATACTAAAAGTTATATTTTACATTGGAATCACCAAAATTCTTTTGAAGAGTAAATCGGACTAGTTTTAAACTCCTATCATGGAAAAACAGGTTGAACAGAATTTGAAGTCATGTGTGATGCAGATGATTTGTGATAGGATTTGTATTGGAATGAGAAAAATTTGAGAAAGGTATTCAAGGCCATATACTATGCCAACATGAAACCTTTAATGAAGCTACAGGAGAAATTCTCTACTATTGAAAAGGAGATGTGTGAGTATTTGCATGAAAAATTTAAAGACCATACATTTTGAGATTCCCATGTTATTATACTTAATCGTAAAGCGATTAAGTATCTAGCTAGCAAGAAAAAACAAAGCGAGGCCCACGTCGGTGGTGTTATTATTGCTTTAGGAATTTGATTTAGAAATAAAAACGAAAGGTTGTGACAATGTGATAGTGATCTTGTCAAGGAAGTAGAATCAAAACTCTTGTAAAGAAGAAGAAAAAGAAATCTTAGCATAAAATTTTCGGATAAGCGATTATTCAATTTTACATCACTCGATCCACCTTGGTATCGCGATATTGTGAACTTCTTAGCTTGTGGAATTATGCCACCCAGTCGGCTACCGACCCGGAGAAAAAGCTGGGAGCCCGACGACGGGCACTATGCAGGATGACCCATTGTTTAAAGAGGGGAGCTGATCTGATTATGGGAGTATGGCTTTGAAGGGTGAAGCGAAACAAGATTTTACAAGAATGTCATGCCTCGCCATATGGAGGACATTTCTTGGGGAGATAAAAGCGACCCTAAGGTCTCAGTTGGGATTTTACTGGCAACTCTTATATTTTTTTAAGTTTGTTTAGATAGGTGAAAGATTATGTGATCAATGTGAATGGGAAATATCCCGACCAAAAGGCATGAAATGCCCTAGTATCTTTGTGAATTGCAATTGTTTTGATGTATGGGGGAATGGATTTTATGGGGCCTTTGAAACATTGAAATATTATACACTCTAATTTATTAGTTATGTATAAAATGGGTTAGGCGACGACTTGTCCAAAGAATGATGCGATCTGATTTGTGGAGTTTTTCTGAAATATTCTCGGCTGATTTAGGCACCCCAGACTATAATCGAGTGATGGAGGGAGCCATTTTGCAAATAGGTGTTTGACAAACTCATGGGCAGATATGGTATCAAACACATTATGAGAGCAACATCATCCTCGACAAATGAAGTGAAATTTCAAGGAGACTCAAAAATTCTTGAAAAAGACTATAGTTCGAGTGAAGAATGTTGGTCTTTGAAGCTTGATGATGCACTGCAGGCGTCTGGGGCCTTTTTAAAACTCAATTGGAATGTCCCCCATACGAGGCTTATCACTTTGAAGAAACTCTAATATATATCTTGAGCTAGAATATAAAGCTATGTGGGCCATAAAGCTAAATTTTGATTTCAAAGCTGCTTTAAGAAGAGAGCTACTCGATTAAATGGTGAAGAGTTGAGGCCAAGAAACTTATGATAACTGAGTGCAGAATCACAAAAGGGTAAACAAAGAAATGACATGATCAGCAATTTTAAGGAGAATTCAGACGGGAGATCGGTCTGTTATTCAACTCAGGACTAAGACTCTTTCGAGAAAGCTTAAATCAATGGTGGACCGCCTCTGATAATCTCAAGCACACAAGGTGACGTGACATAAAGCCGACCTGATATGAGAATTCAAAGTTAATGGTCGAGATTAAAGCACTACAGCAGGAAAACATTGGAAGAATAACCCCCGCCAGTTCGAATGAGGAAGTGAAGAAGCAAACATAGCGTGACGAATCAGTGTTAAAGACTAAAAATTGGCGACTTTGTGGGGCAATCCACATCAGTTTGTTTAAGTTTTGCTTGTTATGGTTTACAAATTTTGTGTTTGTTTCTAATAACTTTTATGAAATTTGATTTCATATTTGATTGAAGAGTAGGTAAATATTGTTAGTTTGCGAGAAAATGAAAGTTGCGAGAGCTTCTGATCAAAACTTCAATTGGCATAGAGACAAAAAGAGCGGAGTATACTCTTTTGATTTTTATATAAATTTTGTCTCACGATATGGCATGATTGAAAATTTGGGGAATTTATTTTGTTTTGGTGCTTAAATTTTGAATGTGATGCATAATTGGATGACTTTTCATTGAATATTTGCGATGAAAAGAATGAATTAAATTATAATTCATTTGAATTTGGTTTAGATATTAGAAATTGCGTGTTTGATTGTTAGAGCTAAAATTTTACACAGTGCAACACTAATCAAAAGTTGCAACCGGGAATCTTTGGATGAGGAAAGCGACAGGCTTGAAAAGGAAGTCAGCTTGATGGCGGGGTCACGACTAAAATAAAGCGAGGAAAGAAATGAGAAAGTTGTGACAAGTAAAATTCCCTATCATTGAGCCACATTTCGGTCATAACTTAAAATCGCAGAAGTTGCGACCTTGAATAGATCAGACATTTAATAAGTAAGATTTTAAACCTCTCATTTTGGGCGTCCAAGGCATTAAAAAGTGATTGCCAAAATAAGATCATCAATTAAGGCTTAAAAATATGATGATGTGAAAATAGAATTAGGCTTGACGATCCCACTCCATTCAAGTCGGATTCCATTCATCTTAAGCACTTCGATTCATAAATGCTCATTCGAATCTACGAAATAGAAAATAGTTATTAATCGGCAATCAATGTCTTGATTAAGCAGATTTGGTTTGGTGCACTCAGGTTCAAGAAGAATAAAGTCAGAGAGATTTAATAACTCGAAAAGCGATCAAAATTCCCACCCAAATTCCCAAAACCTTTGTTAGAAATAGCAAAGAATGTGTAAATCCGAGAACTTCATTTAATTCATTCTTCAAAAATTTAAAGAAAGAATAAATAGCCTTGTAGTTCCCAGAGGCAGCAAAGAAATCACTATAAAGGAATGGGAAAACAAGGGAAAATAAACAGATAAATGAAGAGAAGGAGAATGAGAGAAAAGAAGAGTTTCTAAAACAACCACGAGCTTATATGGAATGAATGGAGTCGGAAAACAAACCATTTCAAAACATTATTCATAAGCATTTGTGTAATCAAAGTGGTTGATGGGAGAGAATTGGAAGAAGGGTTAATTAGAACCCATCGGCAGAAGCTCGAAGAAAAGGAAGAAGGAAGGGCACCCGATTTGTTGGACAACCACATTTAATAAGCCCAGAATCACTCTTGGAGCAGAAGCTCAAGGTCACAGTGAACCAAATGACGAGAATCTCTGACCTTGGAGGGAAGATATGGAGTTTAGATCACAAAGAAATAAAGTTTCTCTCTCTAATTTAGATTTATAGTCTTATTGTAGGAAAGCAATTATCTGATATCAGTGTTTTGATATTTGAATAAAATTCTTGTTGACACCTACAAAAATAATTGTTTTGAGTTCATGAATACGATCATTAAGAAATTTTGTGTTTTGTGTCGTTTAAACAGCGTGAAAAGAATAATCATATCTGTGCAAAGGGATCGAGAATAAACGATTACGATTTCTTTCCCAAGAACAAAATTTGTAAGGAAAAATAAGGGCGTCAATTATTAAACTGGAAATTAGGAATGGCAGCCTGCATTGTTTAAATTTAGTTTAGTTTGCAAAAATTGGAAAAAATGGTATTCTTTGATGGAGCAAATACTTGATTGAAAATAAAGTAAGTGAGCGAGTAATAAGTACAGTCTTGAAAGAAATAGCCACTTAGGTGAAACAAAACTTATAAAACTTTGAGAGGAATTAGGAACATCTTAGGAAATTCGAGTTAAGAGTGCAGTGGAACTTGTTAGATGATGATTGAGGCGAAATCTTAGGTAAAAACGGCAGCAAAGAAGTGATGAGATATCCTTGGAGTTGAGCTTTTCTAAGCTACCCTCGATATATGCTAAAGCATATTCTCTAAGTTTACACTTAATTTGAGCCAATTAAGCCTTGTTTCTTCAATAAACAACAATTGAAACCTAAATTCCACTTCTTATGATAACACTTTTTAACAAAGGCCCAATTATCAGTTTCCAGGTTCGGAAAAAGTCTTATAAAGGAAGAAACAAGTTTGGGGGGAAAATGTTTCGGATATTACGAGGAATGAGGAGAAGTAAAGATCTCGAGAGTGTGTGTGAAAAATGAATAAATTTTGTCTTGTAGCCTCTTCCCTTGACAGTGGCTTCGTGAGGTGTTTTAACTTTCAGTACCCTAATATGTGGTATGTGGGAGTTACTAGCCAAACATTCTCAGAGTGATAGAAAGCTAAGAAATTAAACATTGCCTTTATTCTGACACCTTAGAAAAACAGCAAAGAGTTTAGAAAAGGGAACAGGCCTAAATATGAAGGGTGCATATGGGTGGAATTCATAAAGGAACTAAAAGATGAATAATTACGAGATTGGGAGAATCGACAAGTCTGAAGAAGAATTAGAAAGTTAGAGAGCTTAACAAAAGAAATAAGTAAAGGTGGAAGCGGGTGATTTGCAACTTAGAATTTTCCCATTATCTACCACCCAATTACCTAGCCCAGCATTACAAGCGAAAGACACGATTGATCTTTGAAAGGGTTAATTCTATTAGTGGAGATGGTATGAAAAACAAGCCTATGGGCTTTGACAAGCAGTCCAGCTCGAGAAGAGATTAAACTAAATTCCACATGAAAGATGAAAAGGTTGAAAGACACACACACACACATACGAGAACAAGACTTGTTGAATAAGCATTTAAATACATTATTTCACGAAATTTGTGATAGAGGTGTCTGTTTCTTATTCTTGAATCGGCGAAATTTAAAATGATCTTGTGTCTCCTCTTATTTCCAAATTAGAAGGTGGAATAAGAAAAACTATGGTATAGAATCGAAAAATGAAATAAGCCCAAAAATTTTTTTATCTTGTTGTTTGAGGGCGAAACAATTCTTTCTTTTCATACTGGCGGAATGAATAAAATTTTAAATTTAGGGGTTGATGGGTCAAGGCTTTCATTAGATTTTTTAATCCATTTTTGTGAAGGCACATTACAAGATAAATGTTAATTTTGAAAGAAGCATGCGAAATGTGGATGTTTACTCAATTCCAATTTTAGGAAAATCTGTTGATCTTAAATTTCAACTTATAAACGATAGGGGATTAGGCTGAGACGATTAAAGTCGCATAAAGCGAAAATGAGAATGCACGACAGGGAAGCTTAGATTGTCTGATCCATTTCATTTCAAATCACGACATCACCAAAATCAACTTTGAGGAAGAAATGGAAGACCTTAACAAGTTGAGTAAAGCTGACTTAAAAGAAAGAGGTGCGACAGGGGATAATGAGCCTCTGATAAGAAAAGAGGTTGCGACAAAGAGGAAATAATGAAATTCGAGACTAAAAAGGGAAATAAGCAAAAAGAAGGGGATCTTCCATGTCACGACATCCACTTTGATGTCGCGACATGATAAAATCTGTTAGGGGTCGCGACACCACTCTGGTCATGATAAGGATCAAAAGTCGATAAACGCCCACAGAGAGAGATTTGCAAGAAGGGAACAAAGGTTGCAACTAAGTTTTTTAAATGAAAGGCTCCATTTCATGTCGCGACACACTAATATGTGACATAAAAGCGAAGATTTGAAGTTGCAACCAGAAACAGAATGTTGAAGGAGGTATGACTGGCGTGGCCAGAGTCCTTGCGAGTGAAGTTGCGACCGTTTACAAGTCGGGTCAGGAAGCGATTGTGGCGACCACTCAGTTTGGAGGTAGTGACTGAACAAGGTGAGAGAGAGGAAATTGGTTGCAGCAGTACGAGGTTGCGACCAAGAAAGAAATGGTGCGCTAACAAAGGGGGTAGCGACATCTGCGGCGGTCGCGACATAAGAGTGAATCACAGTGAGCGGAAGACCACTGACACAATGTGACCAGAGGAAATCGTCACAACATGTGAAATCATCTTCAGCGAAGGTGGTGCCATGAACCTAAAAAGCTATTTGTCATGAGAGCTGGAAGGCTAAGGAAGAAGAAGAAAAGGCATGATGATGTCGCGACATGCGAGGAATCCCTGACTTATCGACAACTGGAGGCTGTGACAAATAAGGTGACTAACAAGCGTATGTGACATTGATCAAAGTAGTTGCTGAAAGCGGATTTACTAACGAAACAAGAGGTGTGAGCGATCACGAGCAATCAAGAAATCCATGTCACGACATCAACTTGAGGTCGCGACATGAGATGATGTTGGGCTTTTCTTTAGGGTGTTCCTTTTGGTGCTTTTGAGGGTTAGGCAGATTCTTTGATAGTATAAATAGGCTGGAGTTTTTAGAATAGCAGGAAAAGTAGCTTCGTCTTCACTACCAGAGAGAAAAGGGAAAGGAGGAGGAGCTTCGATTGTAGTTTAAGAGTGAATTTTTATTTCTTTCTTTATTTTTGATTATTTTCCTTTACGGGTTGAATATGGCCAATGAGAGAAGAGTAAGTGGATTATTTTTATTTATGTTATTTTCTTAAAAATTCACACTGAGAATTTATGTATAAATCTAGACAAATTTTAAAGATTCATTTCTTCTCGATTTTATTGCAGTGAATCAGTTGTATGCGTGATCGATTTTCGATTTCACTTGTGATACAGGAAGTAAGCTGACACTATCTCATTGGATTTGATTTACATTTAGTTACAGTCTTTCCTGCATAAATATGGAGAACTTTTTGGGTTCGGTTTTACTGACTGTTATGTTTTGAATTGTCAGGGTTCCCAATAGTAAATGCAGAATAAGTGAGGGGCTGATGTATCTTGCTACGATATCCGAAGGATGCCCTACTGGTGACACGGAGATAAAGATTCTGAGAGAAGTAAGGCATTCTTTTCCTGGATATCACTGACTACGTGTGAGAGCTGGCGAAGGCTGCGAGGAGTTCATCTTGATAAATCCCCATTGGCTCATAATTGAAGTTGGAGGGTGTATTTAATATAAATAATCAGAGGTTCACATAATCTGAAGTGCAAAGTTCTGACAGTGTTAATTTGAGATGTCGAGGAAAGAACAGGCCCATGAATCTGGAGGATGAGCCACTAGTGCGTGGTGAGATCTTTCGAAAATCTTGAGAAGGAAGTACAAAGGTATCTTTGTCAGCAGGGGAAATGGGTGTGAGTAGGGGAGAAGAGAGAAAAAGAAATACCCCGAGGATCTTTATGAGAGAGGAATTTGGAATAAGTGCATTGGTTTGATCTCGTCTTGGGAAGCAAGGGTATCGACAGGTGAATATTATGGAGAAAATCAGATTCACTACAATGAAAATCTTACACAAAACAGGATCCATACCCAAACGAGGCTTGATGTGTTTTAAAGTCTTTGGAATTATTGTTTCATTCATATTTGTGATAGTTTAGTTTCTCACGATGATTCAATCCATTCTTATAGTTCTGATTTATTTTTATTCATTTACTTTTGTTTTAACCAGTTGAAGTAATATTCAATAGTCTAGGATATTCCATTTTTCTGGTTCAGATAAACCTTTCACATGAGGTTCTTGTCAAATGAAGCCTTAGATTTTAGTAGTTAAGGGTCAGTTGATCTTTAATTTGTTTACTTGATCTGCATTGGGAATGATACACGGACTTATTCGGATTTTTTACTGCTTGGCCTTGACTGTGCACTTGCGGTGTCGCCAAGACTTGACCCTTATTTTTTTTTAAATCCACATGAGATATTAAGAAAAAGAGATTATTTAATCCAAAACAGAAATTTATCGAGTGACATGGATGCAAAGAGAAGTGTAAGGCTCATATAATCTTATTGCCATTAGGATTTCCAGTACATATAAAAATGACAATATTCGATCCCAAAATCTCGGGAGTTGCAGATCCCACGGTGTCGATCACAGCCTCAAAATATTTCCAATATTCGAGTCGAAATCTTGGGGTGAATTATATTAGTTAGACCTCGAAGAAAAACCTGCCATTAAATGACCTTTAAATTTAGAAATAACTGAGTGAAAATTCCCTACCTCTTGGAGTTTGACAAAACTCACGATTTTACTATCTTACGTGAGCTCTCACGTTATATTAAAATTTGACTTTAATTCTTGGGCCGTGAGCTTCCCGACCTTGAGAGCTTGGGGGGAAAATTTTCCTTACTTTCTTTCCTCTCTTCTTTCTCTCTAAATAAGTTTTTCTTCTTTTTATTTTGAACTTCCTCGTTTTCTTTTTGTTTCCTTCCATAATTGACCCAGCGGCAGAGAGGAGCTTCGGGTGGGAGGTTTCCCCAGATACTTCAACCGCCCACCCACCTCGCATGTCCACTCTCATTTCTCCCTTTTTCATTTTTTTCTTTATTCTTTATTATTTTTTCTTTTTTTCTCCCTTTTTGGATTCTCATCCACCGAATGCATCAAAAGTGAAACATTTTGATTCCCTCCTTTGCCCATATCTTCCTTCATTTTGTTTTATTTTGCTTTTCTTTTCCCTCCATTTGACACATGGCTCAATATGAGCCAATTATCCAAGTGTCATGTGTCACTTGCTACACCACATGGCCATCATGTCATGTGTCCAT